>JARHVA010001840.1:70000-245000 GCA_037957365.1 Torreya grandis
ATATATACATATATATATATATATATCTGTATATATATATCTATGTATATATATATGTATATATATATATATATATGTATATATGTATATATGTGTGTGTGTGTGTGTGTGTGTGTATGTATATATATATATGTATATATATATATATATGTATATATATATATATGTATATATGTATATATATATGTCTATATGTATATATATATATGTGTATATATATATATATATATATATATATATATATGTATGTATATATATACACATGTGTGTGTGTGTGTATTCTTCCTCATACAGGTATAAGACATATACAAGTATGAGTACTTAATTGATTTATACAAATATGTTTCTTATATCTATATATTTGTACTCACTATAAATGTCTCATTAATTTTTCAAATATATCTAATAGCATAGTCATGTAGACTAAATACATCCTTTTATATTATGTATTATTCATCTTATGAATTTTTATATAGATACAAATTATATTCATATTATGCTTATGATGTATCATTAACTTATGAATTCCATATATGTATAAATTTGTTCAATAACCATTAAAGTTATATATAGAAAACAACATACTTCAACTGACTTAGTATTCTTACTATAAATAAATGAATTGATTTAACATATCCAAACCAAAATGTATTAAGTTCCAAAAAATATTACTCCACTACTTTATTTCCATGATTATATAAACAATAATCAAATAGCTAATAAAGTCGACATAGTCATTATAACGTATTGTTTCCCTTTATTGACAATTTATGAATCAACAACTTTCAATTCTTGTATCTATTTTATCCATATTTAATATGAAACAATATTTCCATATCCATTAAATATATCCATGTAAATTGAATAAATGTCATAATATCCTCTAAATGGTTAATAAGACTCCTACGAACTATTTGAAGTTTACTCAACATGCATAGTATGAAATAGAATACAATTTCATTTATATGATTTGAACAGGCATAAATACACACGTTACTAATATATTCATAGACAACCCCCAATGTCCATTTTTTATGTTCATATCCCATACTCAGCAATATAACTCTTCACCTATATATTAATCAATCAATATTGAATCATATATATTATAATAGAGAGAAGGTTTCATACATACTGAGAAACATGTTTTCGTAAGCTACAATCTTAACTAAGGCTCAGCCATAGATTTCACATTGTATGTAAATAGAGTATATAGATCAAAAAATATACTTTGGCATGTTTCCTTAAAAAAATTTGAATCCCTAATGGCATTCATCATTATACCTCAAATAATTGTTATACATATATACACTAATACTTGTGTGTACATATATACTTTGATATGTATATATACTCCATGTCAATAAAGACCTATAGGGTATATATTCATATCCTTATATATAACCACATAAATTTCTTTTAGATTAAATTATATGTTTTAAACAACCTAATTTCATTCTAAATTTTCCACACAGCCTTCATACATAGAATTAATTTCATATTACCAAAATTGCATATAGACTTAGGGTTTAGGTTTTAGGGTTTTATAACATATAGATTGGGTTATATAGATGGTTGATCCATCTACAGGGCCTAATATTTATCCATTTTAAATACTTAATACTTATCCATTAAAAATACCTATCAAGTGTAAACTACTTAAACCCTTTTTTTCAATCACGCATAAATACTTGTGTTTTAACATCCAAGATTTAAATTCATTGCCAACCTAATAGAGCTTCCAAAAATTAATTATTTCCAACCCAAATTGATTTTATCTCCATCCTTTTATTCCTACTTATCACTGTTATCCATTGTTTTACCCTAAATCTCATCCCATTGTTTCCTTTTTATTTCTTTCCTCCTCAACCCAACTACCACTAATTTCCCCCATTTTCCTCAATTGAGAACAAGACCAGAACTGTGCATGGAAAGAATATCTCAACAAAATAATAGTCCACCAATTTTCTTAATGACTTATTTTGATCAAAATGATATGGTTAATCTCAAGCTAACATAGACCAAAATCCCTAATTCACTCAAAATTTCCATAGTTTTAATCATTATTTTAATCCAAAATTGACATGGTATTTTGACTTAACATGCCCATGGATAAAATTTACAAAGTACACTATTAAAATAATTTCTAATGATTTATATAGATCAAATATATCCAAACATCAAAACCACAACTCACATACTAATGCCATTGTATTTGACCCATTAGGTTAGGCTAGATCATAGGATAGTTTTAGGTTATCATTAGATAATTTCACATAAGTATAAAACATTATCATGACTTCAAATATAAAAGTGACTAATATAAAGTTAATAACAATCTTTTTATGTAATAAAAAATAAAATAACTATTATAATAATATCAATCATAATTATATTATAACGAATTATTTGTTTGTCAATGCTACGATATAGACTATCCCAAATGTATGTTAGTTATCCTTTTATACACAAAGGCATTTAGCTAAAACAATGATATTTCCCAAATATCATAATAACTAGCTAATATATTAAGATAATAAAAAGACATTATGGTTAGTCTACAATCAGTAGTAAGTAAATACTAACATTCAAATTTACTTACATGTTAAAGCAATATTATCCACTATCATGAATAGAATATCACGACATGATAAAAAAAAAGCATTATGAACTTGATCTATATACTATAGCCCTAATGCAATCAGAAAATTAGATCCCCATAAGCAGTAAACAAAAATTAGGTCATAATCAAAGCACACAATCAATCATCCAAATGTAACTAACATAATATGACATACCACAACTAATAATTTAAGCAATGCATATAAGGAATGTTAACTATCATGTTCTGTGTGTGGGTTCTAGTTGTTCTTGTGTCATACCCCAACACCTCCATATACACCATCCTCTCTGATAATGCTCTCCCTCCTTCATTCTTTGAGGGATGGATTTTTCCTACATCAAACACATGACAAGAAGGTAGTTAGATTATAATATTATGATGTATATCTATAAAATATTATCTTAACCTAATGAACATGATCGTAATGTAAAGTATATACAAATACAACTGACTCATATCATTTAATCATGTAATTTAAGCAACATACAACTATCCCATAATAGCATATGACCTACAACTTAATTAAATAGTGATTAATCAATTTAACAACCATAATAATTCATGGATAATTAGGTAAATTATCTTAGAGAGAAATCAAGATGTCACATAAGACCTTCTTGGAACATGGAGGGAATTTAGAATAAAAGTGCAATGATGACCCATTTCGGAGTGTGTAAGAGGGTTTAATAGGGTGGAGTGTGGAATATATTATAAGAATGTGTATGATATTTCTTTCACTCCTCTCCTTCCCCATTGACTTCTCCTTGTGATGTCATTATATGAGGTAATATTACAATTTAATTTAAGAAAATAGGAGAATTCAAAAACTCATGGAGTTTTCTATTATAGAAAGATTAGACTTGATTAAATGGGACTAATCAATAATTATAAAAATAGTGCACTTGTAATTTTAATTTATCAATCAAATATTCATTTAATTGTCTATAAATAACACTTGGAAGGGGTTGGTTTGATTTGAGATACTCTTGATAAGATTAATATTGCAATATGATCCATTATCCCAATCAAGGATGTTTCATTGTGATTTCTAATTAAATGATAGTTTTGTGGGTAAATTGGGTTAATTTATAATTTCTAGTTAAATTTGTGTGCAATTTTAGAAACCATTTCCAAATGAAATTGATACATATAAGTGGATAAAATTAATTGTCTACAAGTAGTACATCAACTAAGTAATCATGCTAAAAAAATACATAAATAGTTAAAATGAATATGTGAATTATTTGACCTATATCATCCTCATGTTAGTTAAGGTTTGATTCATCCTCCTACTCATCCTCCTTTTCATCTCCCTCCCCATCCAACTCAACAAAATTTTAATCCTATCCACTCATTATTTATTATTGTTACAAGGGATCCTATTCTAGTGGTGGTGATTATATAATTTATTGTTATTGGCCTACCACTATAGATCTACTATAATAGCCACATGAATTTGGCATCCCCTTCATCCATTATAATTTTATTAAAATCCTCCATGCTCCCATCTCATCTTATCCACCCTTTAAAAATAGACTCCTTGTCAAGGTATACCAAGCCAATCTCCCAAGTCTCCTTGCTTGGGATTTCTTATTCCCCTATACACTACTTGAGGTATGGGAAGGTTGCATGTGAAATATATCCCAAAATTTTGTGGCATCATATCGACAAGATTCATCCCAGCCTAAATTTTCATGTCTATAAACTAATATGCTCCAATAGCCACCATGAGGAACACTCCCTCATCAACACACTGGCCCACCATCTCTTGATATGGAAAGACCACTAGATCAACCACTATCAGTGTCCCAACCACCCAAAATAACACATTTAATGGTGCAACTATTTTCCATCATGAGGCTTTGATTGTGTTGGCATCACTAAATGAAACACCTCTCTATAATGGGATTATATTCTTGTACACATAATTTATGTTGAGCATGGGGTGGCTTATTGAGAGAGCCCCTCATCATGAATCTTGTACATGTCCCTTTATGTGTGGGTAAGCACTTCCTAATCCCATGAGTAGTGTATTCCCCTCTCTTTAATTTAGTGCATGATGGGTAACTAGATATACAAGTACATATATGTGCCCTTATCTCCCACTAGTCAAGAAGTAAGGATCCCAATAATAGCCTTTCAGAGGTTCAAGATAGTAGATCCATTAACCCCTAAAATTTAAACTCCATACTTCATAGCCATATCAGGTGTACCCACATCCCAAAAATTCTCTACCCATACATAAACCTTTAACCTATTGGTGGCCTCTTATAAGGTTACTAGCTAACCTATCATCGATAAGCTCATGATCCAATATACATCCATGAGAGTGATGGTCCACTCTCCAAAATCCTATGTAAACTAGAATTTTTCTAGTCCACATCCAAACATGCAAAAATATCACATAATAAACTTCTCAATAGGGTCATGATCCCCACCTATGTAATTTGTATAATCTTAGATCTATCTATAATGGCCAACTTATCGACTATCAAGAGCACCATAATTTGTAGGAGTCACTCCTAATCCCTAAACTAGATCCATAATTTTTATCCTCCTTACTATATAAGACACCCTAAATCAGCCCCTATCCCTTTCATCACTTAAAAATTAACCAAAAACCTTGCCTTTTCAACCTATGATGAAATCATTGCCTTTTATAGGTGGTAGTTATAAAACCACCTTGAATATCAATGGTATTTTTGTGTTTTTTGGTGGTGGTTTCATAACTACCATGTAAATATTAGTTAAAAAACTACATTTCCAATATATTTCAATGTTTACATTACCGTCATGATAAAGATTTTATTTTTAGTCTATGAGGACCAGTGGTTTTGTCATAGAACCATGCCCTACCTAAAACCCCCTCCCCCTTAAATCTCTATTTTCACCTAAATATAACAAAATATAACATTTTAATAATTTAAAAATCATCTCACATCTATTCATTCAATAAAATTTCAAATCTACCATAATTTTAAACATTTTTCGTAAAAATTGAAAATAGTGGAAAAAATACTCAAAATCAACTTTATATGAACCGTTCCTCCTCCCACTAGTATATTTACCATCCCTAATTTTTTCTTGTCTAATAAATTATTTTTAATAAATTACTCACCATTAATCCATATCTCAAAAAATTATAAAATCAATTTGCACAACTGATTTCTAATTTTGGCAAGTTTTTAAATATATAGGGTTTTTGACTAGCTATTATGTTTTTAAAATTTTCCATTTTTGTCAATTTTTTTTTTTAAAAACTCATATCTCATGATTTTATAAATTATTATTATTAAATTAACATGATTCTTGTCAAAAAACTAATGAACTTAACATATTTTATTTCCCATATCATGTTTATATGTCATTTTGGTTTTGTAAATTCATATCAATCAATAATGAATATAGTCCCCCAAAGGGATGGTTCAAGTAGTATACTCACCTCCATACATATGATAATTACTCTCATACATTTTTTAATTATTTATTACATTTTATAAATTTTTTTTAAACTACACTTTATTCATGTCTTTTGTCTTAAGATTACAATGGAATCTTAGATGGCTTCATTATGCCACTTAGGTAAGTAAGGTAAGTTTCCTAACCCATCTTTTCTATTCAATGTGCCATTAATTGGGACCACACCCTCATAAACTAATATAAATATTTCATTCTAATGGGGTAATATTTACATACCCAAAAATTACACAGTTCAACATTTTTGAAAAAAAAATTATGATGATGATGATGCAATGATCTCATAATATGCTCAGGCCCAGTTCTCTCTGACATTTTACTCTCCACTATATTTTTAGCCCATATTTACTCGCTTAAAAATTTTGAAATTTATTTTCTAATTCATTTCCTATATTTGTCTTTGAGATACTTCATTGGTGATGAGACCGCCATTCTTTATGTCAAAACCTTTGGTCTACGTGTCAAAAATACCCATTTGTAATGCTTTAGAGACATTAATTTCAAAAACCACCATAGTGATGTTATTATATATGTGGAATTTATGTTATTTATTAATGTGGTTTATTTATGATATGAGGAAACTACATAAGCTTGTGTGACGGTTCCATCCCCATCACCTACAAATAATGACACTTTTGTCACAATTTGCGTCTCTTTTATTTTTAGTGTTTGACACTTGAGTTTTCATGTATTTTACATAAGTTTCTTAATTTTTATTCCTTGATTTGATTTATTTTCACCATAATTATGCATCAAATCACTCCCACTCTTTTTATGATCACCCTTCATCTTTCCTAAGTTTAGCTTTTAGTAAATCAATAATTAAACTCACCCTTGCAACGTCCTTGCTTCTTTTACAAGTATATCGGTTTTATATGAATTTTAGATTTTAATTTTGCATTGAATATTTACTTTTTTAAGATATAAATAACCCAAACACACATGATTTTATTTTTTAAAAATATTTTTCTCCACCTGCAGTTATTTTCATGTCAAATTTACACAATTTTTGAAGAGAGAATTTATTAAATCAGCAACATAGTCTTTGATATTAGTGGAACAACTAGTCAGAGTAAAAATACACTCTTCTCCAAGATTATGCCTATATTATCTTATTATTTTTATACCATATATTTACTATAGTCACATTGAGTAGAGGAGCTAGCTTATTAAGGACATTATGCACAACAATAATCACGTGCCTCTACTTAGTCATAACCATTGATCAGGTTGGAGGATTGTATTTTTAGTATATATTTTTTATTATTTTATAATAGTTTATTTTTATTTATTAATTATATTAAATTCATATTCAAAAATCACATAAAATTTAAAAAATAAAATAAATCATTCTCTTTGTTCTCTCTTGTACAAAACATAGTCTAGATCTCTTGTATCTACAATTTCATATTAGCTTCTTTGAAATGACGTAGTTTTGAAAATATCATAGATTAAATAAAACACACCATAAAAATAGGTATAACCAAAATAAAATAGTTCATTTTCAATTTTAATCAAGTTTTAATCTACGGCCACGGAGGAAGAGGGAAGAGGGAGCATGACCACGGATATGGCCGTGTTGAAACCCTTTCCCTCGCGGCCGTGGACTCCGTTGTTTAGATCCCAATCTGCTATGGGATGTAGGTGCATGGCACGAAAGGAGAATAATTTTATTGTGTGGTTACTATAGGGTAAAGGAAGGGTGGGGGCTGTGTCTACACGGACCCTTCAAACCCTTTTTTGTGTACGAATGCGTGGTATAGTAAAGATTAATCTTTAGTGCGCGGTTCTATATTTCTACCTCAGTTTTCCATTTTGTGGCTACCGTTCCGATCATTATCCTTTTCTATGTGGATCAGTGATTTCTTTGTTTAAATCTTGAATGCCATGGCGGTGATTCCTCTGAGTAGAGGGGGTGATTTCGCTGAGGTATGGGTGGATGTTTTGGGCGGTGGAGGTGACAGATCGGGGGTTGTTTGCTGGCAATGCTGTCTATTTTGGGTAGGGTATTTTTTTGAACCCTTGGTGTAGGTATGTGGAGTTGAAATGATGAGATCTTTCTTTTGCATGTTTTGCCTATGCCGTGTTGGCGTTTAGGGTGGTTGGCGTGCCATGCTAAGGTATATTTCGATGGCTGCCGTTTGTGAGCAACTCCTTTGACATTGTGTTCTTGGGGTTGCTGATTTTTGAAATTTTAAGTCCCTATTTAACCTGGTTTTCAAATTTTTTTGAATAGTTTTCAAGCTATTTTGCCTAGTTTTGTTTAGGTTTCAGGTCCTTATAAAACCTGAGGCATTTTTACTATTTCATTTTGTTGGTTTCAGGTCCTTGTAAAACTTGGTTTTGTTACTATTTTTTAGTGATTTTGTCTTTCCTGATGGCTTGTAATGTTTTATCTTTCTTGAGCTGTAAAGGGTTTCGGGGCCCCTTCAAAACTTGCTTTTACCTTAATCTAAAACTCTCAAACAAACACACACAAAATCCTAAACAACCTAGATCGTCAAACCTAGCATATTATATCAAGAATTTAGTTATTTCACAGTGAAATAAATATATTTTAGATAAATTAATTCATAAAATCATAAAATTAAAGTTGAATAATTTCATATACCATAGATCATTATATTTCATAAAAAAACATTCAAAACTTTTAAAACTAGTCTCTAGTTTTGCATGTGTGAAGATAATTTTTTATTCTTAGTAAGGGTGATTGTTAGGATTTTAGAACTTGATTTTAATGATTGAATGTTAGAAAAAATAAATTAAATATTATTATTTAATATAATTATCATAATAAAATAAAAAATTAAAGCTATAATATTTAGTTGCATTAGGCAAATCATCTTGTAATCTAAGAAAAATCTACACTTGCATATTTCCTTCAAAATTTAAGTTTTAAGTTTGCATGCATCCAAAACATTGAAAAGGAAAAAAAAGGTATTCTCATTTCATTTTATTTTATTATTCATTACCTTTTTTATTTTAAATTTTAATTTTTAACTAGTATATTAATTAATTTGTTTTTAAAACATTATCAAAACAATCCCAAACATCTAGAAAAGCCTTGTCAAAATTAGCATGAGCATTAAACCTTGATACAACATTTCATAATATAAATTATACAATTTTAAAAATATTATCTAGACAAGATTATATGATTCATTACAGATGTGAAAAACTTTAGTTTTATCTTTCATGATAGTTCTAGAGCATCCTTACTTTGTTAGAGTAGTTCTTTTTCCCTAGGTTTGAATCTCATGTTCCTATAAGTAACTTACAAAGTGGAACTAACATTGACCTCAGATTATATGTTTTCCAATCAACACCTCATTTTTAAATATACTTATTCTCTCGGTTATCAAGAGAGAATTATCATTTATCCCATAGTCATTTTACCCTAAAACCAAGGTCACCAATACAATGTCATCCAA
This sequence comes from Torreya grandis, assembly GCA_037957365.1. NCBI lineage: Eukaryota > Viridiplantae > Streptophyta > Pinopsida > Cupressales > Taxaceae > Torreya > Torreya grandis. The sequence goes on from JARHVA010001840.1 coordinate 79,532, forward strand.
GCCTAGCTACCCACCTTCCATTTTATTTCCTCCTCAGGACTAGCCTCATAATTTCAATACTTTGTATATTAAATTGACCTAGCATATATAAACTAATAGGATCTATCAAATCCCCTAAATCATCTAACCTAATCATACTCACTACATTTTTCCTACCATTGATCAAGAACTTCATTATCCCATCATCACTAACATAAAGGGACCTTGGAATTTAATCTCGTCCCAATATGACACCCTCAAAAAACACCATGACACATCATAACTCTTTTGGTACATCATGAGCATCCCCCTACCACCCATCACCCAAAACCCAATTCTTCAAATCAATTGGCTCAATCCATAGATTTATCCATCCATATATCCATTATGTTGGATGTCTTTGTTAGGAACCCACAAAAGCACAATTGATTACCATATACAAGCAACTTAAGATGCAGAATTAACAAGAAGTAACAAGTAACTAGAAACCACAAACAACACAGAATATGAGAGACAATACACAACTTGTATTAATACTCATCCAGAAAAGAATACAATAAAGAAGATGCCACTTCTTCACACCTCTCAGAGGCTTCCCACACCTCAAGTGTACAGTAATTCTTTCCTCAAAGCTCTCTCTCTTACGATCCCAACACACAACTCAAACACAGAGTTGGTGTTCACCTTCAACCAGTTAGTATCCACTACTGCCAGTACACCAGTGCTCCATGCACTCCATAAGTGCTCCACGCACTCCAAGTACTCAACGTACTCCAAGTAGATCTCCCATGAACTTGCAACAACCTACAACTCAAATGATCTTACTTATGGAAAGAACTACCTTGCCTTCCTCTTTGCTCTCCAACTGAGTACACACTGTACTCCAAGTAGATCCTACCTGATCCTACTCCCTATTGTGTTGTTGTCACCTTGATTCTACTGCCACCTGTAGATCAACCTGGTTCTGCACACTTACAAACCTATACCTTGCACACACGAACACCTGAAGATCAATGATCTTACTTACCATGTAGATCTCCAAATGTGGCCTTGCACACCTGCTGACCAAGATCCTACATTCATGAAGAACCAATCTGATTCTCCAAACTAGTACCCACACTTGGGACTGTGGCACTAGGAGGAACACACCATGCTCTCTTCACACATAGAAGGAGCTAATATTTGCTCTCTTACTCTCTAGCACACTTTTACAATACAGCCCATGAGTCTATTATATAGATCTCATGCAAACAATAATTAGACACCTAACTACAATAATTAGATCCATAGCTCAAGACTATAATTAGCTCTTAACATGCAAACACTCAGTTTGTTAACTAACTGTTTGTGCAACGAGCAGTTTAGAAACTACACAGGCGACCGATGTCAGTCCCTATCTACCTGGAGGTGACCAACGCTGGCTGATCCCTGACTAACATCGGTTGCTCTTCTTGTCTAATATCGACCAATGTTGGTTGGCCTGACTGACGCCAATGTCTGTGACACTTTAGCAACCTCCTCCAATGTCTACATCAGTGAAGCTTTTAGCTCCACAACCTAACAATCTCCCACTTAGAGATAAATAGCTGCATTATACCTATACCTATACCCTATCTAATCTATTTCCTAGCTTGTATCCCTCTTTAAGCTCAACTTTGAAGACCAACCACCACACATCCTATGGTGCACCTCCTATCATCCGAGTAACCTGCCACATCTAAACCTACAAACCCATGTAGTGAAGTCCTGACCCTGCATAGCATGAATCCTTGCTGCTGGTCCCTCTCAGATACTTGAGAACCCACTTCCCTAAATTGGCTCCTAACTCTCTGACAGCTCCCACTACTGGGCAAACCTCAGGTCTATACCAGACCTCATGTGATTTCAGACACTGAACTGTCCACCCCTTAGTGTGCTCTGGTTCTGCATCCTACGTATTGGACCTTGCTAACACCTAATTCACATCAGCTCCCACTGGAGACAAAATCAACCTGTGATCTTCCATGTCTCTCACGCCAAAGAATTTCACTGCTCCCAAATCCTACATGGCAAACCACTGAACTAATCTTACCCTTAGCTTAGCAAAACCCTGTATGTCTGAACCTGTAACTAGTATACCATCCACATACAGTAATAGGATAATGTAGCTATCATCATCCATCTGGTAAGATAAACACAATAGATACACTGACATTGACTAAAGCCCTGCTTTGTCATCCACCTGTCAAAACCTGTACCACTATCCTGCAGCTTCCTCAAGACCATATGACCTAGCCTTCCATCTCACGTGTCCATTCTCTTTATTCTTTAACTAAGGTATCCTTTCATCTCAGTGCTTTCATACCAATTGGTAACCCTACCAAATCTCCCGTCTGCTTCTGCATCCTGTTCATGCCATACTCCCACTATTTCCTAGATCCTTCCTGCTTTGTAGTGAGCAACGAGTATAAAGAAGAGGAACAACAAATTTGAGGATTACTTACCACTTTCAGTCCTCCCCATGGGCGTTTGAGACTCCTTGACAGCTTGTTGTCCTCCCAAAATCCATCTCAGTGACTGACCTCGGTCACCACACAATCTGCATCCGACCAACATCGGTTCCATGCAACTATCAAGGTCATCGATGCCAATTATCTTGCCGACATCAGTCTCCACCTCCCTGACACCACCGAATTCTCTAGTTTACACATGACCGATGTCGGCACCTATTTATTCAACATTGGTTACCCTTGACCGACGTCGGTACCTGTGTACGCCTATGAGTGATGACTTTTTACCTGAGAGCTCTCCAAGGATCAAAACCCTATCCAAACCACCCTACTCAGAAGTATTTAGCCCCATCCATTGTTCTCTATCCATCATCTCCTCTAGGAACACCAAGGCTTTTTAGTTCTTAAGTTTATTAAAAACATCAGTCTTCATTTTCTTGCAATAAACATAATCCTTTCTTGTAGCAACCCACTGCTCACAGAAATCTTGGCCTATGCTCTCTAAAGCTGATCTCTTCCTTTTTGACTTAAGAACATCCATTCCCTTCTCACTTATGTGACCAAGCCTACAAATCCACACCTATGCAACAAAAGTGGAAACATTAATACAAGCAAGTAGATAAAGAGTACCTTCTTTCTTACCACATGCTTATTCAAGTGCATCTGCTGTGAGAGTTCTTGTGCATCTCTCATCACCCAACTTTCTTGAAGCAATTAGCCACATCTTCAAGACTGGGACCTACATGACTTCCTTCAACACCCATGTGTTGGCTACCTACAATTTCAGCCACACTTCCCCTTTGCCAACAATCTGACAAGGCTCACCAACCCCTCTACTTGGGGTTGCATGGAAAGAGGCAACAGAATCTATTAACAAAGATTCAACTTTATCCAGAGCATCCTATGCAACAACAACTGAAACATCTACTTCTTCATGCTTATCTTCTACCAACCATCTTTATTTACCTGCTCTTTCTTTCCATAAGATCATAATTTACCATTCGTGCTTTTCAATTCCTCCGTTCTTAGTGTACTTTCTTTTGTCATTGCTATACTCCTACTCAATCAGAAACCCTTGATAGTGACCTGTAACCAAACACAAAACCTGCTCTCTGCAACCTTAGCTCTGATACCACTTGTTAGGAACCCATGAAAGCACAATTGATTACCATATACAAGCAACTTAAGATGCAAAATTAACCAGAAGTAACAAGTAACTAGAAACCACAAACAATAGAGAATATGAGAGAAAATACACAACTTGTATTAATACTCATCCAAAAAAGAATACAATAAAGAAGATGCCACTTCTTCACACCTCTCAGAGGCTTCCCACACCTCAAGTGTACATTAATTCTTTCCTCAAAGATCTCTCTGTTATGGTCCCAACACACAACTCAAACACAGAGTTGGTGTTCACCTCCAACCAGTCAGTATCCACTACTGCCACTACACCAATGCTCCACGCACTCCACAAGTGCTCCACACACTCCAAGTACTCAACATACTCCAAGTAGATCTCCCATGAACTTGAAACAACCTATAACTCAAATGATCTTACTTATGGAAGAAACTACCTTGCCTTCCTCTTTGCTCTCCAACTGAGTACACACTATACTCCAAGTAGATCCTGCCTGATCCTGCTCCCTGTTGTGTTGCTATCACCTTGATTCTACTGCCACCTGTAGATCAACCTGGTTCTACACACCTGCAAACCTAGACCTTGTAGACATGAACACCTGTAGATCAATTATCTTACTTATCATGTAGATCTCCAAATGCGGCCTTGCACACCTACTAACCAAGATCCTACATACATGAAGAACCCCTCTGATTCTCCAAACCAATACCCACACTTAGCACTGTGGCACTAAGAGGAACACACCATGCTCTCTTCACACACAAAAGGAGCTAATATTTTCCCTCTTACTCTCTAGCACACTTTTACAATATAGTCCATGAGTCTATTATATAGATCTCATGCAAACAATAATAAGACACCTAATTACAATAATTAGATCCACAACTCAAGACTATAATTAGCTCTTAACATGCAAACACTCGATTCATTAACAAACTGTCCATGCAATGAGCAGTTCCAAAACTGCATAGGTGACCGACGTCGGTCCCCATCTACCTAAAGGTGACTGACGCTAGCTGATCCCTAACCAACATCGGTCGCTCTTCTTATCTAATACCAACCAACGTTGGTTGGCCTGACCGACAATGGTGTCTGCGACACTTTAGCAACCTCCTCCAATGTCTGCATTAGTGAAGCTTTTAGCTCCATAACCTAACAATCTCCCACTTGGAGATAAATAGCTGCATTGTACCTATACTTGTACCCTGTCTAATCTATTTCATGGCTTGTATCCCTCTTTAAAATCAACCTTGAAGACTAACCACCACACATCCTATGGTGCACCTCCTGTCATCTGAGTAACCTACCACATCTAAACCTAAAAACCCATGTAGTGAAGTCCTAACCTTGCATAGCATGAATCCCTACTGCTGGTCCCTCTCAGATACCTAAGAACCCACTTCCCTGAATTTGATCCTAACTCTCTGACATCTCCCACTGCTGGGGAAAACTTGGGTCTATACTAGACCTCATGTGATTTTAGACACTGAACTATCCACCCCTTGTTGTGCTCTGGTTCTATATCTTGTGTATTGGACCTCACTAACACCTAATTCACATTAGCTCCCACTAGAGACAAAATCAACCTGTGATCTTCTATGTCTCTCATGCCAAAGAATTTCACTTTTCCCAAATCCTTCATGACAAACCACTAAACTAACCATACCCTTAGCTCAGCAAAACCATGTATGTCTAAACCTGTAACTAGTATACCATCCACATACAGTAACAGGATAGTGTAGCTATCATCATCCACCTAGTAAGACAAACACAATGGTTACACTGGCATTGACTAAAGCCCTGCTTTGTCATCCACCTATCAAAACCTATACCACTATCCTACAGCTTCCTCAAGACCATATGACCTAGCCTTCCATCTCATGTGTCTATTCTCTCTATTCTTTAACTAAGGTATCCTTTCATCTTAGTGCTTTCATACTAGCTGGCAACCCTACCAAATCTCCCGTTCAGTTCAGCATCCTGTTCATGCCATGCTCCCACTGTTTCTTAGATCCTTCCTACTCTAAAGTGAGAAACAAGTATAAAGAAGAGGAACAATGAATTTGAGGCTTACTTACCACTTTTAGTCCTCCCCATGGGTGTTTGAGACTCCTTGACAGCTTGTTGTCCACCCAAAATCCGTCTCAGTGACCGACCTCAGTCACCACACATTCTACATTCGACCGACGTCAGTTCCATGCAACTGTCTAGGTCATCGATGACAGTTATCCTACTGACGTCAATCTCTAACTACCCGACACCACTGACTTCTTTGGTCTACACATGACCAACATCAGCACCTATCTATTCGACGTCAATTACCCTTGACCAACGCCGGTACCTAAGTATGCCTGTGAGTGATGAATTTTTACCCGTGAGCTCTCCATGGATCAAAACCTTGTCCAAACCACCCTGCTCAGAAGTATCCAACCCCATCCAGTGGTCTCTATCCATCATCTCCTCCAAGAACACCAAGGCTTTCCAGTTCTTAAGTTTATTAAATACATCAGTCTTCCTTTTCCTGCAATAAACATAATCCTTTCTTGTAGCAACCCACTGCTCACAGAAATCTCAATCTATGCTCTCTGAAGCTGATCTCTTCCTTTTTGACTTAAGAACATCCATTCCCTTCTCACTTATGTGACCAAGCCTACAAAGCCACACCTGTGCAACAGAAGTGGAAATATTAATACAAGCAAGTAGATAAAGAGTACATGCTTTCTTACCACATGCTAATTCAAGTGCATCCACTATGAGAGTTCTTGTGCATCTCTCATCACCCAACTTTCTTAAAGCAATTAGGTGGATCTTCAAGACTGGGACCTGCATGACCTCCTTCAACACCCATGTGTTGGCTGCCTCAAATTTCAGCCACACTTCCCCTTTGCCAACAATCTGACAAGGCTCACCAACCCCTCTACTTGGGGCTGCATGGAAAGAGGCAACATAATCTATTAACCAAGATTCAACTTTATCCAGAGCATCTTATGCAACAACAACTGCAACATCTACTTCTTCATGCTAATCTACTACCAACCAACAATCTTTATTTACCTACTCTTTCTTTCCATAAGACCGTAATTTACCATTCATGCTTTTCAATTCCTCCATTCTTAGTATACTTTCTTCTGTCATTGCTATACTCCCACTCAATCAGAAACCCCTAAGAGTGACCTATAACCAAACACAAAACCTGCTCCCTATAACCTTAGCTCTGATACCACTTGTTAGGAACCCACAGAAGCACAATTGATTACCATATACAAGCAACTTAAGATGCAAAATTAACTAGAAGTAACAAGTAACTAGAAACCAGAAACAATAGAGAATATGAGAGACAATACACAACTTGTATTAGTACTCATCCAAAAAAGAATACAATAAAGAATATGCCACTTCTTCTTCATACCTCTCAGAGGCTTCCCACACCTCAAGTGTAGAGTAATTCTTTCTTCAAAGCTCTCTCTCTTACGGTCCCAACACATAACTCAAACACAAAGTTGGTGTTCACCTCCAACCAGTCAGTATCCACTACTGCCAGTACACTAATGCTCCACGCACTCCACAAGTGCTCCATACACTCAAGGTACTCAACATACTCCAAGTAGATCTCCCATGAACTTGCAATAACCTATAACTCAAATGATCTTACTTACGGAAGGAACTACCTTGCCTTCCTCTTTGCTCTCCAATCGAGTACACACTATACTCCAAGTAGATCCTGCCTGACCTTGCTCCTTGTTGTGTTGCTGTCACCTTGATTCTGTTGCCACCTGTAGATCAACCTAGTTCTACACACCTACAAACCTAGACCTTGCACACACAAACACTTGTAGATCAATGATCTTACTTACCATGTAGATCTCCAAATGCAGCCTTGCACACCTGCTGACCAAGATCCTACATACATGAAGAACCCCTCTGATTCTCCAAACTAGTACCCACACTTGGCACTGTGGGACTAGGAGTAACACACCATGCTCTCTTCACACACAAAAAGAGCTAATATTTTCTCTCTTACTCTCTAGCACACTTTTACAATAGAACCCATGAGTCTATTGTATATATATATCTCATGCAAACAATAATTAGATGCCTAATTATAATAATTAGATCTCCAGCTCAAGACTATAATTAGCTGTTAACATGCAAACACTCAGTTTATTAACTAACTATCTATGCAATGAGTAGTTCTGGAACTACACAAGGGACCGACGTCGGTAATTGTCTGCCTAGAGATGACTGACGCCGGCTGATCCCTAACCGACATTAGTTGCTCTTCCTATCTAATACTGACCAATGTCAGTTGGCCTGACCGACATCGGTGTCTGTGACACTTCAGCAACCTCCTCCAATGTCTACATAAGTGAAGCTTTTAGCTCCACAATCTAACAATCTCCCACTTGGAGATAAATAGCTACATTACAACTATACTTGTACCACATCTAATCTATTTCCTAGCTTGTATCCCTCTTCAAGCTCAACCTTAAAGAACAACTACCACACATCATGTGGTGCACCTCCTATCATCCAAGTAGCCTGCCACATCCATGTAGTGAAGTCCTGACCCTGCATAGCATGAATCCCTACTGCTAGTCCCTCTCAGATACCTGAGAACCCACTTTCTTGAATTGGCTCTTAACTCTTTGATAGCTCACACTGCTGGGGAAAACTTAGGTCTATACCAGACCTCATGTGATTTTGGACACTGAACTATCCAATCCTTGGTGTGGTCTAGTTCTGCATCTTGTGTATTGGACCTTGCTAACACCTAATTCACATCAGCTCCCACTGGAGACAAAATCAACCTGTGATCTTCCATGTCTCTCATGCCAAAGAATTTTGCTGCTCCAAAATCCTTCATGGCAAACCACTAAACTAACCTTACCCTTAGCTCAGCAAAACCCTATATGTCTAAACCTGTAACTAGTATACCATCCACATACAGTAACAGGATAATGTAGCTATCATCATCCACCTAGTAAGACAAACACAATGGTTACACTGACATTGACTAAAGCCCTACTTTGTCATCCACCTGTCAAAATCTGTACCACTATCTTGCAACTTCCTCAAGACCATATGACCTGGCCTTCCATCTCATGTGTCCATTATATTTATTCTTTAACTAAGGTATCCCTTCGTCTCAATGCTTTCATACCAGCTGGCAACCCTAACAAATCTCCTGTTTAGTTCTGCATCTTGTTCATGCCATGCTCCCACTATTTCTTGGATCCTTCTTGCTCTATAGTGAGCAACGAGTATAAAGAAGATGAACAATGAATTTGAGGCTTACTTACCACTTTCAGTCCTCCCCATGGGTGTTTGAGACTTCTTGACAACTTGTTGTCTGCCCAAAATCCATCTCAGTGACCGACCTCAATCACCACACAGTTTGCATTTGACTGATGTTGGTTCCATGCAACTGTCTAGGTCACCAATGCCGATTATTCTATCAACATCAGTCTTAACCTGCTCGACACCACCGACTTCTCTAGTCTGTACATGACCGATGTCGACACTTGTCTATTCGACATTGGTTACCATTGACTGATGCTAGTACCTGTGTATGCCTGTGAGTGATTACTTTTTACCCGTAAGCTCTTCATAGATCAAAACCCTCTCCAAACTACCCTGCTTAGAAGTATCTAGCCCCATCCACTAGTCTCTATCTGTCATATCCTCCAACAACACCAAGGCTTTCTAGTTCTTAAGTTTATCAAATACATCACTCTTCCTTTTCCTACAATAAACACAATCCTTTCTTGTAGCAACTCATTGCTCACAAAAATCTCAGTCTATGCTCTCTGAAGCTGATCTCTTCCCTTTTGACTTAAGAACATCCATTCCCTTCTCACTTATGTGACCAAGCCTACAAAGCCACACCTGTGCATTAGATGTGGGAACAATAATACAAGCAAGTAGATAAAGAGTACCTGCTTTCTTACCACATGCTAATTCAAGTGCATCTGTAATGAGAGTTCTTATGCATCTCTCATTACCCAACTTTCTTGAAGCAATTAGCTGCATCTTCAAAACTGGGACCTGCATGACCTCCTTCAACACCCATGTGTTGGCCACCTCAAATTTTAGCCACACTTCCCCTTTTCCAACAATCTAACAAGGCTCACCAACCCCTCTACTTGGGGCTGCATGGAAAGAGGCAACAGAATCTATTAACCAAGATTCAACTTTATCTAGAGCATCCTATGCAAGAACAACTGCAACATCTGCTTCTTCATGCTAATCTGCTACCAACCAACAATCTTTATTTACCTGCTCTTTCTTTCCATAAGACCATAATTTATCTTTCATGCTTTTTAATTCCTTCATTCTTAGTATACTTTCTTCTATCGTTGCTATACTCCCACTCAATCAGAAACCCTTGAGAGTGACCTATAACAAAACACAAAACCTACTCCCTACAACCTTAGCTCTGATACCACTTGTTAGGAACCCATGGAAGCACAATTGATTACCATATACAAGTAACTTAAGATGCGGAATTAACTAGAAGTAACAAGTAACTAGAAACAAGAAACAAGAAACAACACAAAATATGAGAGACAATACACAACTTGTATTAATACTCATCCAGAAAAGAATGCAATAAAGAAGAAGCCACTTCTTCTTCACACCTCTCAGAGGCTTCCCACACCTCAAGTGTACATTAATTCTTTCCTCAAAGCTCTCTCTGTTATGGTCTCAACACACAACTCAAACACAGAGTTGGTGTTCACCTCTAACTAGTCAGTATCCACTACTGCCAGTACACCAGTGCTCCATGCACTCCACAAGTGCTCTATGCACTCAAAGTACTCAACATACTCTAAGTAGATCTCCCATGAACTTGCAACAACTTGTAACTCAAATGATCTTACTTATGGAAGGAACTACCTTGCCTTCCTCTTTGCTCTCCAACTGAGTACACACTATACTCCAAGTAGATCCTGTCTGATCTTGCTTCCTATTGTGTTGATGTCACCTTGATTCTGCTACCACCTACAAATCAACCTAGTTCTGCACACCTATAAACCTAGACCTTACACACATGAACACCTGCAGATCAATGATCTTACTTACCATGTAGATCTCCAAATGCGGCCTTGTACACCTACTGACCAAGATCCTATATACATGAAGAACCCCTCTAATTCTCCAAACCAGTACCCACACCTGGCACTGTGGCACTAGGAGGAACACACCATGCTCTCTTCACACACAAAAGGAGCTAATATTTGCTTTCTTACTCTTTAGCACACTTTTAAAATACAACCCATGAGTCTATTATATAGATCTCATGCAAACAATAATTAGACACCTAATTACAATAACTAGATCCATAGCTCAAGACTATAATTAGCTCTTACCATGCAAACACTCAGTTTGTTAACTAACTGTCTGTGCAATGAGCAGTTCCAAAACCACACAAATGATCGATGTCAGTCCCTGTCTGCCTGGAGGTGACTGACACTGACCAATCCCTGACTGACATCAATTGCTCTTCCTACCTAATACTAACTAACATTAGTTAGCCTGACTGACGCCGGTGTCTGTGACACTTCAACAACCTCCTCCTATGTCTGCATCAGTGAAGCTTTTAGCTCCATAACCTAACAATCTCCCACTTGGAGATAAATAAATGCACTGTACATGTACCTGTACCCTATCTAAGTTATTTCCTAGCTTGTATCCCTCTTCAAGCTCAACCTTAAAGACCAACCACCACACATCTTGTGGTGCACCTCCTGTCATCCAAGTAACCTACCACATCCAAACCTACAAACCCATGTAGTGAAGTCCTGACCCTACATAGCATGAATCCCTGTTGTTGGTCTCTCTCAGATACCTGAGAATCCACTTCCCTGAATTAGTTCCTAACTCTCTGACAGCTCCCACTATTGGGGAAAACTCAGGTCTATACCAAACCTCAGGTGATTTCAGACACTAAACTATCTACCCCTTAGTGTGGTGAAGTTCTACATCTTGCGTATTGGACCTCGCTAACACCTGATTCACATCAGCTCCCACTGGAGACAAAATCAACCTGTGATCTTCCATGTCTCTCATGCCAAAGAACTTTGCTGCTCCCAAATCCTTCATGGCAAACCACTGAACTAACCTTACCCTTAGCTTAGCAAAACCCTATATGTCTAAACTTGTAACTAGTATACCATCCACATACAGTAAAAGGATAATGTAGCTATCATCATCCACCTGGTAAGACAAACACAATGGTTACACTGACATTGACTAAAGCCCTACTTTGTCATCCACCTGTTAAAACCTGTACCACTGTCTTGCAACTTCCTCAAGACCATATGACCTGACCTTCCATCTCACGTGTCCATTCTCTCTATTCTTTTACTAAGGTATCCCTTCATCTCAGTGCTTTCATACCAGCTGACAACCCTACCAAATCTCCTGTTTGGTTCTACATCCTTTTCATGCCATGCTCCCACTATTTCCTAGATCCTTCCTCCTCTATAGTGAGAAATGAGTATAAAGATGAGGAACAATGAATTTGAGGCTTACTTACCACTTTTGGTCTTCCTCATGGGAATTTGAGACTCCTTGATAGCTTGTTGTCTGCCCAAAATCTGTCTCAGTGACCGACCTCGATCACCACACAGTCTGCATCCAACCGACGTCAGTTTCATGTGACTGTCCAGGTCACCAATGCCAGTTATCCTATCGATGTTAGTCTCCACCAACCCAACACCACTAACTTCTCTGGTCTACACATGACCAATGTCAGCACCTATCTATTTGACGTCGGTTACCCTTGATCGATGTCGGTACCTGTATATGCCTCTGAGTGATGACTTTTTACCCGTGAGCTCTCCATGGATCAAAACCCTATCCAAACTACCTTGCTCAGAAGTATCCAACCCCATCCACTGGTCTCCATTAGTCATCTCCTCCAAGAACACCAAGGCTTTCTGGTTCTTAAGTTTATCAAATATATCAGTCTTCCTTTTCTTTCAATAAACACAATCCTTTCTTGTAGCAACCCACTACTCACAGAAATCTCGATCTATGCTCTCTGAAGCTGATCTCTTCCATTTTGACTTAAGAACATCCATTCCCTTCTCACTTATGTGACCAAGCATACAAGCCACACCTATGCAACAGAAGTGAAAATAGTAATACAAGCAAGTAGATAAAGAGTACCTACTTTTTTACCACATGCTAATTCAAGTGCATCCGCTGTGAGAGTTCTTGTGCATCTCTCATAACCCAAATTTCCTAAAGCAATTAGCCACATTTTCAAGACTAAGACCTGCATGACCTCCTTCAACACCCATGTGTTGGTTGCCTGCAATTTTAGCCACACTTCCCCTTTGCCAACAATCTGACAAGGCTCACCAACCCCTCTACTTGGGGCTGCATGGAAAGAGGCAACAGAATCAATTAACCAAGATTCAACTTTATCCAGAGCATCTTCTGCAACAACAACTACAACATCTACTTTTTCATGATAATTTTCTACCAACCAACAATCTTTATTTACCTACTCTTTCTTTCCATAAGACCGTAATTTACCATTCATGCTTTTTAATTCCTCCATTCTTAGTGAACTTTCTTCTATCATTGCTATACTCCCACTCAATCAAAAACCCTTGAGAGTGACCTATAACCAAACATAAAACCTGCTCCCTGTAACCTTAGCTCTGATACCACTTGTTAGGAACCCACAAAATCACAATTGATTACCATATACAAGCAACTTAAGATGCAGAATTAACCAAAAGTAACAAGTAACTAGAAACCAAAAATAACACAAAATATGAGAGACAATACACAACTTGTATTAATACTCATCCAAAAAAGAATAAAATAAAGAAGATGCCACTTCTTCTTCACACCTCTCAGAGGCTTTCCACACCTCAAGTGTAGAGTAATTCTTTCCTCAAAGCTCTCTCTGTTACGGTCCCAACACACAACTCAAACACAGAGTTGGTGTTCACCTCCAACTAGTTAGTATCCACTATATCTAGTACATCAGTGCTCCACATAATCCATAAGTGCTCCACACACTCCAAGTACTCAACATACTCTAAGTAGATCTCCCATGAACTTTCAACAACCTACAACTCAAATGATCTTACTTATGGAAGGAACTACCTTGCCTTCCTCTTTGCTCTCCAACTAAGTACACACTGTACTCCAAGTAGATCTTGCCTGATCCTACTCCCTGTTGTGTTGCTATCATCTTGATTCTACTGCCACCTACAGATTAACCTAGTTTTGCACACTTGCAAACCTAGACCTTACACACACGAACACCTATAGATCAATGATCTTACTAACCATGTAGATCTCCAAACGTGGCCTTATACACCTACTAACCGAGATCCTACATACATGAAGAACCCCTCTGATTCTCTAAACCAGTACCCACACTTGGCATTATGGCACTAAGAGGAACACACCATGCTCTCTTCACACACAGAAGGAGCTAATATTTGCTCTCTTACTCTCTAACACACTTTTACAATACAACCCATGAGTCTATTATATAGATCTCATGCAAATAATAATTAGACACCTAATTACAATAATTAGATCCACAGCTCAAGACTATAATTAGCTCTTAACATAAAAACACTCAGTTCATTAACTAACTATCCATGCAATGAGTAGTTATAGAACCACACAGGTGACCAATGTCAGTCCCTATCTACATGGAGGTGACCAATGTTGGTCGATCCTTGACCGAGGTCAGTTGCTCTTCCTATCTAATACTGACTGACATCGATTGGCCTGACTGACACTAGTTTCTGTGACACTTTAACAACCTCCTCTAATGTCTACATTAGTGAAGCTTTTAGCTCCACAACCTAACAATCTCCCACTTGGAGATAAATAGATGCACTATGCCTGTACCTGTACCCTATCTAATCTATTTCCTAGCTTGTATCCCTCTTCAAGCTCAACCTTGAAGACCAACCACCACACATCATGTGGTGCACCTCCTGTCATCCAAGTACCCTGCCACATCCAAACCTACAAACCCATGTAGTGAAGTCTTGACCCTGCAAAGCATGAATCTTTATTTTTGGTCCCTCTGAGATACTTGAGAACCCACTTCCCCAAATTGGCTCCTAACTCTCTGACAGCTCTCATTATTGGGGAAAACTCAGGTCTATACCAAACCTCATGTGATTTTGGGCACTGAACTGTCTAGCCCTTGGTGTGGTTTGGTTCTACATCCTACGTATTAGACTTCACTAACACCTGATTCACATCAGCTCCCACTGGAGACAAAATCAACCTATGATCTTCCATGTCTCTCATTCCAAAGAATTTCGTTGCTCCCAAATCCCTCATGGTAAACCACTGAACTAACCTTACCCTTAGCTCAGAAAAACCATGTATGTCTAAACCTATAACTAGTATACCATCCACATACAGTAATAGGATAATGTAGCTATCATCATCCACCTGGTAAGACAAACACAATGGTTACACTGACATTGACTAAAGCCCTGCTTTGTCATCCACCTGTCAAAACCCATACCACCGTCCTGAAGCTTCCACAAAACCATATGACCTGGCCTTCCATCTCATGTGTCCATTCTCTCTATTCTTTAACTAAGGTATCCCTTCATCTCAGTGCTTTCATATCAACTGGTAACCCTACCAAATCTCTCGTTTGGTTCTGCATCCTGTTCATGCCATGCTCCCACTATTTTCTGGATCCTTCTTGCTCTATAGTGAGCAACAAGTATAAAGAAGAGGAACAATGAATTTGAGGCTTACTTACCACTTTTAGTCCTTCCCATTGGCATTTGAGACTCTTTGACAGCTTTTTGTCCACCCAAAATATGTCTTAGTGACCGACCTCGGTCACCACATAGTCTGCATCCGACCGATGTCAGTTCCATGTGACTGTCTAGGTCACTGACACCAGTTATCTTATTGATGTCAGTCTCCATCTACCTGACACCAATGACTTCTCTGGTCTACACATGACTGACATTAGCACCTGTTTGTTCAACGTTGGTTACCCTTGATTGATGTCGTTACCTATGTATGCTTGTGAGTGATGACTTTTTACCTGTGAGCTCTCCATGGATCAAAACCCTATCCAAACTGCCTTGCTTAGAAGTATCCAACACCATCCACTGGTCTCTATCCGTCATCTCCTCCAAGAACACCAAGGCTTTCCAAGTCTGAAGTTTATCAAATACATCAGTCTTCCTTTTCCTGCAATAAACACAATCCTTTCTTGTAGCAACCCACTGCTCACAGAAATCTCGATCTATGCTCTTCGAATTTGATCTCTTCCCTTTTGACTTAAGAACATCCATTTCCTTCTCACCTATGTGACCAAGCCTATAAAGCCACACCTGTGCAATAGAAGTGGAAATAGTAATACAAGCAAGTAGATAAAGAGTACCTATTTTCTTACCACATGCTAATTCAAGTGCATCCACTGTGAGAGTTCTTGTGCATCTCTCATCACCCAACTTTTTTGAAGCAATTAGCCACATCTTCAAGACTAGGACCTGCATGACCTCCTTCAACACCCATGTGTTGGCTGCCTGTAATTTCAGCCACACTTCCCCTTTGCCAACAATCTGACAAGGCTCACCAACCCCTCTACTTGGGACTGCATGGAAAGAGGCAAGAGAATCTATTAACCAAGATTCAACTTTATCCAGAGCATCCTATGCAACAACAACTATAACATCTACTTCTTCATGC
The DNA here is from genome assembly GCA_037957365.1 of Torreya grandis. Lineage (NCBI taxonomy): Eukaryota > Viridiplantae > Streptophyta > Pinopsida > Cupressales > Taxaceae > Torreya > Torreya grandis. The sequence goes on from JARHVA010001840.1 coordinate 95,855, forward strand.
TGATCTGCTACCAACCAACAATCTTTATTTACCTACTCTTTCTTTCCATAAGACCATAATTTACCATTCATGCTTTTCAATTCCTCCATTCTTAGTGTACTTTCTTCTATCATTGCTATACTCCCACTCAATCAGAAACCCCTAAGAGTGACCTGTAACCAAACACAAAACCTACTCCCTATAGCCTTAGCTCTGATACCACTTGTTAGGAACCCACAAAAGCACAATTGATTACCATATAGAAGCAACTTAAGATGCGGAATTAACCAGAAGTAACAAGTAACTAGAAACCAAAAACAACACAAAATATGAGAGACAATACACAAGTTGTATTAATACTCATCCAAAAAAGAATATAATAAAGAAGATGCCACTTCTTATTCACACCTCTCAGAGGCTTCCCACACCTCAAGTGTACAGTAATTCTTTCCTCAAAGCTCTCTCTCTTATGGTCTCAACACACAACTCAAACACAAAGTTGGTGTTCACCTCCAACTAGTCATTATTCACTACTACCAGTACACCAATGCTCCATGCACTCCAAGTACTCAACATACTCCAAGTAGATCTCCCATGAACTTGCAACAACTTGCAAATCAAATGATCTTACTTATGGAAGGAACTACCTTGCCTTCCTCTTTGCTCTCCAACCAAGTACACACTATACTCCAAGTAGATCCTGCCTGATCCTGCTCCCTGTTGTGTTGATGTCACCTTGATTCTGCTACCTCCTATAGATCAACCTGGTTCTGCACACCTACAAACCTAGACCTTGCACACATGAACACCTATAGATCAATGATCTTACTTACCACGTAGATCTCCAAACGCAGCCTTACACACCTGTTGACCAAGATCCTACATACATGAAGAACCCCTCTGATTCTCTAAACTATTACCCACACTTGGCACTGTGGCACTAGGAGGAACACACCATGCTCTCTTCACACACAGAAGGAGCTAATATTTTCTCTCTTACTCTCTAGCACACTTTTACAATACAGCCCATGAGTTTATTATATATATCTCATGTAAACAATAATTAGACACCTAATTACAATAATTAGATCCACAACTCAAGACTATAATTAGCTCTTAACATGCAAACACTTAGTTCGTTAACTAACTGTCTGTGCAATGAGCAATTCTAAAACCACACAGGTGACCATCATTGGTCCCTGTCTGCTTGGAGGTGACTGACGTCGGCCGATCCCTGACCAACGTTGGTTGTTCTTCCTGTCTAATACCAACCGACATCGGTTGGCCTGACCGACGCCGATGTCTGTGACACTTTAGCAACCTCCTCCAATGTCTGCATTAGTGACACTGTTAGCTCCACAACCTAATAGTCTTAGATAGACCTTAATAATTTGATTGAACATGTTAGTGTGTTTCTTTTAGGTTTAAAATACTACTAATCAATAGTGACATGATATCCTTAGTGCTAACCCACTCCTTAAAACATATATTCTATAAAATCAAACCCATCCTTAAGGTTAGCTGATAATCCTAGTGTGATGATGATGGTTGAACTATATAATTAGATCAATATATAAACAAATCAATGTCTCATTAATAATAGACATGACAGTTATTTGATACAAAGCTTACATTATTATGCATTAAACAAATCTATCACATTCCTCTCAATTTACAAACTTATCACTATGAGAAATCATAATCTAAATTTGAAGCTCTCAAAATCTAATTCAAAGAAAGAATTATCAAGTATTAAATCCAATCATTACTTGCATAAACATAATGGATTAAAATTTGCACAATGACACTAGGTGTGAGAACTACATGTGTTTTGGTTTCCCTCTTTAGAGTATTGGAAACATAGGCAATGGTCAATCATCAAGTGGGGGTCATTGGGGTTAGCTCAACCCATTACACTTCTCTTATTTTTGTAGATTTTTATCCCTCATAATCATATATAGGGTTTCAAGACAAAGGAGGAGGATTTTTTGATTTATATGCATCATCGTGGTTTGGGATCCCTAATAAATATTAATCATTGACAATTATAGGTGATCATATAATCATCATTCCCTAATTCCAAATAGGTTCTTATTAACAAATAGGTTAGTATAAATAGATGATACTAACATGATCCAATTAAATTGACCTAGCATAAATAATGAATCAATTACAAAACTAAATAAACCATATACCTAATTATCCCTAATTTTCACTTATAGAATATAATCATAGTCAAATATTCAACCAAAGAATCTAAGTATCATAATATATTTATTACTTTCTATATTTATCATATGCCCTTATCAAATTAGAAGAATAAATCTCAATCCTTTACATTCATATGTATGCTTAAATCTTATATCAATTGACCTAAATCATATTTGAAATTTTTATCTTAATTAGATTAATCTCACTCATTAATCCATATTAGGGTAAAACATACTTTGATTAGCTAAGAATATAATTAAATGGGTTTTGATTCTTTGGTCAAAGATTCATATTAGTTTATTACCTCATAACTGAGGTGTATATGTTTATTAATTTTGTAATCTATTTTAAAATGAATTTGCTATTAGTTAAAAAATGATCAATCATTGTAACAAACATTGAAATAACTTATATTAATATGTGGCACCAAAACATAGCCTCTATTTACTAGTTAGAAAGAATGAGATCCTACTAAGATATTGTAAATGTTTTGTATTTGAAGATGATAGACGAGTCCTATATATTCCATTGATTATTATGAATGTTTTGGTATTATTTTCAAACAATAAAATTAATATGAATAAAGGTATTAGGATAATCTTTGATTTGTTTGTAGAATTATGGTGTATATTATTTTTTTAATTTTTATTAATTATATTCAAAATGTATTTATTTCATTTAATCTTAAAAAAAAGAGTGTTGAGTGTCTTATTGTTATAGTGCATTGTTGGTTCTAATGTGGTTATAGAGGTGTGAATATTCAGCCATAAGTAACCCCTATTTTATCAACTTGGAATGGAAATTATAATACTAAATTAAAATTTTGGTTGTGTTATTTATGCTATCAAAAAATTATATTTGTATTTTTTATTACAAATTGAATTTTTTGATTAAGCTTTGAAGATTTTAGAACCATATTATATTATTATGGGTTGGCAAGTTGATGCTTTATGATATGTATAATTGTGCAATACCTAAATAATATCTAGCCCTTTTTGGCTATGTTCTTTTAAATTCATAATATAAACTTGTTTCTTAGGTTATTAAAGTGTCATGAAATTATTATACCCAGTGGTTATATAAGATGGTGATATTTTATTAACACTTTTACAATATACTATTACCCAATGCATAATCTTTAAAATCAGTATATAATGAATTAAGAGAAAGATTCCATTATAAAATTAGGAATGCTTTATTTTGATAGTATGTTTTTAGTTACATGGGTTAGTAACCATAGTATTTAAATGTAAGAAAATGATTTATTCATGTTATTATAAATGTTTTAGTTTTTTAATCATGTGTTAAGGCCTATGAATAAAATTTCACAAGGTATATTTGAAGGTTAACATATTTCATGAGTTAGAATTATTCAAAATGTAAGAGTTATTTACTTAACGGATTATAGCATATTGTTAGGAATAAAATGCTTGTATTTTTTTTAATTAATGATAAGGGATTCAAAAATAAATGTTAAAATGCATCATATTTTTAATGTGTAGTGTTGTAAAAGTATATTACATACCATTGACAATAGTACTCTCAATGAGGTATGGAATTAAAATAGATTAGTTCGAGGCATTGATTTTAATGGATAAGTTATACTTATTTTTATTAAGGATTGCATTGCATGAATAATAAATGCATGAATAGGTTGAAGGAAGTAATTCCAATTAAAAACTTACATATATACATTAATAGTATCTTCATTTAGACCAATATAAATGGGAATAAATCCATAAGACTTGGCCATTAGTATTAATGGAGTATATATACCTAACCTATTAAATGATTAATAAATAATAAATACTTGAGGATGCTATACATTATTTCAAGATTATGAAATAAAGGAAAAAACCATGTAGTATGAAACCTCATTACAAATTATATCATTTGAGAATTGATCAAGTGGTACCATGTGGTGATACCCATACAAGTAAATAAATTATTAATTTAAATTATTTTGTACTTTAGTCAAAACTTGCTAATGAATTAATGCTTTAAATAGATGATAAATAATTTTCAAACATATTTAAAAAAATTAAGATGATTTTTAAAAGATTGTTTCACAGCAAAGTCATCTATAGGTATTAGGACAATCTTTGATTTGTTTGTAGAATTATGGTGTATATTATTTTTTAAATTTTTATTAATTATATTCAAAATGTATTTATTTCATTTAATCTTAAAAAAAAGAGTGTTGAGTTTCTTATTGTTATAGTGCATTGTTGGTTCTAATGTGGTTATAGAGGTGTGAATATTCAACCATAAGTAACACCTATTTTATTAACTTGGAATGGAAATTATAATACCAAATTAAAATTTTAGTTGTGTTATTTATGCTATCAAAAAATTATATTTGTATTTTTTATTACAAATTGAATTTTTTGATTAAGCTTTGAAGATTTTAGAACCATATTATATTATTATGGGTTGGCAAGTTGATGCTTTATGATATGTATAATTGTGCAATACCTAAATAATATCCAGCCCTTTTTGGCTATGTTATTTTGAATTCATAATATAAACTTGTTTCTTAGGTTATTAAAGTGTCATGAAATTATTCTACCCAGTGGTTATATAAGATGGTGATATTTTATTAACACTTTTACAATATACTATTACCCAATGTATAATCTTTGAAATCAGTATATAATGAATTAAGAGAAAGACTCCATTATAAAATTATGAATGCTTTATTTTGATAGTATTTTTGTAGTTACATGGGTTAGTAACCATAGTATTTAAATGTAAGAAAATGATTTATTCATGTTATTATAAATGTTTTAGTTTTTTAATCATGTGTTAAGGCCTATGAATAAAATTTCACAAGGTATACTTGAAGGTTAACATATTTCATGAGTTAGAATTATTCAAAATGTAAGAGTTATTTACTTAATGGATTATAGCATATTGTTGGGAACAAAATGCTTGAATTTTTTTGTAATTAATGATAAGGGATTCAAAAATAAATGTTAAAATGCATCATATTTTTAATGTGTAGTGTTGTAAAAGTATATTACATACCATTGACAATAGTACTCTCAATGAGGTATGGAATTAAAATAAATTAGTTGGAGGCATTGATTTCAATGAATAAGTTAAAACTTATTTTTATTAAGGATCGCATTGCGTGAATAATAAATGCATGAATAGGTTGAAGGAAGTAATTCCAATTAAAAACTTACATATATACCTTAATAGTATCTTCATTTAGACCAATATAAATGGGAATAAATCCATAAGACTTTGCCATTAGTATTAATGAAGTATATATACCTAACCTATTAAATGATTAATAAATAATAAATACTTGAGGATACTATACATTATTTCAAGAATATGAAATAAAGGAAAAAACCATGTAGTATGAAACCTCATAACAAATTATATCATTTGAGAATTGATCAAGTGGTACCATGTGGTGATACCCATACAAGTAAATAAATTATTAATTTAAATTATTTTGTACTTTAGTCAAAACTTGCTAATGAATTAATGCTTTAAATAGATAATAAATAATTTTCAAACATATTTTAAAAAATTAAGATGATTTTTAAAAGATTGTTTCACAACAAAGTCATCTATAGAATCTAAATTTAGATTTAGAAATTTAAAATATACTTTAAGTGTGTCAAATATGAAAAAAAATATCTTTTCATTATTTTTACTCTTTTTAGTTATTTAATTATTATATTTTTTACTTATTTTTAGATAAATATAATTAATATTTTAGAATTTTTTATATAATATATTTCTCTTATGCCATTATTCTAATTGTTTGTGAATGTGGTAATTATCCTCAAACCAAAAATAGTTAAAAACCCAATTTATACTTTAATAATAATATTTTGAAGAGATTGAAATTTATATTATATGTACATACAAATTAATTATTTACAATATAGTATTTCTCTTAATCAAATCTAGTTTTCCCAAATTATGCTTAAGGCATTTTTATATTAAATTACATAAATACTAAATTAATACCTAAATTTCATTACTTAGACTTCACATTAAAAGATATATAAAATTTAATAGAATAACATAAATATTTATCCAATGATAACCTCATTATTCTCCACATATCACAACCCATAGTTACTACGAATTTTTACATTATCAAATAAATTTATAGAGATCAAATTAATAATAATATATGTGTGTGTAAACCTCAAAAAGAATTAATGATATTATAATAATAAAGAGTGTTTGAATTTCATACTATACATAATATAAATAAATATATAATGCGTCTTTCTTTTTATAAATTTTATTTAGTATAAACTCAACACAAATACAAAATATAGTATACAAACTTGCTCCATATTTTAAATATTTTGGTATTTATATTACAAAGATATTAAATTTAGTTCTTAACTTTTGTGAACATTACATATAGTTAAAAATATATATTAAATATAAATTTACATATAAAACCTTGAAAATTATTTAGGTTAAACATGTATAAGATTTGACCATTAATATTCATTTAATCTAATGACTTTATAAAAATGTCACAATGTCTTCCCATCTTCATGTATGCCACTTTAATAATATGAATGCATATTTTTATCTCCTTTTTATCTTTTTACATAAATTTAAACTTTATTTTTGTATTGATGTTTATTTTTTATTTTTTATTTTTAAATATAATTACTTTAAAATGTATATATATTTTATTTTCTTATTATTAAAAATATATGTAATCTTTATAAAATATTTTATTTTTACCATAGTTCAGCCATAAAATAATTAAATCTTTTCTAATGAAGTCTCCCCTTTTATGATGACCCAGAATAACCTTAATACAGATAAATTAACCATATGCCTTCATATCTATTATCATTTGATTAATTATTTATCCATTTTGAGCACCTTGTAGCATCATTATGTTCCATTATCATTGGAAATTCAAAGGTCAGTTATTCAACAAGTCAAAAAAATCCAAATTTATGTGTTTTATACCTTCAAAAAATTCACTGGTCATTAACATGTTGCTTTATACAGTGATGTGACCAAGTTGCAACCCAAAAGGCCAATAATAAAATAACTTCCATGCATATCCAAAGCTTTGGTTTTGGTTTTGAAGAAACAAAACATGTTTTTCCAACCCTTATGACTTTATAAATTTTCCATGCATATAAACTTAGTAGTGTCTCAAAATTATACATTCTTAATATTTTTTAATTTAAACTACATAATATTTAAATTATCTATTCTAATTTTAATAGAAGGAAAATAAAATCACCAATCTAAGGTAACATGAGATATAAAATAGTCATCTATCATTTCAGACTATGACAATGTTTAACTAAGATTTTTTTTTTTTTTTTTAAAAACATTGTTCATGAATCATATTATTAAGGGGAATACTCCAAATGATATCCTTTATAAATTGTTTTAATTAAAAAAATGAATGTTACTTTGGAATTTATCATCAGCCACTCTTCTAGAGTGATATATTTACATAGCTCTCAACAATTGAAGAACTAGATTCAAATTGACATAAATGTCACTTATTCCTTACAAATTTGATTTATCTTTTAAATTAGGAATATGAAAGGTGTGTTATTTTTATTCAAATTTAAATTCACTAATTTTATATTTAATGATAATAATAACAAGACCCACATAATGCAAAAGTACTTGCAAGTAGTGGTAATGTTATAAAAAAAATTAAAAAATATATTTTTTACAATAAAACACAAATAAAGTCATAAGTTTACCATGTCATTATTGAAATGGAAAAATAATAATGTTAATTAAAAAAAAATTACAAAAAATAAATAAATAAAGTCATAAGTTTACCATGTCATTATTGGAATGGAAAAATAATAATGTTAAATGAATGTCAGAGGGAAACAAAATAATAAATTAAGTAATTAAATTTCCAAAAAATAATGTTATAATAAATAATACATTTCCATTATTTACTCGTATCAAGAATTTGGACACTAGATTAAATTATAAAGCTCTACCAAAATTTCTAAATAAATCCAGATTTGCATAAAACCATAAGACCCAATGTTTGGATTCAATACCACTTAAGATTGCCTAAGTGGTTAATATATTACAAAAGGACCTTACAGTCAATGCCAAAAATATGGACTAAATCATTATTTTTAAAATTAAAAAAAAATCAAACTAAAGGATAAGACTAAAACAATTGTATTTGATCATCTACAAATAGAGAACCATAAGTAAGTTCCTTGAAAAATGCATGCTTTTAGCCTTGAAAAAGAGTGAAAATCAGCAGTAACTTATCAAGAATGAAACATATGACCATGATAATATTAATAAAAAAAGTTCACCCACTTTTAGGGAAAATAAAATAAGTAAGTGTATTGGGCCTAAACTATAAAATCACATTTTATAAAAATTAAAGTATGATAACTCCTTCTTTAGAGAAACCTAAAATTAGTTGTTTGAATTATGATCAAACTATTATGAAAATGGAAAGATTTTATAAATATTATTTTGAATGCAATTAATTAAATATATATTTATCCACATATTAATTATATAGTATAAAACTCAACACATTAATTACAAGGCATTTTAAGAAACCATATAAAAATAAGCATAAATTTTGTTGTTGGGTTCCTTCAAAGAATGAAGGATTATAGAAGAGTGGAAATTTTAACTAACTTGGAAAGAAAAGAACTAGGACCAAATAAGATTAATTTATAGTTAAACTATATATATATATATATATATATATATATATATATATATATATATATATACACTTCAAAGAATGAAGGATTATAGAAGAGTGGAACTTTTAACTAACTTGGAAAGAAAAGAACTAGGACCAAATAAGATTAATTTATAGTTAAACTATATATATATGCATAACAACTATGTTGTATTGCATTTATACATGGTAGCACTTTCTAATGTCAATAAATAAAAAATATTAGTTATTAAAACAAATCTTTATTTTTAGGTAGTTAGCAGTTAGGATGTTTATGTATCTTTTAGAAAAAAAATATATAAAATAATGTATCTACATAGGAAGAATGGTATTTTGATTTTCATGTTGATCTCTTTCTATTGAAACTAGTTGTGGATTCATAAAAATAAAATGGTATCTAAACAATTTACATATAAATTCATTTATAAATAAAAGTTATTAAAATTGTAGTTAAAATTTTACCCTATATGAATAGAATTGAAAATAGAGGAGAAATAGAAAAAAAATAGTTGATGCAAAGCTAGGGCACGACTACATACAAGGGTTTGACATCCACCACCGTTGGAGGTGGTTGTTATTGGTTTGTATTATAGACTCAACCAATTATGCTATGTATGCCATTTTATATGGATTTTAGGGGTTTACCAAAATACCTAAACTTATTGTATATCTATGGTAGCACGTTGGTAATGAAAGGAATGGATGTCTCTAGATAATTCTAGTTACATCATTGTCACTAAGGAAGATCCAAAATTTAATTTAACCATAATTAATTGGAATAAGAAATTTATATATTAACTAAATTAGGTTTGATTTATAATATTTTCATGCCATGGGCCATGTGACTAAGAGTTATAGACTTGGGTTTCATGTCATTATAAATTAAAAATATGTGTATATTCATTAGAAGTTAAGAAGCTTCTTCACTATTATTTTCACTTCTAAAGAAGACCAAGCTCAAGTGTTTAGGTAGGATCCCTAGTTTTTATTAGATTAAAACTATTCATAATGCCATCAAACCACAATTTTTAATATATGAAATAAGATCTAAAGCTATATATGGTTTGAGTAATGCTCTGTAAACCCCTTATACATTTATGGGTAGACTCCATTATTATTATGGGATATAAGAGGTTGGTTTACAGGGTAAGGTTTCCTTATATAGTCATGTCATTTTCATTAAATTAATTAATAATAATAACCATGACCTTTGGTAAGTAGTTATGCACTCATTGGTTGATTCCCACATGCCAAGAGGATAACCACCCAAGGCAAAGGAGTAAATCCTAAGTAAGCAAGTCACACTTTCTTCTAAAAGATAAAACCCATATTCTATTATTTTTTGATCTTTGACCTTGAGTATTTATTTTTTCTCAAGTTGTTGAACGTCATTTATTTTTTATAGTGTTTTCTACTAGGGGTGTTCTTTCATACCACTTGCCTTTTTTTATTAAGCATGTACTAATCTACATTCATACCACCTACCTTTTTTATTGATCAAGTTTTATTTTTATCTAATGAGATACATAACACATGTAGTCATTAAAATTAACCATTCATCTCTTAGATATCCACTTGAGGTCATTTTACCCTTAGTATAACACTTAACCCATCTTAGGGGCCCTTTTAATCCAATTTTAATCACATGTTAGTCATGAATAACACCCAGACCTATAAAACACCACATGAGACTCATAATAGCACAATCCCTTGGAGATTTGGTCACTACACCCTCCAAAAATTAATTTTTTATCTCCCTAAGAGGATTAGAGTTGGCCTACACCTAGTATTAAGTCACCCTCCCAAGTCATTTTTATTATAACAATATATAAACATTGTTTTCACACTCTTACACTAAGTGGACATTATCACAAAGAAACACACAAAATTACCACTTCATATTGAGGTAAAGCTCCTAATTATTCTAATATTATATTGATTCAACCCATACATTCAATAATCCAATCCTAGCACATGTATGCAAATCTCAAGTGGTCTCCAAAGCATCCTCTCAATCATTCACACTTAGGCATTCATAGACTTTCACACATATCACATAAACAATATAACTACATCAAACTTGATCCATCCTTAGATTATTAGTATGTAGGTAGCATGCCCACATAGGCATGTGGATCAGACATCCAACATATTAGACCCACTAACCCCTTTTTCTCATGGTATTCATCAAAACCCTTAAAATCATAAAAATATAGAGTTTTTAGAGAAAAATAGATCTATATGAAAAAGTATTGATCACATAGACTTGAAATTTAAAACATATATAGAACAAAACGTGATCTGAAAAACCTAGAAATCATTTATAGAGATTCTAAGTGGGACTATAACACACTGACTTGGACTATATCACACTACACTATTATTTGACTAACCATGTTATTATCTAGGGTTATTTCTACCACCAAGATCAAGTTTATGATAGTCAGCCTAATCAAACCTCTAATTTATAGGTGTCAAAACATCTATATCAATCCTTTTTCAAGATAAGTATTATTTAACATTATTATTTATAATTTTTAGAATACTTTCTAGTTACAAGATCAACATGCCTGATTATCATTATATTTATCCTCTAATTTTATATAGTATTTTATCTACTTAGGGTTTTATATTAATTATTTAGGACTTAATAGATATAAATCTTAGATTATTAAAGGGATGGAGTAAATGGATAGATACAGATAAATATTACAAATGACTAATTTATTCAATTTACTCTAAGTATGAATGTAAAGGAGAAATTCCATTTATCTAGAGTGAAACATGCATCACTAGGTAATAGTAGTGTTGGAATAGATTAGAGGAACATTCAAGAGTCCATTCATTCAAAAACTAGAATCCCACCTACTTCAAGTCAATAGCATGGTTAGTTGGATAGTAGCTTGGTACAGTATTTACAAAGGCACTATGTTAGTTTTTTATGGATAAGAGCCATGAAAATCCTAGGGATATTTAAAGAGGCTTCATAGGTCCTAAATGTGTCCTTAAGAACTTTTGGTCATCTTTTTGTGTCATTTTTTAGCTATTATTTATTTCAAACCATAATTAATACCTACACACATGAAATAATAATGAAATCATATGAAAAAGGAAGGGGAAAAGGTGGGTTATGGTATATTATGATTGAACAACCTATAACCCCTACTTTTTAGATGTTACCTACATTAACCCCAATGGTAGAGATTTCAGATCAAATTTAGTTTTCCCTTAGGTAATGTGCATAATCAATGTGCATGGTATATGAGAATGACTTTCACTTAGGCCCTTTTTTGATCAATAATGTAGATCTATGTGTGATGTTGAGTAAATATGTAAAATGTTGATCTATATTATTAACTAATTTTATGTAATTATGTGCCAAAGTAGTAAGTTCCAGATGTAGAATGTCTTGTGAATTTTTTTACCCAAATAGAGGGTAAGGACCCAAAACAAGCTAAAAAAATGACCATTGGACAATAGCATTGAGGTGGAAAATATCACAATACACTCCTATCCAAGACCACTCTATTGTCTTATGTGCATAAAACTAGGTTGTGACTGGGACAAATAGGCTAGTGGCCCCTATGATTAGAAAAAGGATGACATGAAACTACTGAAGATGTAAAAATAGGTCAAATGAGTCATAATAGGGATCAAAATACCAAAGTGACCATATGAATGAGACTTTAATTCATCATTAAAAACTTCTTATGAAAGATCCATAAAAGACATAGTACTTTTATTTACTTGACCAAATTAGAGTGTGTACATTTGTGCCCCCATTTAATCTAGTAAAGTAATATAACAAAAGTACTAGAGTAAAAGAAAAATAAAATGTGTCCTGGTACTTACTTGTGTGATCTATTAATGTAGATAATAGATGTGCTCTATACCCAACCCACTTCTTAGCTAGAGAAGCAGACAAATATTAGAATAATGTCTATGAATAGAAAATCGACAATGTGGGTGTCCTTGTATTGAATCTAAGTAACTAACTAGATTATGAGAAATAGAAACCTATTTTTCCCCACTACTATATTTGACTAAGTTTGATAAATAATATATAAATGTGGAGAAACAAGATATGCTTTTCCCCACTCTGAAATGTAATTGAGTCTGAGAAGTAATCTATAAATTTGGAAAAAACAATCCATGCTTTCCCTTACTCTGATATGTAACTAAATGTGAGAAGTAATCTATAAATGTAGAGAAATAATCCATGTTTTTTTCCACTTTTATACATTAATGGAGTCTAAAAATTAAATGTGCTCTGAGGTCAAAAATTATTGCTTCACTTGTGTCTTATACAAATTAGTGTAATCTAGGTATAGTGAAAATTAGGGATCAACCATTGTAGATGGATATATGACCCATTATGAGGAAATCCTAGTGATAACCTAAGTGTAATTCAATGATATAAGCATGTAAATAGTATAATTTTCCATTATATATGTAGAACTTGATTAAATCATATGGAATAAAGGACATGTGCTCTACATCATGCCCTTAAACTTGATATCTGAGTAATGTAGCTATGTTATCTATGCCTAAAGTTTTATTTATATAGGGATGGTGTACCATGTGTGTGTCCCCATAGTCATAATATAAGTCTATAATATATAAAATTCATGTGTAAAATATGATTATCTAAACCAATATCTAAAAAAACCATGGAACCCTAGAAATCTAAGTCAAATTATGTATTTGTGTATCTGAGTGTCTGAAAAAAGAAATTATATGTTGGAATAAATTTGTTTTATTGTATATCTGAGCTCAAGTATTTGAGTAAACCCACATAATTTTATATGTGAGCTTGAGTATCTGATTAAATCTATGCAACTATATATCTAATTGTCTAAGTAGTGAAACCATGTATTTGAGCCCAAGTATTTGAGTAATTGAAAAAATATATATATCTAAGCCTGAGTGTGTGAATCATTGGACTCAAAAATATAAGTCGAATTGTGTGTTTATATATCTAAGCCTGAGTATTTGTGTAAATTTGTATCATTTTGAATAGTGTGTGTATGCCCCACTTTTGGTGAGAGAGTCAAATTAATGGTAAGGATATCAAACCAAAAGTTATACCAGAAGGCATGTTGGTGGGTAGTTAGTGTTGATAAAAAGGTACAAGATTGATTGTATTGATAATTATAGAATGGTTGTTTATAGAATGAGACTAAGATAAAAGATAAACCCATGGTGTCTATCAATTTTGTTAAGGAGATATGAGTTTTGATGTTTTTAGAGTTAAAATTTATCGAGATAGAAGTGTAACCAATATAGTACAAGGGTTATCATCATTTAGTTCCACACATAAAAAATGTATCAAAAATTGGAGATAGGTTCTCAAGACATCACCCTTGGAAGATCTTAGTAAAGTTAGATAAATGTGTGCATGGGGCCAACCATAGGAAAGTGTAATGTTGTAAAACATGGTTTAAATAGGTTTGAATGATTGATTCTAAAATCATTCAAACTTTAATATTTGAGAGAATTGTTTCTCTAAACTAAGAAAACATGCCAAGGAGATGAGGTGTGAATGTGACCCACTATGAGAAGGTGGAGGCACTGATCTAGGTTGGTGAGAATGTTGGATTGGTAAGGATTTTATCCTTTTTTCATGCATTTGGACATTTTGGCTAAATTTTTCATCATTTTTAATATAAAACATGTTATATTATATTTTTTGTGGTGGGTTACACTATTGTCCTAAGTATAATGCTAGTGTCATAGGCTGCCATGATACTATCTGTAGACTATGTTATTTTCCAATGTTATAGTCATGTCTATAATGTTATGGTCTTGTACACTAAAATAGTGAAATTTTATATTTTAAATTGTATTCAATAATTATTTTAACATATATACTTGATATTTGGAGACTCTAATGTCATATTTTGGGTATTTTATAGGCAGATGTATGCATGAGGGAATTTTGGAGTGGTCAAATGATGGAGTGTCTACCTAGGCTACCCTTGATAAATGATGAGATATTAGTAGTGGATAATGCTATTTTGGGGTATGTGACATCATTGTTACCCTAGGAATGTTACATGATGACATCACTATATAAGTAGTGGAATGTCAATACATGTACCTTTTAGCCACCTACTAGAGAGATGACTATTACACTAGAGGACATGTATAGGATATTGAGGATACTTATTACTAGTTAGTGAGTGTTATTTTAGGAGGTAGGTGGACAGAGAGATATAGATCAAGCCATAAGGTATTTTGTGGCCATTCATATAGGGACACATCATCGAGGTAGTAGTAGTGGTGTTATTGTCTATGATTCTTAGGTATAATGTTTTGTGGTTACAAAAGTTTTTAGAAGTGTTACTAGATTCATTTTTTATTGTTTATGGTAGTGGTATACTGATTAGAAATAGGATACACATCATTTTTTAGTATATAAATGAGCATGCAACCATATACTCATGGGGTCACACTATGTTGGCCCACCTATATTAGGATTTGTATTATTTTACTTAGGAGTTATACAATGGTGGGATTGGGTCATCAACATTATTAGATTAATGAGCTTATGAACATATTATGGTGGTTAGAATGAAGGGTTTTAAACGTATACATTTGGCACACCCCTAGGTATTTCAAATCATAAAAACCTTTACAAGCATAAAAACCTAGAGTTTTTAGAGGAAAATAGAGGTATAGGAAAAAGTATTAATTTTACAAATTTGAAATTTAGACCATAGCTAGAAAAAGACCTAATCTACACAATCTATAAAAAAAAATCATAAATTATAAAGGAGGATAATATTACTTCATAGGAAAATAGCATGCCACTCTAGTGTCTAGGGTTGTGTTATTAACTAGGGTTATTTCTAACACTTGGATCTAGTTCCTGACAGTCTACCATGTTCTTGCATCACTTCCTAGCCCTCCACTTGTCCATCTAAGTTATAATTTTCTAACTAGTTACAATATTTTCTATTTTATTTGTATTTTATAGAATATTCAAACAAATCAATTATTTTACAAATTAGTGGTTGTTGATATTATAGTATTTTATTCCATGATTTATATACTCAACTATTTTATCTACTTAGGGTTTTACATTCATTCCCAAAATAGATAAATCATTTGGTAAACCTAACTTAATTTAAATAGTTTTAAAACCCTAACCCTAGACTATATTTATAGTTTATGTTTCCATCCTTTTATAACTCATACTCAAATTTTAGATCCATGTATCTTCAATTATTTTTGTCTAGTCATGATAATAATGATAGAAGATGTTTATCATTTTCTAATTCAAAGTTTTATAATTTCATTTGCATGTTTGTTTCTTTTAATTTGAAATAAAATCAAATAAGATATAAAAACATATGTATATGATGTCCTATATCAGTTAAAATATATTTTATTTGACTTATTCCATTAATTTAATACCCTAACAACCACCTTTCAAGTTTTAATGTCATATATTATGCACAAGAAAGAATATCCTTTTCTTTCTCATCTCCATGAGGCTGATAGCTACTTTCCCTCTATCTAGGTCCATGTTATCCTTCCTCTACAAAATGAATCAACCTATACTATTATTACCAATGCCCATCCTCAGCTTATCAATGTCTCCACCTCTTCTATATAGGGTGTGTTCCTTCATGCTCAATCAAAAGAAACCAAGGTTTGTATGTGTGTAACTCTAAGGGATCATATTATTATTTTTAATAATATAATATAAAAAATAAAAAATAAAAATAAGATATTAAGTGAAAATATTATAGTATTGACAAACTAGATTACATGTACAAAGTCTATAGAATATGTTAGTGTTCATCATGTATATGCATCTACACCTATCAAAGTTTTGCCTAGAATTATTTCATATCCAAATCATAAAGTAAAACATAATGAATCTATTATAAGTGATTCAAAAAGCTTACAAGTGTATAATAAGATCTCAAGTGAGGTTCTAAGGGAAATGATTAAGAATAAGTTGATCAAGTCCAATAAGGAGATCTAGATACTATTGTGCATACCATAAAATTCATGGTCATCACACATATTCATGTTTAGCATTGAAAAATAATATACAATAGATAATTTATAATGAGCAACCTATACAAGATAAATTAGTTAAGCAATACACAGTGATACATGAACATATTCAAAAAGGGTCAAATTCATAAACAATATAAAAGAGGTTAACAAATCATAAATCAAAACAAAAGGTTCATAAAGTGAAATCAGAGAAACAAATAATACTTCAATTAGTTTATAATATTGATCAATATGGTTTGGTATTTATGGAACACACTAAGGAAAATCACTCATAGATATAGTTTTTCAAGGTAAAATATCCAAATATAAAGTTAATGTTAAAAAAGAGTAAGAACTTAAGTTACACATTTAGAATTAGGCTAAGAAAACAACCATTCTCAAAAGAGGGTTTCTAATACCAGAGTCTTCAAATCAATAAATACATACAAAATATGCATCTTCAAATGTCAACATAGATGGGGAAACTACAATCCCTCCCTCATATTAAAATCCTTTCACTATCACAACTTATATATATGGAAAGCAATGCATAGATGTTAATATAATGTATTATCATCCAATCAATTTCTATTCACTATCATTTCTTATCTCTCTTGGAAAGGACTCTAAAAATCTAGATACAACACATGCTTATTTTGAATTCTTGGGGTCTCTTCAATTAACATTTTCATATGCCTCAAAATAATTTTATCTCATTTTTTGTGTTATTACAAGTTCAATTTATTACAATGTTGTCTTTTAAAGTTCATGGTTAATAATAATAAGAGCAACATTTAACAAAAATGAAGGTTGCATATCCTTTTCACATGTGAGTGTAATTATTATAGCTTCTAGAGAGGATACATTTTATTCCCAATAAGAGATAACAAGCAAGTTATACTTGTAATAGATATAGTTTTAGATGATAAGATCCAAATAAATAATCCATACATTATTAATAAAAATTAAGAAGATGATTAGATCAACATAGATTATTATGGTATAGACCATTCATAAATTGAATATGCCACCTACATTACATAGAGGTATCCCATCAATGACATGTTGGGATTCTATCACCATTCCTTACCAGCACATAAATTCTTATCCATATTACTCTCCTTGTACATAGTTTCATCCATTCCTATTTTACTTATACATAGTTTCATTATTTCAATTTACTTGTACATATTTTTCTTTATCTTTCTCCTTGTACATAGTTTCATTTTCATGTTTCTTGTACATAACTTACGTAAGATCTAAATTTTGAGAAATGAGATTTTATTGTGAAAATTAACCAAAATATACTCAAAACATAAAACTACCATTAAAATCAAGAACCATTAGATAAAAATTAAATCAAATGAAACATTCATAACAACATTCTAACCTAAAACTAAGTGTTCTCAATCAAGATTCAAAAAAAAAGAGACTAAGTGATTATGGGTTGAGATTATTTACAACTAGACTCATAATTTTAGCATAATGATAGTTTGACCAATAACTTAGATGATAGTATATACTAATTGATAATATCGGCATGAATATTTTATAGCTTCCTCTATTAGCCATGGAGGAGTGGCCTATTTAAATGGAGGAGAGAGGGAGGATTAAAATGAATTCAAAATTCCTTAGAAGCCTCTAAAATAGAGTCTTCTAAAGAGGAAGGGCTAAGTTAGAGAGGATTATAGAATTGGAGAATTCTAGAATTCATTGGGAGCATAAGTAATATTATTAGGTGATTAGATAGGTGATTAAGGACTAGGGATGTAGGAGAACCTAGGAATAGGCTAAGGTAGGTGCATCAGTGGGTCATGGGAATTTTAAATTCTCAATTAATGGATATGTGGGATTAGTTAGTGGATAATACATGACTATAAGAATTAATATATTGGCGGGGATACTATAAGGTTAGTGGATGAATAATAATGAAGGGGGCTAATAGATAAAAGATAAAGAGGATTAGTAAGGATGATTAAGATAAAATTAGATGACATTAGTGATCATTAGATGAAATTAGTGATTTTAGTGTTGACTATTAATAATATTAATGACAATAAATGAAGTGATAAAATTTAGGTGTATATATTTAAGACCATGATGTAGGGGTCTAGGGGTAGCATCCCCCAGTGAAGTAAAGGGGCTTCACCCCTTATGGGGTTAAGGGGAAACACCCCTTATGAGGTCAAGTGGAAGCACCCCTTGTGAGGTATAGGGGAAATACCAATAAAACACAATTTGGGACTTACAAGATGCTTAGAGACTCAAAATTCATTGAAAATGATCTTAAAAAATGCACTTAAAAAAGATAAATTGATAGCAAAAAATGAATGCAAAATCTCTACTCGATTGGTTAAACCCACAAATACATATTTATTTTATTCAAAATTGAATCTAAAATACAAAAAACCATAACTTCTAGGCAATAATACAACTTCTAAATATGTGTTTTTTTTGGCTATCAGTTAGCCCTAACTACAAGGTTAAGTAAAACTTCTTATGGTTAATGCAATACCATAGTTCTAAGTCAATATTATAATTTTTTACATGTGATTTTGAGGCTTTAGAAAAACACAGTAAATTTTAACAAAAGAAATGAAAAATATGTAAAATATAGTTAAAGATATTTACAGAATGCATAAAATGGCAAAAATAAAACTGTATTTGATATTTGACTAGACAAATATATTGTTTGACTTATTTTACTAAAAACCAACTGTAACTTTTCAAAACTGAATATCAATATTAAAAACACCTTTTTAAAAATGTATTATTACATTAAGTAGTCAAAAGAAAGATTTTGGTATGTTTGATCTTGATGTAGACAAAACCTCCCCTTTCCCTACAAGCAAAAAGTTAGTTAGTTAGAAACAAGAAGATTATTAATTATTGGGAAAAACCACAAGTCTTAAGAACATAATATCCACTAACATCATCCATTAGTGTGTTTCTTCTTTGAAATACCATGACTCCTCCCACTTCATCTACTCACAATGCCCTTTCAAAGAGGGGGAAAATGTATACATGTAAATTTTTTGCTTCATTTATCATCACTAATATTATTATTAGTTGACATTAACATCTCTAATTTTATCTAATGATCACTAATCCCATCTAATTTTATTTAAATCATCCTTACTAATCCTCCTAGTCTATTATCTAATATCCCCCTTCATTATTGTTCATCCACTAACCTTATATTATCCCCACTAATATATTAATTATTCTAATCATGTATTATCCACTAACTAATCCCACTTATCCATTATTTGGGAATTTAAAATTACCATGACCCACCTACACACCTACCCTAGCCTATTCTTAGGCTCTCCTACATCCCTAGTCCTTAATTACCTATTTAACCACCTACTCATATTACTTATCCCCCCTAATAAATTATAGAATTCTCCAATTCTAAAAATCTCTCTAACTTATCCCTTCCTCTCTATACGCCTCTATTATAGAGGGTTCTAAGGAATTTTTAATTCCTTAGATAATCCTACACCATGGATCCTCTTCATCCCAACTTTGAATATTGGCCATCGATCTTGCCTCCATGGCCTATTTAAATCTACCTCATCTCCATTTCCAAACTAATAAACATTCTCATGAGATCTCTAAGTCTTTATACTTCATAAAGTCCATGAATCCATCTCATCTTAATCAAACAAGCATCATGTTAAAAATGTGAGTCTTTGGTAAGCAATCCATAATCCATAATAAATTCATCTATTTATTGTTTTGATCTTTATCTAGATCACTTAGATTTCAATATTGGAATTTTATTCCTAAAAGACTCTAGATTTTAATGGTAGATTGATGCTTTGAGTGATGTTGATATAATTTTCATGTCTAAATCCCTTTCTCAAAATTTCCATCTTATAGCTTATACTCAAAAAAAATTTAAAAAAAATACATAATATGTTCAAAAATATAAAAACATTCAAATATTTGCTCAAAAAATACAAATTATAGATTGTATGCATTTCCATGTTTACATTCCTTCTATTTAGAAGGTATTATATATTTTATCTATGCTAGTATAGTATAATTTATCATACATATATGTTTCACTTGTTCCTTTATTATGTTTGTATATTACTACAGGACTTAGGTCCTCTACACAATTTAGCATTGTTATAGTATCCCATTAGGGGAATCATACACACAGATTATAGTTTGTTAGGTTATACCTTTCTATGCTCCACATCACAGATCTAACATTGATTATGTTTAGATTTTGATCTTCTTATGCTATACTAAAAATTTTCTAACTACTGTTATAGACTCAGTCTATGTACATCTTTACTCTTATACAAATTTGTACCACATGTTATGCATACTTTCATTTCTAGCTTTACTAGTTTAGATTTGATTGTATCTCTTTGTTTCTACATCTATTTGAAGGAATTTAAATATGCCATTATTCTATATATCTAAGCCAATTCCTTTTATTGTATAGATGCTTTGGGTATGTGCCCATGTCCTTATGTGTGCTTCTTAATTATGTAAGTAGACATTTGAACATGTCCTTCCATTTAGATCTAATCCAACCTTGCTTTATATTTATGTATTGTGAAAATTTGAATATGTCCTTGTATGTGTGCTCTTTTTTAGACTTAGTGAAATGTGCACATGTCCCTTGTATTATGTCCCCTTGGCCTGCTTTATGTGCCTCATGTGTTTATATGTATACACCATGACCATGAAACTTGTTACATTCACATCTAGTTTATGATGCCATGAGGAACCTCATGCATCTCCCTTTCTTCCTTGGGTGCCTTAATGGACATAATTCCCCATCCCCCTAATTAGTTTACTTGGATAATATTCAATTTTTTTGTTCATATACATGCTTGCATTTTTATATTTATCTTGAAAACCTTTTGAATGCTAGATCTAACATACATCATACATTGGAAAATTATGCTCAGACTCTTACATTTTGATGTCATGTATATACATTATATTAGTTATCACATAGATATCATATATTTATTTCTTAACACACATGATACATAAATTTTATTTTGAGGATAATTATTAAAAAGGTTTAACAATTCCCCTCAAAAGAGGGTGAATTCATAGGGGTTTATCAAAGAGATCAAGCCAACCTAGTGCACTCAAAACATAGTTTTTAGCATGTAGACATAGATTATAGAGCTAAAAATTTGGAAAATATAGTCACACCTAGATCATTCTCAATTTTACTTAGAAATAATACATTCAGTCAATAGTGAAATGCAGTGGTTTATAATGCAATGTGATATTGGAAAATGGAACTATGCTACTATCTAGTATCCCCAAAACATAAAATTATAGAAATGTCAAAAAGGTACAGTAGGTATAGTTTAGATTTACATGATCGCAATAATAGATTATTAGACATGTTTAGTATATACTCAATTTTTACATAGAATTACGTAGGTTTGCTCAAATTGTGGGCATCATACATGGCATGATCACTCCCATTTTCATTTTAGTTCTGCACAAACATATATTACTATGACTCAGCTTATAATCTATATACATAGATATCAAAATTTGGGGCATGTGCATGACACATTGTTCCCATATGTTTAGTTTTACACCAATTCTATTAGATGAAATGATAACTCCATGTCATTCTCCACATTGTATACTCTAGATACCATATGCACCAATTTTTCACCATGATGACACTGGATTTATGCCTCATTCCATATGTAGTGGTTGGCATTCTCAAGTAACCCAGTGCCTTTTTTATATTTCAAAGTTTCCATGTGGCCTAAATCCATCCTAAATTTTTTTAGTTACATCATGTAGTTTTAGTTTCAGATGCATCTACTACACATGGGTAGGAAATTATAGAATCATAGCCTACTTGAGTTCTTGATCTACCTACATAAGAGGGTTGGAAAATTTATTAGTCCAATCCAAGTTATTCATATATTATGATCCACAGAATATGGGTGGGCAATGATGGAGTCAAAGTTAGTTTGAGTTTTTGTGCCACTCACACATGGGGATTGGGAAAGCCATCAATCCAATCTAAGATATTCATTATTTGATCACCATCTACACATATACATAGGATGTTACCAAGTTTTTATATTGGTTTGTATACCCAATGAGGTGTATACGTTCCTTTCCCTTCTCTCATAACTTGTTACTCAGTTTTGTCTTTTATTTTGATATTTATTAAGGCTTGATTCCTATATGTCTCATTTGTATGACACATAATGGAACAAAATTCACATACTCATACCCACTTTCACGGGATTCACCTCATAGGTAAGTTTAGGTATGTTTTCTCTTTCCTTTGTCCTATTCATTTCACTTTGTAATATTTTAAGAATAAAGAGAGGGTAAATGTAGTAGTTAAAATTAACCATTTATGCCTTAGATGTCCACTTGAGGTCACTTTACCCTTATTATAGGACTTGGCCCATTTTATGGGCCCTTTTGATCCATGTTTAGTCACATGGTAGTCACAAATGACACACAGGCCTATTGAACACCACATGAGACCCATAATGGCAAAATCCCTTAGTGATTTAGGTCCATGCACCATCTAAAAAATAATTTTGCATCTCCCTAAGAGGATTGTGTTAAACCTAGACCTATTCTTAAGCCACCCTCCAAATTAATTTGTATTGGAACACTATATAAACACTACTTCCATACTTTTACACTCTAAGTGGAAATTATGCCAAAGAAGTGCACAAAATTACCACTTCATATTGATGGAAAGCTCCTGATTATTTAAATATTATATTGATTTAGTACATGCATTCAATAATATAACCCTGATGTAGGTATTTAGACCTCAAGTGGCCTCTAAGGCATCCTATCATGTATTCACACTCAAGCATTATATCATTCATACACATTCACACATATAACATAAGTGAAAGAACTACATCAAGCTTGATCCCTCCTTGAAGTATTCGTATGTAGGTAGTGTGCCTACACATGGGTGTGGATCACATGTCCAACACATTAGACCCACTAGCCCCTTTTTTCATGGTATTTATCAAAACTTTTACAAACATTAAAATATTGAATTTTTAGAGGAAAATAGAGCTACAGGAAAAAATATTGACTGCATAGACTTGAAATTTAGACCATATAGATGAAAAATGACATGATCTACAAAACCTAAAATAATTTTTGGAGATTATAAGTGGGACTATAGTGTAATTCCTTGCACTATAGCACACCATGTTATTATTTGTTTAGCCACACTATTGTTTAAGGTTTTTTATGATACCTACATCTAGTTTTTGATAGTTATCTCAGTCATACCTCCAATTTAAAGGTGTCATAACATTTGTCTTAGTTATTTTCTCAAGCTAGGTATTATTTCTCATGATTATTTACTATTTTTAAAATATTTTTCAGTTATAATAGTTGTAAGATCAATATGCTAAATTATTGATATATTTGTCCTTTGATTTTATACAATATTTTATCTACTTAGGGTTTTATATTAATTCCCAAAATAGTTAAATCAGTTTGCTTTCAATTTTTAAAAAAAACTTAAAAAAATTATTAGGGCTTAATAATTTTTCATTTTAGCATGCAATGTGCATAACTAATCCATACATATTATAAATATGAGGATGTTAAGTATACAATTATATTTTGTTATGTATTACCTGATGGGAAATATTTGAGCCACATTTTAATTTTAGACAAGTCTCATGGCACTGCTTAAGTATCATGGCATCAAAATCTAGCAAATAGTTTAATTCCCAGAATACACACTACATATTATATTCTCAGAAAAGTGCATTTATAGTATACCTAGAAGCATGTGAAGCCTCGAATAAGGCCTCAATTTTTTTAAGCCTATCAACATTATTATAAATACTTTTTCAAATATATATGGTTCAAAAATAACAAATTGACAAATGAAAGACATCACATATATTATTTTTCTTAAATAAAAAGTGTTGACAACTAGTGCAAGAGTAGAGCCATCTGCTACTCTTGGTAGAAATTCTAAACCTTTCACATTGTCCCATCCTTAGTTATGTGAATCTCTTCCAATCACCCCTCCTAGTGGGTTAGATGTGAATTCCTATTAGAAGTAGTATATTTTCACTAAATTCAAGAATGTTGGGAACCCTTGCCATGAATGTGGGTATTTTTGTTAGTCTTTACTATCTTATGTTTCTAATGTTATTTCTCTCACCTTGGTTTACATGGTGAGGTTTTCTAAGTCTCATTCACACACTTTTATGGGAGATGTTTCTTCTCTCTTACTTATGGATGATCATGTGTTTTTCTCTAAGGAGACTCTAGAGTTGTTAATCTATACCTTCTATTTAATAAATGAAACTTGAGTTTGGCATCAAATCATTATTTGTAAAATGTGTGGGCACACATCTTTTGGTAGCATATATTTCCAATTAGGCCTCAACTATATAGAGTTTAATTATTGAACCTTCCTTTTATATGTTGAGTTTTTTTTCTTATAGGTGGTCTTCCAATGTTTTTCTGACAAGGACTTTGTTTGTTATTAATAACCTTGGTATTTATGTGTTTTTTTTCCATCCTTAGTTCCCCTTTTTTGAACTAGTGAAGATGAAAATATTGGTTACTCCTCTTTGGATTAGACTATAAAATCTTTTGCTTGTCATGAGAAAATAAGAGCTTAACCAAATGTTAGTTAATAGAGTGGGATATTATGTGAAAATTGATTATAATTCTTTGGAAAGTAGATTTTTGAGTGTGTTATCCTAGATTTCTCAAAACCTCTTCTTCATTCTATTAGTTAGATCTCCTCCCAGGGCACATGAACCCATTGTATTAACTACAAAGGTCTTCCTTGTATATGCTTTAATTGTAATCACCTTAGGCATCATGCAGTTGAGTGTTCTTCTAAGGTTATTTAACCCACCTTGTCTCATCCTTAATTATATTGGAATAAGATGGGTCTCTTAATCAGGATTCATGGGGTGTAATCATGGAAATTTATTCTAATAACTTGTTTCTACCCGCTCACCACCTAGGGATCATTCAATCTCCCCTCAATAGGTGGATACTTCTAAATATGTCTTTTTTCCTAATGTGGGTCTTATTTATCTTCAACCTAATGAGAAAGTATTTAACCCTTCTCCACTAATAGATGTGAGACTAAAAGGTAAATTTGACGGTGGAGGTCCTCTAATCCTAATGAGGGAGAAGGTTGGTTACTACTCATGATTAAATTATTGACCCTTAGCTTTGGGAACTCTAGTATTTGGTGGGTTGGAATTCCCCTTAGTCTTATCTTCTAATTATGGTAAGTTTGATGTATTTATTTTTCTCTTTGGCTATGAGGTAATGGTGTTACTTTGATGCTTGTTTTTTTTTTCCTTTTATTTTTGGTGGTTCTCCTATGGTCAGGATTTTCTCTTCATGCATGCAGTTTTGGTGGGTCCTCTATATATTTTTAGTGATATAGGTTTTTTGGGGACTGGGCCCCTATTTATGTCCTATAGCATGTTCATATCTCTAGTTAAAATCATTTTTCAAGTTCATAGCTTTGGTTGAAACCATTTACCCTCTATTTAATTTTTTTTAAGAAAAAGAAAGTAATAATAATCTATTAAAAAACATTGATACTTGAGAACTACTAAAATAAGTACTAATAAGGCATACATTATAACTATAATACCTACCTTTTTCAAATTAGTTGATTGTGGATGTTATGTATATTGGATTGAGAATTAAGTAAATACAATTTTATTTATAGAGATAATATCATTGAGATAAAGACAAATGGTTTTTCATGTTAGTAGATGTGATATGAATATTATCATTAGAAGTAACTTATTATGCAGATTGTTAATGAAACCCATTAAAAAGATAGTCATTGGTAAAACACTAAAGTTGAATGATAGGGGAAAAAATGAGAATAATATTTACAGTTTACCTACCATAAAATTCATGATGTTAAAAGGGTGCTCTTGACACAATGAAAATAAAAAACTCATATTCATATTATTGAGGATGTCATGCATGATTCGTCACATAATGACCAAAAATAAATTAAACCTATTTTTTTGAAAAAAATCAAAAAGTATAGGTAGAGATGGTGATATTCTATATAATTCGTTGGTTCTATGTAATGCCTTCAAGCATATCAAAAAACTCAAGAAATTAAAAAGAAAAAACATTATTGAAATTGAACGCAAAGAAAGCCAATATAAACTATTAGATATGTAATGTTTTAAAATTCCATAAGATTAAAAATAATAGCTTATGTATGTAGCCAAAATAATAAGAATCATGGTATATATTGTTGAACATAAGCCATTTCTCATTAATATAAGGTTAAACATGTAATTTTAAGCTCGTTGTTGCTTATTGATAAGTGTCTAACCTCCAAAAGGTGCCCCAAAGTCTTGGGCAAAATGTACTTTGAAAATTGAATATAATTTTAGCATGACAAATTTAATTATATTGCCTAAATATTAGAAAAACCTTATCTTGTATCCATATAGGAATAATTATAATTAATTAGTTCTTATTGTGCATGTAATATTTTAATTATCTTGATCAAATACTTTGTGCATTAAACAACGTTCAAAGTAAATATTTGGCAGTTTCTAAAGTTTATGGATTGGAAGAGAATTTTACATTATAATTTTCAAAATAAAAAATTCAAAAATTATAAATTTCCTAGATTTTTATTGGTTGTTGTATAGAGACAAGACTATTTTCTTCGGTAAAATAGTTGTATTTTGATTAAAAAATCAAGAAAAAATGTATTGTCCAATCAAATGCCAAAATTAAAGCTCATCTAAAGTTTGGAGACATATTTCATTGTACAAGGGCAATGGAATTTAAATGTGAAGTAAGCATGCAAAAATTTTAATATAAATTAAATATTTATAATTATCTACATTTATGTATAGTGGTGGTAACTTTATAGGAACATTACCCAAAAAAATTATAATTTGATTATGTAGTTAGCTTGATCAAATAATTTGTGGACTGGATAATGTGTGAAGTAAATATTTGGTAGTTTCTAAAGTGTATGGATTAGATGAGGATTTTAAATTTTATGTTTCAACATTAAAATTTTATAAATTATAAATTTCTTATCTTTTTATTTGTTGTTGTATAGAGTTAAGGAAAATAGTTATATTTTGATTAAAAATCAAGGGAAAATGCATTGTCCAATCAAATGCTAGAATTAAAGTTCATCTAAAGTTTGGAGACATATTTCATTATATAAGGGTGGTAGAAATTAAATTCAAAGAAGGAATGAGACATTTTTATTATAAATTAAATATTTATAGATATTTACATTTCTATACAGTGGTGGCAACTTTATAATAATATTTCCCAAATAAATTAAAATTTGATTATGCAGTCAATCGATGAAATTAAATAGCTAGACAAATAGTTGTCTTGTCATTTATTGGTCTATTTTAATTTTTTTCTTCTT
Organism: Torreya grandis; assembly: GCA_037957365.1. Lineage (NCBI taxonomy): Eukaryota > Viridiplantae > Streptophyta > Pinopsida > Cupressales > Taxaceae > Torreya > Torreya grandis. The sequence continues at coordinate 124,183 of JARHVA010001840.1, forward strand.
AGTCATTATTGTAGTTCAAAATTTCATGGTTTTCTATAACTCTATGTCATTTTTTGAGAATCTTTTATAGATGCATTGTACAATACTGGAGGAACATGTGCATACTCTACATGGAACTTCAATTTATTATGTAGTTAAACTTAGACATATTAGTCAAATATTTATTTATAAATAACTCATTATTTAATAATTATCTAAGTGAAAACTTGTCTAAATCCTAAGCCAATGATATACATTTAATAATTTTCATGCTTATAAATTTTCACAAGCAATACAAATCTAAACACCATCATCTCTGGTTTAGTGATAGAAAATCCAATAGAGGGTAAACACCCACATCATCTCCAGCCTGTTCAAAGTGTTAGGCTAAATAGATTATTTACACTAAAAAAAACCATAAATTTTTTCTCAACTTTAGGCATCTCATTTAATATATATCAATATAAAACATCTACAAAACAAATTTACTTCAATAAAAATTTAAGAAAGCATGCATAATAGCTCATAATTATGCTAGGTAAATTGAAAGAAAATAGAAATAAATGATTGTAAGAGATAAAATTTAGAGTCTAGGTTGTGCCTATGAGGAGTTTGAGACTACTATTATAGAACAATAATAGCTATTATAATAATTATGCTATTTGAGATGTAACAACATGTGTCATTACTTGAAATGTTATGAGAACTGGATTTTTATGCTTTACTTTCTTGCTTTCTTATCCTATAAAAGTAAAATATGACATTCCAAACTTGAAATGAGGGGCAAGACATAAATTGTATTATTTAGTGAAACATACAATCATATATAAATAGTTAACAACGCTAGTATTTTTCATGTAAAGTAACAAACTAGACAACAATCTTTCCTCCCTAGTACATTTTAAAGGTTTTGAAATCACAAAATTGTCTAAGATACAACTGATAAAATCGAGCACATGAACTACAAATGCAAATCAAATAGAAGTAGAACTCTATTGTTGAGACTAAAATCAAAATAGAGTAAAATTATAATAATATTGCATTCATAACTTATTAAAAAATATCTTAGATGAGAGGCATATTTATAGGTACAATAAAGGCATAGATTCAAGACATTTGGAAATGTGAACACAAGACATTTGACAAATGGTTTGTGTGCTCCATATATCAATATTGGTGGGTAAGGGTATCCTTATCCACCAATTTGACTATAATTTTCCCATGTATATGTGCACCTTAATTACCTAATTTATCACACCTAAGTGACCTCAAAATAACACCTAAGCAAGCTAAATACATGTGTAGGAATAATCCATAATAATAAATATAAGGAAAATAATATCCTACACTAACACTTCCCATTAAGTGTAGCTTAGTTATGTAAACAAAATTAGGTTTCAACAATATGGGCTGATGAGGTACCCAAGTACAATACAACTCTGACAAAGTGGAGGAAAAAGGAGAAAACTTGTAGAAAAAAAAACCCTAAAGATGATGTTGATGCAGCTCATACCCCAAGAAGAGCTCACAAGTGAAGATACTTATTCTTAGTAAAGGTCTTAGTGAAGATATCATCTATTTGATCTATAGTCTAGCAAAATCTAAGATCAATGACCTATCCATGAATGAGCTCCTGAATAAAGTGCATAAGAATCTCACAATGCTTGGTCTATTGATGTTGGACTAGATTCCTATATATTTAGATGTTACTTTGGTTATCACAAAAGATGCTTGTGTGTTGCTTGAACTGTATACCAAACTTAGTAATAATCCCCTAAAGCCAAATATTTGTAGTAGTAGCATTGATAGCTCCTTTGTATTCAACCTTAGTAGATGATAAAGTAATAACATTTTTCTTAATAGACCAATTAATTGGTCTTGAACCAAGTGAGAAATTATATCCTGAAGTAGAGTTGTGATGCTAAATATTACTAGCCCAATCTGAATCTATGTACCCAATCAAGTTAATATCAATGCTTACTCCATAGTGAATTCCAAAACTATGAGTACCTTGAATATAGTGGAGAATCCATTTGGCTACTTTCCAGTGTAGCTCAAGTGGTGTTTGCATAAACCTAGAGACTATACCCACTGCATATGAAATATCAAGTCTAGTGTGCATTAGATAGATGAGGCTACCAACTACTTATCGATACAAGGTAGCATCAACCAATGGAGAACACTCAGCCTCAAGTTTGACTCCAAAAAGAAAGGGAAACAAAGATATCTTATAAACATCCATATAGAACCATGCAAGCAAATCAAGAGCATACATGGATTATGTAATGGTAATCCCTGAGTTAGATTGTGAAATATCAATACCAAGGAAGTAATGTAATAAACCCAAGTCAATCATGGATAATCTATCACGTAGAGTAGTTTTCACTACTACAATGGAGACTGAATAACTCCCTGTGATCAATAGGTCATCCACATATAGAGTCAGAATCAAGAGTGAATTATCCTACTGCAAGATGTAGACATTTCAATCAGAATTGCATCTAATGAAACCAACTATGATAAGAAATGAATCCATCTTGGCATACCAAGCCCGAGGGGTCTATTTTAAGCCATAGATAGATTTTTGTAGTTTACACACTAGAATCTTCCACAAAACCTTGAGGTTACTCCATATATATCTCCACCTCAAGGTCTCTATGAAGAAATAAACTATTCACATCCATCTAATAAACATCATAATGATAAGTTTTGGCAATATAAAAAGTGATTCAAATTCATTTTAGTGACTGGAGAAAATGTTTCAGTATAGTCTATGTTAGGAACTTGTGAAAATCCTTTTTGTACCAATCATGCTTTAACCCATCTATTATAAATTTTGTTTAATATATCCACCTACATCAAATAGGTTTCCTTCCCTTAGGAAGGGGTACTAGATCCCAAGTGTGGTTCCTAATTAAGGAACTATACTCTTCATGCATAGTTGTATCCCACTCAAGAATGCCAAATACCTCATGAAATGACTGTGGATCAAAATCAAAAGCAATGAAAACATGTGGAACACCCTAAAATTTTGAATGAGTCCATCTAACATCTAATGGATCCCCAACCCAATCACTTACACTCTGTAGAGTCTGTCTAGCCCAAAGAGTACCTAAAGTCAGATAATCATGAGGATATTATTCAACATTAGAAATATGACTATGAATGGAATGAGGTGAATCTCTATCACTATCCTCATCATCTAAATTGGAATAAGAATATTCATTAATAGGTGTCTAATCTAGATGATCTAAATCATCTGAACTATCAACATATCCTAGAGTTTCTACAAAGGAGGGAGAAGTGTCTAGTGTGGATTTTGATAGACCCTCTTGAAATAATGCACTCCTCTCAATGAAAAACTCATGTGTGTTAGGATGAAGAATCCTATATCCCTTAATTCCTTATGCATGCCCATCAAATATGCAAGTCTTACTTTAACATTCCATGGCCTTACATTTCTTTTTAGGAATGTAGGTTATAGTTTGAGATCTAAATACTCTAAAGTGTTTATCTTTAGGTTTTTTATTTCTCCATGCTTCAAAAGGAGTGATCCCTTTTAATTATTTATGAGGAATATGATTTTGGATATAGAAATCACAATTAATGGCTTCTACCCAATATTATGGTGTAAGTGATTTGGAATGTATCATAAAATTTTCCATATCCTTCAAACATATATTCTTACATTCTACAACACAACTCTAATGAGACTATATGGAACTATTCATTATATATCAATCCCTTCTAAACTATAGAGTTTCTCAAAGAGATGACTAACATACTCACCACCATTATCAATGCACAAAACCTAATGTTTTCTTTGACTATTTCTCAACAAGAGCCTTAAAATCCTTAATATGGTCAAATAGCTTAGAATTTTGTTGAATAAAATACACCCAAGCATACCTATAGAATTCATCTATGAAGGTAATCATGTACCTATCCCTATTAAATGAAGGCTTTAAAAATGGCCCAGAAACATCATTATGACTTATATCTAAAATTTGAGTGGCTCTCCATGATTTGCCTTTATCATATTTCTCTTCAAGATGTTTACCAATCATGCAACCTTCACAAACACCATCAAAAAATGAACATGAGGTAACCTTATTACCATATCTTGTCAATTGATTTGTTCCAAATAGCAACAGTTTAGATGACCAAATCACTCATGCCATATTTTACTCACCCCATCAGAATGAGTGAGTAATGCAATAAAAAAGTAATCAATATAAAAATTTGAGAAGGTGTAAAACCTTTATTGGTGATTTCCTTTCCCAATTTCCACTATAGTATTGCTATGAAACTCCTTAATGACAATATAATTTAACATAAACTCAATTTTCTTGCTTGATCTAATGTGGGTGATTTGATAAATAGATAGGAGATTAGTTGATAGTGATAGAACACATAAGACATTTTCAAATGTTCCATCATTAACTTCAATATATCCTCTCCCACAAAATTCAATAGAAGTATCATAACCTATTAGAATATATGTCATAGAGCATGGCTCTAAGGATGAGAACAAGTCTCATGAAGAAACCATGTGATGTGAGACACCAAAATCAATCACCCATGTAGATGGCTAAGATGTGATTGAAACAAGGGCCATGCCCTTACCCTTTCCCTTACTATTATCTTTTGCCTTATAAGACTCTTATGCTGATGAGCTTGATTTGACTGTATCAAGGACATTGATATTGTTTTTCTCAAGCATATTTGTTATTTGATCAATCTATTTCTTAATACATTTTATTTCATCATGCCCAATTCTCTTACAATATGCACATGTGATCGTCTCTTTCTTGGGTTTTCTACCTAAAGAGGAGGACTCATTTGATACTTTTGACTTAGTATCTAATTTTTGACCCCTTCATTGCTCTTGGCCATTCTTGTTTTGTTTCTTCTCTTTATTAATTGAAGTCTTCAGATTGTCATGACTCAACAAATCATGTGATTTAGGGGACTTCAATGTACCTATTTAGATGAGCTTATCTTTCTCCCTAGTTAATTATTTGGCAAATCATCTATGGATGGCATACTCCATGCAGTTCCTAGGGCATGTTTTATAGCATAAAAAGTAGAGACAAAAATTGAGTAGTCAAGACCTGACTTAGAAAGAATAGAGAGGATCAATTGTTCATTTTTCTCTATGCCACACAATTTTAATTATAACTTAAGTGATTTAAGTTTGGTGAAAAATTATTCTATAGTGTTAAAACTTCTTGGACTCAAACTAATGAGCTCATTTTCTAGATCATGACCCCTCATTACATCCTGCTTCCTAAAGAGTTGTTCTAAGGTATTTTAAATCTCATGTGGTGATTTAGTAGATTCAATCTAAAAGAGTAATTCAAGAGAAATATACAAACAAAAAAGACCATATGCTTCATCACACCCATTATATCACTTAATTTTATCTATACCAAGTTCTAGTTTAGTTTCTATATTCATGGTTATCATGTGTAAACCTTTACTTCTTAGAAAAAATTTCACTTTAGATTTCTAGTCATGATAATTTAATGGATTGAGAACTGGAACCAAATTTTGATCCATGATGTAGTGAAAGTAAAAATTTAATGATCAATAGATAAGGAAAGGCACAAAACAACCCCCCCCCCCTAAAACTATCAAAAAGAACCACTTGAATTACAAAGGTATGACACTTTATGTTTTAGTGTGTATACAATCAGCACTTTAGTGTGCATACAATTGGAACTTTATGTTTTAGTGCATATATAATCAACACTTTAGTGCATATATAATGGGCACCAAAAATTTTGCATAATAAAGCCCATCAAATCTTAATATATTGTGTAGGGCCAAAAATAGCCATAAACACAAGTATAGAGTTGATTCTTGAAGCTTCAACTCATGTAACAAGGATAGATTATGTGTACAATGAAAATAAGATACTACTCAATAGATTTGAACTCATATATAATGAATTATAGGTATAGATCTACACAATAAACCACAAAGATATGGTCGACATTGTCAAAGTGCACAATTTGATGTAATATTCACCATCACATAATAGACATAGCAATAAGATGATTATCTGAGGTTGTTGAATGTGCAATACAATTTAGTATTTAATATCATGTAATACACATATAAATAAAGTGGTTGGCATAGAAATGAGGGAAATCTTTGCATTAAAGTCATAAATAACAATACACACTCATAAAAATAGATATTAAACTCAATCAAGAATGCATCCATAAATGATTAATCTATGCAATGATTACATAAGTGACAGTGAAAGATCACAAAAATGGTCATCGAGATTAATCTAAAATTCATGCATGAGGAAAAAAAAGAGTGTGAAATTGTGAGTCAAACAAAGGAGAGGATAAATTTTATTTTTCTTGTGAGGGAGTTTGACCACTTATCAAAACTGGACCTCACCCTTCATCTTTGTGAAATATAATAAAATGTTAAAAAACAATGCTAAATGACTCCTTACAATATGTTTTCCCAAAATAATATTTTTTTAAAAACAATTTAAAAAATCTCCTTAAATTTTCTCCATCATCAAAAATGTAATTTTTTTGCAATTTTTTGAATAGTACCATAGTCAGTAAAATTGTGATAAATTTCACAATTATTAATCAAATTATGAATTTGAAAATGATCAAGAAATAGGAAACCAAGGTGCACATAAATCAGAAAAAAAATTATCGATTATTTACCATTCTTCTCAATTAGCAAAATAGTAGTCATTTTTAATCCAAAAATGGATTTACAAAACAACTTATAAATCTTACCTCCTTGTCAAAAAACATTTAGTCTATTGTACAACTAGCTTGAATCCTTCTTTTAGATCTACAAAAGGTTGCTTATATGTCCAACATAATTGAAATAATTTCAAATACTAATGAAGTTCACCAATTAGAGAATAAAGGACTGTAGATGATACACACAAATCTATAGGTTTCTCCTTTACAATCTTAGTTAGAATATAAACTCAAAAACTACTCAATATTTCAAAAAATTAACAACAAAATAGTGTTCATTACCAGAACCTAGCTCTGATACCATGATGAAATTGTCCAAGATCTAACTGATAGAATAAACACATGACCAAGAAACACAAAGCAAATAGAAGCAGAACTTCATTATAGAGATTGAAATCAAAATAAAGTAGAATTATAATAATATTACATTCATAACTCATTAAAAAATAGCTTATGTGAGAGGCATATTTATATATACAATGGAGGCATAGAGTCAATATATTTGGCAATGTGAACACAAGACATTTGCTAAATGGTTTGTGTGTTCTATATGTCAATATTGGTGAGTAAGGGTATCCTTACCCACCAATTTGACTAAAATTTTCCCATGTGCATGTACACCTTAATTACCTCATTTATGACACCTAAATTACCTTAAAATAACACTTAATTAGGATAAATACATGTGTAGGAATAATCTATAATAATAAATATAAGGAAAATAATATCCTATACTAACATGAAAAACCTAGTCACTAAATATGCTTCAACATAGTAAGAGAAAATATTTTACATCATGGGTTGATCTACATGCATAATAACAACATTAATATGTGTATTATCTTTTATGTTCTTTCTTTTTACTAAGATAGAGTCATTTCTCATCCTTACACCCATCACTATATTTTTTACATCAGATCATATCATATTTAAAATATAGTACTAAAACTAATATTTTCTCACCACTCTACACTAGAAAATTAGGGAAAGAAGACAATGGGGGTTTGGTTTTTGGCTTGAGAAACACTTTACATATATGTAATAAATTTACCCTAAAGTATGCACTTCACAAATGTCATCCATCTTAATATATTATTATGGAATTATTAGTAATATTTCTCTAATATTTAATGTTTTAGTTTCCTTTAATCAACAATGTTTGAAGTGGATAAATGCATGGTAAGAAAATATTAAACTACTGCTAAAATTAAAATTTAATTTATAGACATTGAGATAGCATAAACATATAATTTTAAATGGTCGATCCCAATATATTAATTGTGGTGGCTTGCCCTAATAATCATGTCCTATGTGTCATGTTTTCCTTGATATTTTGACCATCTAATAGAAAAAAATATTTATAAAATGGGTAGTTGTGTTTTAAGGATGTCTTAGTACTCTAGTCATTTAAATATTTGGCCACTTATACACACACACACACACACACACACACACACACACACACACACACACACACACACACACACACACACACACACACACACACACACACACATTATCATTATATGCTGAGTAATCTTTAAAAACATTTTTACTTGATTAGGTGAATGTTGGGTTTTACAAGGACCTAAAACCATGAGTTTGAACAAGTATAGTTAAGTAAAAAAGGACAAAATAGAACTAGGCCAAATAGGCTAACTGATCACTATAATTCCAAAAACTTTCAACAAAAGAATAGGATAAAAAAACAAAATAGGACTCAATAACCAAGACTCACACTATATTTCCTCTGAGGGTAAGTCAAAGATATCTTGATTTTCAGTATGCACTAAATCCTTCTTGTTACCACTAACATTTTTCTTGGTAATATTAGATTTTCTTCAAGTCTAGATGTCAAGGCCTTCCACTATTATTATTTTCTATTAATTTGTCCCCTTATCCTTCTCGAGTCTTTTATTATCTTTATTTTTGACGTTTTTAGGGGATTTCACTAGGGTGATAGTTATGGTTTCCTTGATTTTTTGTTGGAGGTGTCTTACATTATGTGCCTATTACATTTAGCCATATTTTGATTTCCCCAAACTTCCCTTAACTTACCTAACTCTAACTTCAAGGCATTCCATCATTACATTAGAGGGACCAATTGTCATCTCATGCTCTATAAATTACTATGGAAGTCTAACAAATTATTTATGATTCCTTTAGGGAGATCCACCAATTCTCTACCATCTCCACACCTCCTAACTTCAGCCACCTTCATCTCATGAATTTCAAAATTAGGATTTCTTATACCCTATTGAACCTCCAAACCTTAGCTAACCTTATTATCAATTTTGTTCTCTTGGGAGGTAGATTCATGGGTCTTTCTTTTTCCCTTCTTATGAATAGCTTGGGGAAGGGGTGGGGGGAAGGTGAAGATGAATCTTCCCCCTAATATTTTTTAGAGTTTTTTGGGACCTACCCAAACCCTTTTTCCTTACTAATTTCACCTAGGGTGATCTCAATGTCTCTCAACATTTTCCTTTTTTTTGTGAGGGGGAATATTAGCCCTTGCTATATTAGATTAGAGGAGTGTTTTTATTAGAAGGTCAAGATGGAGCATTCAAGGGACATGAGCAAGCAGTAAGGTAGGCTAATACAGTGTCCCTTAAAATGGTTTAGTAATAAGAAGTAATGGAAAAATATGTAAGTAAATTTTCCCTCTAAAGTTAAATATTTAATTACCTAGAGATAGATGTCCATATAATTCCTTGGAAGATTGGCTCTTGGTAACCCCTTTTTGTCAGTTTAGAAGGTGGATTTTATTTTAATAAAAGTTTGCATAAGCTCTTATTTTTTGCTCTTATCTCTGATGGCCTTGGTGCCCTCACAGGACATGCCTATGACTTCCCTGAACATCTCATCTATGATGTCAACTTTGATGCCCCTAAACATTACCTACCTCTGCTTCCACCCCATGGAAAAATCCTTAGCAAGCATTTTATTTTGGCTATTAATGAGAAACATGAATTCCATAAGCCCCTTTTTTTAATCTTCCTCTATACCTAATCATTCATTTGGATCTTAAAGCATGAGATAGGATCACACCTATCCTTGTCACCTCCCATGGATTTACTCTTCTTCATACTCCAGTAGTGTGGAGTGGAGGGTCAAGACACTATTATTTTGATTTATCCAAATATTATAACTATGGTTCTTTTTAGGATGATTCTACTATCCCCAAATTTTAATTGAGTTTCACCATCATAACATTTAGTACACAATGAGCTTGGCTTAGATGTGAAATCTACTCACATATGTGCTTTCAACCCTTGACTGAATGGGGGATTTTTATAATAGGGGAAGATATGGGGGATGTTGATGGGACCAATCCATGTGATTAAATCAATGTTAGTGATGCCAATGTTTTCTAGACCATCCACTATGGCATTGCCTTCTTGATAGATTTGGGTGAAGGAACCTTTACTAGTGGTCCTAATAAGATCTATGACATTAAAAATAAATTGGTTAATAAAATGAGAGGGGTTTTTTTAGCCTAATATGTCATTAAGAATGTTTAGTGAATATCCTTAGCTTACCAACTTATAGATGTTAAATTTGAATACCAATTAGATACCCCAATGAGCAGCTTTGGCTTTAGCCACATGGTTTATTTGTACCCCCATTGGGACTGTTTAGGTAGCTATATCCACCAAAAACTCATATTTGATGACTCCACCACCTATTACACTTCCTAGATTTCCCTTGGATGCTCCATAAAAGTTTACCTTCAACCAGCCTAAAGGGGACATACTAATATTATGAGGCTTTTGGCCAAGTTTAGTCTAGAGGGTAAGGTTCCAGTTAGTAAGGATGACCTATTCAATGTTAGAGGTAACTATTTTATCATTGGGGATCACAACTCTCTAGTTATCATCAATGGAAACTTGTAATCAATGAAAAGACTCAAAGTCTTTCATTTTTTGTGATCGAAGAGATAGGTGTTCCTAGCATTCCAAATTTGACATAAAAAAGGGGAAGGGATAAGAACCTCAAAAAATACAAGGAAGGAAACTTCTAAGGGGGTTTCTACTATAAAATGAGATCAATAATGGATTTGGGCTTAACCTAAGACATATTGAAGATCTAAAGGAGATTATTCTAGATGTTTCTCTTAAATGGGTAGTCAAGGAAAAGATGGGTCATAGATTTTTGGGTAGATTATTAGAGGACACACCTATTAGAGATGGTCATTTCACACTTGGATGGATTGTTGACATTGATGATTTTATCCTAGCTACAAGCCAAAAAAAGATGTTAATCTTAGGGATAAGGTTCTTGATCCATATATTTTTCTAGTATGTCTAATCCTCCTCTTGTTCAAGGTTGACTAGGATCCTAGACTTCATCTAGTACTCCCCACTATCTTCCATCGAATAGAGAAGGAGTCTTCCTTAGGGAATATAACAATGTGAATTTTCTAAAGTTGGATATTTAGATTTTGGACTTCTCAGATAAATTTCACATTATCCATTTCTATGGTCAAGGTATTCCACCTTGTTCTCCCTTCTGAATGTGACTACTAGTCCTTAACTTTATGGCCTATGGAGGTTTTTAAAATCTCACTTAGGTTTTTCTAGAGGGGGGATGAGGCTAGAGGAGAAAGTGTTAGCCATGTATCTTCCTCAAAGTCTAATTTTCACCATTTCCTACCTTCTATATAATTCCCTTCCTAAGTAGATATTTTGAGCTTGAAATGGCTTTCCAAAAGGTAGAGCCATCTAAGGGGCCCTCTTCCTAAATGATACTATCTTCCTAGCTACCCTCTAGGTACTTGACTTTGATGATCCAAGTCTAGTGGTTGTCTTATTTCATTACTCTCCAACCAAATTTGGCTATGAGATCTTGGTTCATGATTTTGAATCATCTTAGTCTAAGTCCTATGTAGGCCTTAAGGAGATGGGTTTTTTCCTAGACTACCAACGGGAATCTAAATTTGTATTTTGTGACTCTCTATAGGAAACTTTTTTGAATTTACTCAATTCTCTATGTGATCTTTCTAATAATGAGGAACAATGTCATGAAGTAAACTAGTATTCTTTGTAATGAACTTTTGAGAAGTTGGATCTTACTCACCTATATAAAGAGTGTGCCTTTCCACCTAACCAAATTATTCTAGATTATATCCACTAATGAGTTTGATAATTTTATTTTCATTTTACCGTCAAAAAATGACATGCCAAGATAGGTTGAGGGGGATTTTCTAATATTTCATCTCATTATACCTGATAACCATTTTTGGAGGGAAGGTAGGGTATTCATGAAGAAGACAGATATTTTGCTAAAGTTGATGGATTGACCTAAAGCCTGTTTATAGTCTAAGAAGATGTTTTTGAGGGATTTTACTTTTTCCATAGATGCCTCTTTGAGGAGGAAGGTGTAATTCACAATTTTATCATGAGTAATAGGGTCAGTGTTTTTGGTTATCTTTAGCCCCTTAATTATGTGTTCATCCCCAGAAACTTGTAAGCTTTTACCCATAGTTTCTACCATCATGATGAATAAATATGGTGGAAAAGGGTAGCCCTACCTAATACATTAATTGATAGAGAAAAGACCTTTGGTAATCCCATTGATTAGGATTAAGTACATGGAGGTGGTTATGTAACTATGAATCATGCCCCTAAGATCCACATCAAATCTAATCTTGCTTTACACCTTCTAAGACACTCTATCATAGGCTTTATTCATGTCAAGTTTGAGTAACATACTTACCCTATTAGAGTTTTCCACTAAGTGAAGGGTTTAATGGATGATAATGATGCCATTAGTGATCTACCTACCCACCAAGAAGGTGTCATATTATTTAGTAATTATCCCATCAAGCATAGGCTATAGGTGAGTGGCCAAGGTTTTTGTAAAAATTTAATAAATAGTGGAGAATAGGGTTATGGGTCTAAAATCCTTTAATTAGTTTTCTCCTTATTTCTTAGGGATGAAGACCTAGAATGTATTATTGAATTCCTTGAATATAGTTCCATCCCTAAAGAATTCATAGACTATAGATTCCACTTCCATGTGTATGATGTACTAGAACTTTTGAAATAATAGGTGGAAAATCCATCTGGATATAGTGACTTACTTCCCTCCATGGAGAAAGCCACATTTCTAACCTCCTTTATAGAAGGGGTTTTTTAGAGTTATTGGTATTCTTCTGAAGAGATGATTGAGGGAAGGTTTTGTAGAAGACTTGTCTCCTTTTGAAAGTCAGCAAAGCTTGTTTCCTTTAGAAAAATTTTGGAGTGTAGGATGACATGTTCATTGATAACTTCTTTATTTCTACTATTAGTTCCATATTCAAGGAGAAATTTCTAAATTCCATTAGAGTTTCTATTTTTGGAGAATTCTTGATTGAATAATTTTGTGTTCATGTCTCCTTCCTTCAACTAGGTGCATCTAGACTTTTACTTTTAGAATTATTCCTTTTTATATTTTAGGTTACGGTAACTTATAAGTTCCTTCTCAAAATTGGCTAAACTTTTATCCGAACCTTGGATTTCTATTTGTTACTCTAGGTTACATAATTATTCTACCAATCCATTCTTCTAGGTGAAGATATTCCCAAACACTTCTTTGCTCCACACTTATAGTTTAGCTTTAATATGCTTGATATTTTTGGCTAGGATGAACATCTTTGTGCCCTCAACAAGTTCTCTCTACTAGAATTTGATTATTTCTTCAAGGTTTATATGGTGAAGCCACATGATTTCTAATCTAAAAGGTATATTTGTTGATTTGTAAATATATTCTCCTTTAAAGATGATTGGATTATGATCTAACCTAATTTTTGGTAAGAATAAGAGGGAGCTAGAGAATTATAGATCTTAGTTTAGGGATACTATAAATTTCTCTAGCCTTACCTGAATGAGGTCCTCCCACATTATTTTTTTGGTTTACGTGAAGGGATTTCCTTTGAGGTTAACATCTACTAGTTTAGCTCTAATAATGAAGTCATAAAAATTAGCCATACTTTTAGTGAAGTCTTGATCCCACCTTTATTTTCCAACAAGTTTGAGTCTAAGTTAAAGCCTCCCACCATGACCCATTTCTAATTTCTTTATAGATCCCTAAAATTTAATACTTCTTTCAAGATTTTTTTTGCCCTTATCTAGTGTTGGAAGCATAAATATTAGAGAGGATTTATTCTTACTTGTTAGTTTTATCTTTGAATAGGATAGTTATGTAGTTATTCTAATTAGTTAGTAAATCTCCATCAAGGCACTAGGAATTCTAGATAACCACTATTCCTCCTAAATCCCCTAAATATCTTGTACTTATGTAGCTAATGTTGAACCATAACTTATCACTATAGTTTTTAAGAGTAGTATCAGACATTTTTGTTTCTTGTAACATAGATACAAGAGGGTTGTTCTTCTTCCTCATGTTTCTAACTAGCCTCTATTTAATAGGGTTATTAAACCACCTTATATTCTATGAAATTATTTTCATTTTTTGAATTTTTTGAAATATCCCTTAAGGTTTTATGGTTCCCTTTCACCATTTCATTAGCAATTTCCTTTTTCTGGCTAAGAGGTTAGACATTTTCCATAAAGATCTGGGTGTTTTGCCCACCTAAATTATCTTTCTTCCCTTTTTGGCTTTAAAATATGTCAACTGATCCTCTTCTATATTGGTGACTAACTTGGGGATAGAGGAAGTAGAGCATTGTCTATGTTTTTTAGTTCTCTCCTAACTTTCTAAGTCATTAAAGATTGGAGAAAGGAGACCCCCTAGGAAGGGCTAAGTTAGATGAGAAAAATACCTTAATTAGATTACACAAGGGGGATTGATTGAGCTTAGAATATTTTTTATGTTTTATACCACCACATTTAATATGGATAGGGTTGTCCAATTGAAGGCTTCTCTAGTCATAACATAGTAATGAGTCATATAGGGGGTATGTTCAACTCGCAATCTTTCTACCAATTTACCACCCATGTCATCAGGGTTAATGATGATGTCATATGACTTTCTATTAGAGGGAGAATGAGGTGTTAGTAGGTCATAGGGTGAGGGTTCAAGAGGGCAAACTTTTAAAGGGAATGAAAATGGGTGTGGGGCTATAATAGGTTAGTGATGCATCTATTATGGCTTAGACATCTAGGGTGGGGGTTGTAGGACCTTTAGATAGAGAAATAGGTGGACGGGATAAAGAGGGGTTATCTTGGTCTAGACTATTTTTGAGATTAAGGAATGGGATAGAGGATAATCCTTTTTTATATGGCTTAAAATATTACATTTTTTGAAAATTAAAGTATAATTTTCATACTCTATGGGTTGGGACCACTCACCATACTTGGCTTTGATTTTAATTTTATGCAATAGAGGATTTGTTGGGACCCTTATTTTGATAAGTAAAGGATTCGCATTAGCACAACATTCACATCGGTACAAGGAAATCATTTTTATTATGATGACTTTTTTGGCATTTTGGCACCAGTTAGAGGTTGTAGTGTATACCTTACACTAGCTAGCAGATGATTAATTGGTTATTGGATCTTTAGGGAATATTTTAGGATTGGTAATAAATGGTGACTGTAGCATAAATTTTATAGGTTATGGAGCTGATGGTAATGATCACCAAGGCTCTATCTCATCACTTAGCATGTGCATTCCACCCTGGTATAACTACTCCATAAGACTATAAAAAAACTCAAACTAGTTGTTGCAAAGGAGGTGAAGATATTATAGCAAAGCTCTAGTAAAATGGAAATCTCTATATGCATGCATTTGATAGCCATTAGACTTAAGAATGTCTCATAATGTATGAAGGATTTATTTGTAAGTACTTAATATTGTATATGAGCCTCTGGATTATTTAGTAGAAGGAATCAAACATATACTCAACCACAAACTATATACTCTATTTAGAAATATAATTAATGAAGAAGGTTATTATGAAACATATAATGTTTCTGGTTTGAGCATATTTTACTATGTTAATGGAATGGGGAATGGATGTAATGTTATAGTTTAAATTAAATTAAGATAATTAGTGTTCACATAATGATTTTGGTTTACATCATTAATGGAGTCCTTGTAAACATTAAGGATGTCAGCTATAACTTGTATAAAGATTAAGTATAAAATCCTACACTAAATATTCCTATCCTTGCTAAGAACTGTGATCCTAATATGAGTATTTGAAGTAAAATTAACCCTTATACCTTTGAAGCACCTATATGATGATAGGATTAGCTTAAAAAAGGATTTCACCCATATGACTCTAGGATTAATCCACCAAAATTATTGCACCTATCATCCATTAGGATATCTATGAAAGGCTTCCACCTATGGATCTACTTAAATCCTTCATTAAATTGACCAAGTCCCATAATTGATATCTTGTTTCATAGCACAACTAGCCCAACACAGGCCCCAATTCCTTCTCAATTGTGCTTCAATGGATTACATAAGGCCTATGCCTTTTATGAATTAATGTTGGTGTAGCTAAGTGTTCAAATGTTGAGCACAAAAGGAATATCCCATGTTTGTGCCTAGTTGTAAGAAACCAATAATTGATGAAGATAACTATGCACCCTTTTATAAAAAAATTTGGTTGTATTCCTAGGAACCATGTTGAATTTTGATGTTTCAATGGTTTGACAAAATGATTTATTCACTCTCTCTCAAAACCATCAAGCACTATCTATAACAAGTAGAAGATAGTTTTGCATTGCAGCATCCAACCTGTAAAGGACAAAAGAGAAGAAAATGGGTTAAGAATAACCTATATGATGCTTTATATAATGTATTTTTCTATGATTTGCTTGAGCATGTATACTGATGGTTGGTTACATAGTCAACCCAAAAAATAAGAAGCTATAGATAGCATTATGAGTAAATGAAGGAGTGCCTAGAGAGGATTGAGGCCCTAGATGCCACTTGGACTAGAGCAATGGATAATTGGTGGTAAGGATTATTGAATAACTACATACTTGAGTTCATATTCTCAACATAATCATGCCTTAAGGAAGTAGAGTACTAGTTATTATGCAACCGTAGAGGCACATTTGTGAAGGAATTTGACATAGAGCTTAAAAATCTAATTTTGGATTATGGTTTTTAAACTTTGGGGATGTAAGGCTCAAGTCCTTTCATTTATGAGTGGTGTAAAGGGTGATAAGGATATGTGTAGGTGAGGCTCAATGGAAGGGGATGAGCAAATTAACACCCAATAGCTCAAAAGATAGACTTATAATAAGAGACACTGCAAAATGATTGAATATATGGAACCTAGAAGTGCTAAAAGAACTTGTAATGAGTGGGAAGGGTATGGGGAAGGATCTCTTGAAATATAGTCTCATCAGGATGAGAAATATAATGAAGTGATGAATCAAGCTCAATATTTTATAGGTGTAGAATTCATTGGGTTCCTATAGGATATGGTGATTGAAGATACGCTTGGTGTCCCTACCCCATTTGAACCTATGATTCATGATCACGTGTTGGTTCCCCTAATTGAAAAAATTATATAAGTAATAATTAACCCTATTATTGACATAGATTTTAGACATTTTATAGACTTGGAGTGAAACTTTATGATTGAACACATTATTCCATATAAGTAGGTGAACATAACTATATACACATAATATTTTCAAACTTTTATCACTTACTGACACCCTTTATCTTGCAATAACCCATTGAATCTTAATCCATTTGAGTTCATACCTTAAGGGGTGTGTAGACCATTGTTTCTTCACAAGATTGTTATCCCTTTTGCCACTTTTTATCTACACACTTGTCTCCTAAAAACCATATCCCTAAGCTTATTCTTCTCTATTGCACACTCCTCAATCATTTCCCACCTTTTGTCCCCCTTTTCCTAACCTAAACCCCGTTTAAATTGTTTATAGTACTAGATCGACTAGGTCAACCCTGTACTATTTTGGGTAAAAATAATTTAGGGTCTAGGTCATCTCTTGACTGACCTAACCTATGACCTAGTGAATTTTTGTCCATAATTATACTAGGTTTAATGGGTCGACCGTATTGACCTAAACATTTGAAAGGCATTAGGATTAAATCTACCTATATATACAAGACCATTTTGACATTATTTAGAAAAGAAAAGTAAGAGTTATTATGCATTTGCTTATCCACCATTCTATTTGAGGAGCAAGCTTAGGGTTTTATACTTTCTTTGGAGATATAGATCTTGTCTTTTGGAGAAGTCTTCTAGATACATTGATAGGTTGTGTATCCTGAAGATGATTTATCCTTATCATCCTTACATACCATAACAACCTCTTGTGAATCATCTTATCTAAGGGAGAGATTAAGCCTCGACAAATTTATCCTCAAAGGTAAGTATTCCTAACTTTGTTCCTCCTTTATAAGAGTAGATAGATATGCATTTGCACTTATCTTCCATGTATTAGGATTTTTTATACATTAAGGTAAGTATATGTCTCTTATGCATGTTTAATTTTATTATTTATTATCCTCACTTTGTGCCACAAGCTTTGGTGATCACTAGATTAGACTTTACTTTACTTATTATTAATTTAGTGAATATGAAAACATAGGGCTTAGTTAGGGTTATTATGTGATTGTGCTTGACTACAGGCTTTATAACCATCCCTAGTGTAGTTGATTATAATAAGAGATCCCTTAATTAGGTCTAGTAGATCCCCATATTGGTCATGTTCTTGATTATCTAATGTATCCCCAATCAAAAATGTAAGTATAATCTATCTTCTCTGAGTTAGGATTGATTTATAGACATGATGCATTTTTGATTGCATAAATTTTGGTGAACCCAACATAAAACTAACCCTTTCAGGTTTTCTTTCACATTTTTCATTATTTTATCATTTTATTTATTATTTTTATATATTTATGATACTCTGTCAACAATGCTAGTATAGTTTCTAACTTCTATGAATAGGTTTAACACATAGTCACATCAAAATAACTATGTTCTATTTATGTAGGTCTTCATCAGATATAAGATACTAGGTCAAATAGGTTGACACAGTATAGGTTTTCACTTATAAACAAACTACTAGGTCAACCCTATCAACATAGTACACTTTAAGAATTCCAAAAAATATAATATGTTGACACTATTGGTATAGTATTCTTCACAAGTTTTATCAAATAGGGATCTATAGAACTAGGTCGACCCAGTCGACACAATTGGCAGAATTTTCAAGTAAAAATCAAGGAACTTCAATATCAATCTCACTTTCCTCTACATCTTCCAACCCATCAAGGTTCCTTTGTCTCTTTCTATGTCATTTTTTATTCATTAATTCTATTTTTCACAATTTTTAGTCTTTAAAAATTATCCTTATATAGCAAACTTGGTCCACTCTATCGAC
Organism: Torreya grandis; assembly: GCA_037957365.1. Lineage (NCBI taxonomy): Eukaryota > Viridiplantae > Streptophyta > Pinopsida > Cupressales > Taxaceae > Torreya > Torreya grandis. The sequence goes on from JARHVA010001840.1 coordinate 143,237, forward strand.
CTAGTTTTATATTTTATCTTTTCTTTGAAAGACTAGGTTGACATTATTAATGTAGTTCTTAATAGACCCTTACTTTAGTAGTACAATAATGACACTATCAATTTTATTCTGTAATCTTTGTATACACTATCATCTGAATCAATAATGTAATATGTTTCAAAGTAAGATTAACACTTATATGATAGTAATTAGCTCACACTTTCACTTTTAGATGCTTACATGCTTAGAATAGATCACATAGTCTAATTAGGTGGTTTTTAAATATACCATTTAGTTACACTATTTTTATCTTTTTGGCACACACTACCAATTCACATAATCTTAAAATTCATTTAAACAATTATCTACCCAAGGCCTACCTACTTGGATTTCATCACCAAGGGGGGAAGCTAACTTGGTTTTTTGTCCAAGTATAAACACATGATTAATGGTATATATTGGAAAATCACTCGATAGCCTTATCATTGTGGTGTGTGAAGTAAGGGGGTAGGACCCAATACCAAGCCATTATCATTTCCAACATAAATCCCTTTTAGCCTAAACATCTTGAAACCATCCATATATTTCTTTCTAGTTCCTTATTTATATCCAGATTCTTATACCACTTAAAATCATACTAAAAGAATCTAAAGAAAATTAGGATGTCCACTTAGTTATCATTTACTTTATAAGTTGACTAATTATTCTTTGCTGAATTATATGTTGTATTGTAAAAACTTGCATTGGAAAATGTTGATGCAAGGTTTTTTGATGTGTGCCTCAATTGGATCATCCTCATTCACCCAATTTATTGTGTGTTTCTTTTCACTTGTTTCTTTCAAAAACACTTATGTGTTTCTTGCTTGCAAAAAATTTCTTGTTTTAATATGTAGTCATTTTGTTAACATAGTCTCTTACAAACTATCTATTTCCCCTACCTGTAATACTTAGTCGACCTTGTCAAAACAATATTCTTGTCTGCCCCTTATGATATAGTATTAAGTCAACCCTATTGACTCTATATATTTTTCTACCTATTTTCTATCCATGTTACAAAACAAGGTTGACCTTGCCAACTTTGTATTCTTATTTTCTCAAATTTTAGACCCTATTTTCAGTACTACATTAACCCAATTAACTTTTTACTCTTATCTGCCTCTTTGTATTTCCTTGATTTTGCATCACATTTTCCTTATATAGTCCTTCCTCATCATGAAATTACTATTTAAAGATAACACTAAGTTGAATTCAATGGATATGATGAGTTTTACCAACCCTCATAGGGTCTCCCATAAGCATATTATGTCTCTTCTTTTGGATGAGATTAATGTTCATATATCCACTTGCACAATAAACTATGGAACCCTTCTTCATTCATATTTGCTTCGTAATACTCTCTTCTCACTTGAAGATCAAACTGAATTAGAATATACACCTAAAATGCTCTTATTTATCTCTAAATTTCCTCAACATCAGGGAAAAGACCTTTTTACCATTTACCATCTTATGATTAGTGGTCAGGTAAAAGAGCCTCATTCACCTTATCCCACATTCTCACATGTATTCAAGGATACTGGCTTATTTGATTCTCATCCTCTTCCTCATATTTTTACCCCTTCTCATACCATGACTTATTCTTCTTTGATTTAATCTACCTCCATGCATAGTATCTCTACTAGTATTGTAGGTTCTACATCTGGTGCACCTCTTCCAAGATCCACTCTCTTTAATTTTTCCACTATTTTATTATTTATTACCCATGGTGATCATGCCTCTAGTGCCTCTTCTTCTCATCTTTTTCCACACAAGTAAATATTTCCACTAGTGCCTCACATTTGAAAAACTCTTCTCAAGCTCTTACTAACACCTATAGTGGTACCCAAGCCACTACTTCTAATTCTAATGATTCAAACAATACCAATAATGTAACTCAAAACCACCAAATCCTATTACAAACCCTTAACCAAATGAATGATTTTCAAGATAATAATGCAGATAAAATGATACAAATTCAAAACCACCTTATCCATCTTCAAACCCACCCTTAATAGATGTCATGGGGCATGTATAATCAAAATGTTCCCCCACCTCCTCTTCAGGATTCCCATGATAATCTCATCCTACAACCTCCTCTTGTCAATAATACAATCAAACATCTTCAAAATGAGCCTCTTATATCTCAAATTACTAATATTGATATAGGAGGTATCAACCCTACCATTTCTTACAATGGGTCAACTAGTCCTACTCTTCATCTAAAAACATTTGGAAATTATATAAAGATTGGGTCAAATTAAATACCTTTATCACTACCAATATACTAGCCAAAACTCTAATGGGTAATTATTTAGATTGGTACAACCAACTTAAAATTCATTTTATTACTAGTTTGAAAGATTTAGTAAATGCACTAGTCTAAGAGTTATAAACTAGAGATCATCTTGAGAATACCTTGGCCCATTTTATAAATTGTAAGCAACTTGAAACTAAAATTACCCAATATTTCATTAAAAGATCAAAAACATTGTCCAAAAAATGTGAACATAACATGGCTGATGATAACCTTTTTGATCTCTTTACCAATGTTATTTTTCCCAAGTTACAATATCAGGTCCAGACTCTCTCTCTCTCTCTATGTACCTTGGAGGAGGATAATGACCAAGCTAAATGTCAATATTTCATTATACATAAATTCAAGCCATGTCAACCTTCTATAGGTACTCATTTATTACTTAAGAACAAGAATCATCATGCTACCAATGATGGTGTCATGGACTCTTATGATACCATTCACACTATTCAAGTTGTTCCTAACAAATCTTCAAAACCAGCTCCCCCTTCTCCAAAATTTACCAATCTTCATTTATCTTCACCTAATAACATCAATGTTAAAAAACCTTTATCCTCAGTAGAATTACTAAAATACCTACCAAGGCCTCTCCCACAAGAACTTGACACCACTTGTCTTATGAAATCTTGGTATGATCCCAATAAATTTCATTGGTTTCATGCTAGTTAGGGCCATTCTCATGAGACCTATAGGAAGCTTCACAATTTGGCTATGGATTTTCTTCTTGGTCCTAATTTTGACTATGATTCTATCATTTATAATTGCCAACAAGCCTATGACATTGATTTCAAGGCCCATGAAACAAATACTAAATCTCAATATTTGAATCAAGTTAATGCTTATTTGGCCATCTATAAATATCCTCTTTAAATCACCAAGATAACCAAGATAAACCTACCCCTTCTACCAATAATTTTTATAGTCTTCTTGATCCAACTCTTAAATATAATATGGTTAATATGACTAATATGCAAAGGGTTATTACTTTGATTGATCCTCAACCCATATACACACCTCCATTGTCTTGAAAATTTCATCATATCCAAGATTATTCTCCAAATTATCTAAATGAGTTGGGGCAAGATGACCTTATAACTTTTGATGAACCAATTCCAACTCCCTTGTATAATGCTTTTCTATTTCTACCATCCCTCTATCTTATTTACCCACCACCAATGATACTAAAGATTATATCAACACTTCTATAAAATTTAAAAACTAACCTACATCAACTGCTTCATCTTCTTAACATAATCTACCAACTTTTTCTCTCACTAAACATTCTACCTCTTATCAACATAAACTAAAATGTACTTTGGGTCCTCCTTCAACACTATGCACCTCTTTCTAAAAATCTTGTTATGGGTTATGATGAGTGGGATCCTATCACTTAACTTACTAATATCCCATCCCAAATTTCATTTCTTGAGCTTATGAGGACCTCTCCATGTCATCATAATTGTCTTATGTAATTTTTGTTTGAAATGAGCATCCCTCATCCTCCCCTAGTAAGATGTGAAGTAACCTTATCTAGATCTAAAGATAACATATTACAACAATGCAAAGAGATGTCAATACATGTTGACAAAATAGGGGACACTTCTCTTCCCCTCAAATTTCCCATCACTTTCATGAGCATCGATGAGATTTTGCTTCATTTCAATGATCCTCCTCTATTAAATAATGTCTAAATTAGTGATATCTAATTCAATCATGCCTTGATTGATGAGGGTTTCAAAACTTGTGTTACCTATCTCAATTTTATCAAAACCCTTAGATATTTTGAATACAATATGAAGTCCACATGTAGCACATGTCAAGGCTATGATCAAAGAAAAATACCTCCTTTAGGTTATGTGTGGCTCCCCACTACCATCCCACCTATCACCATACATGTGAAGGTGATGATATTTAACTTTCCTCTATCTTACAACATTTTTCTTGGTAGTCCATGGACTCATCATATGCGAGTAATTACTTATTATATTTTCCAATTCATTAAATTTCCTCATAATAGATCCATCTATATGATTTAGGGTGACACTAACATTTGGAATTTTGAATAATTCCAAGACTAGGGTATATTCAACATTTCTATCCTTAAAACCTTACCAAGTGTTCCATTTCATGAGTCTCAATGATTTAACTTTCCCATCAATTTCACTCAAGGTTACAAAGGTTATCCCAAACTTATTTAGAATATTCCCCCTAACCTTTTATATTTTTATGATGATGAGCCTAATGAGATAAATCTCAAGATTAAGACTTTTGATCCCTCATCTCATATCTTAGCTTCCCACTTCTTTGCAACCTCATTATGATGGCATCCCTATTTTCTTAACTAAGACTCAACATTCCATTCATCACACCTCATCAAATGACACCATCATCCCTACTTGTTTTATTAATCTTTATACACCTAATTATGATGATGGTTATACCTTAGATGATCTATTATTAGGAGTTCTTGTTTACGCTTGTGATGCTGAGATTATCCATTATCATTCTTCTTTGTTTTAGTCTTTTAGTATATCCTTTTGTCTTTCATTGTTTATCATTCCTAATTTTATCATTTTCCTCTTTATCGTAGGTTAGAGATGGTGAAAAAACCTCCAATTTCTTAGGAACCTTGTAGGATTATGCTTATGGATCATGATATGATTGGCCATATCACTTTTCTAGGTACCATGGCCCCTATAGCTTGGTTATCCATGAGATGTGTGAAGCCCTCCTCTAGCATTTTGTAGACATTGTCCCTCAATAGATCCTAGTTCAGATCTTGTTCTTACATCCACTCTAGATGAGTCTATTATTAATTCTAACCTCATCACTCCAATTATCAAGCCTTATGATATCTCTCCACTAGCATCACCTTCTCTTGGTGATGTTTTGCTTCCTTTATCTTAGCTGGCTCTTTTTCCCACTAAATGGGTTGATGAGCCTTATCAATCTCCTCCCACTTATATTACACCACCTCTTATGAATACCCCTACTAAGCCTACTCACAAATGTATTTATTACTTCCATGACACAAATAACTATTCATCCATGCATTGTCTCAAGCTATGATAATATATTGATACTTTACATCTTACTACCCCTCAATCATTAGACAACACCATACGTCCCTTGAAGTTCCTACCTAAATATATTCCTAAGTATGGAGAGGTATATTTTTGTGGAACCAATGTGGCACACATCACATTGATCATTACCACATCCTTCAGCAGAATCTTAAAGATCACCTTTTAACTATTTTTGCACCTTCTACCATTCCTCCCATAGGTCATTTCCATAATAAGGATACTTATTCTTCCCCCATGGTTCCACCTCTTTTAGTTTCACCTCCTATAGTCCCTTTTCACCTATTATTCCTTCCCACCCATATATCCCTCACCCATGGACCTCCCCTCACCTATGGATCCTTCTCCACTTGTGAGTCCCTCACCTATGGATCCTTCTCTACCTATGAGTCCCTCACCTATGGATCTTTTCCCATCAATGATCTATTCATCACATGTACATTCCACTCCCATGCATGCTCTTAGAATAACTTACATGATATCCCTCCTACCTTTTCTATTTATGATATTAGGCATGAAGTATTTTCCTAGTTTTTGGTAAAGATAGATGAGACATTAGTTTAAGTTTGAATTCAACTTCATAGATACTTATCATATATTATGGATAAAGTGTGTGGGAAAATATATTAGTATTTATGAGCATATTCATGGTATTCTTACATTTTCATTTGGATTGGATGTTTGCTCCAACTTTATCTGTTTTTATTAGTTATACATTTTGACATTGTGCCAAATTCTTATATATCCTAAATGTTGACTATGATTTTGGACTTTACATTGCTTATAATGTTATCTATGTTTACTTATGGATGTCTTCATTATCATTGATTTATTTTTCTAATTGAGTTTATTATTTATTATTATCTTGTTCTATTTTTTATGATTGTTTACTATCTTATCTCTATAAACATGGATAATTGGCATTGTTACATGGTTATGAAAACCTTGCTCCCTTTAGTCATTCCTTCTATACCATGTGATCAATTAGCAAACAATTCATCTCATTATAATATTTATTTATTATTCCACTTTGGATATCCTTTATTTCCCCTATTTTTCCCTTTGTAAACTAAGCATATACATGGTTGAGACTTGAGATAACATGTTGGTTCATTATTAAGCCTAAGTGTCCTAGTCAGTCATGTCTTTGGTTACTTAGCTTCCTTTAGCCAAATCCTAAAGCTCATCCATGTGTATCAATTTATCTCTCATGAATCATCATTCCAAGTTTGTATGGAGGAAGAATCTTAAAGTCCATAAAAATCTTCAAAATCCAAATCATTTAACAAAAGGAAATGATCTAAAAGGCAAAACATTCAAAATTCTCAAAAGTTAAATCACATTAAAAGATGTGATTCAAAGCACATCTACTTCTTATAGTCAAATATAAAACACCACATTTGGCCTCACAATGGATTTGAGATCCATTAGGGTGCATTAGGCCAATAGATTAGAAAAATATAATAAGAAAATATTTTAGTGCTACCTACATTCTCAGGCATGTACCTAATCTTTACATTAGATTGAAAGCTCTATAAGGGGTCCTAAGGAATGGAGAACACATCATCAGAAGGTAGGTCCCTTTTTACTCTTCTTGTATCAATATACCTTCATGAATTGGCCTTAGTCACATACTTATTTTCCTACATATCTTTGTGTTTATAGTGAAAAGGTTTCTTTTGTACATTTATGGTCACTAGTCACTTAGTATCTTCCCATGTCCTTAGTATGTGTCATGTATCCTAAGGTCTTCTCATAAAATTCCTAAGTTATGCTTTTTACATTCCCTTTTTCACTTAGTAAAATTCTTGAGAAATATTACTTTGTTCACTAATCACTCCCCTAGGTATTCTATTTGTGAGTTGTATTGTAAGACCACGGATAGGAGCTAGCCTTCCTCACAAATTTCCAAGATTTCACATTCCTATTACCAAATTCCCCTTTTTATCAATATTTTCACATTTATTCCACCTCATTGGTGTTCCATTTTTTATTTCTAATGTAAGACCATGAATAAGACCTAGCCTTCCTCATAAAATTGTCTAATAATCTAAGTCACAACCAAAATTACATGTGTCAAATATGAGATAAGATTTGATTGATTATGAAGTTACACATCATTGGCATGCTTCCCATCTTGATTTAGTATGTTTTATTCTTACTTTGTTACTCTTTCACTTTTATCTTCCTATTTCTTAATTACATGTAATAATCCAACCATTTTTTGAATTTTTCATACTTCCCAGCTTAAATTAGTGTGACAAATTAAGACCAATTTTTCCAATTTTTTTTCTCTTTTATACTTCCCAACATGATTTAGTATGATTGATTGAATTACTTGATTTATTTTTATACCAATTGTTCTTTCAAATGTTTTTCATTTTTTTATATTACTTTCATACTTCCTAACATGACTTAGTGTGATTGTACTTATTTTAATTTGGTTTAAATCTTTCTCCTAGTATAAAAACTATTGTTTACCCTCTTATTTACCACTCTTTAGTTTCGTATAGTTATTCATTGTCTTATTATTACACATTTTCCAACATGAAATAGTGTGTAGTACATTTATTTTTGATTGATTATACTCAGGCAAGTCCTTTTCTTCATGTTTCTTTTTAATGATGCATATATCCTACATAATGCTATAAATAAAATAACAACTCATATATTTCCCATAGCATATACAAAAAAAGGTAAATACATGTGCTATAAATAAATATATTCATGCATCCACAACCATAACCATAATACAAACACATAAGATCAACATTCAATTGTCAAAATGAGATATATATATATATATATATATATATATATATATATATATATATATATATATATATATATATATATATATATATCATGTGTTTTTGATATAAAGTAGAAAAATATACATCACTCTAGATCTAAGTTTGGGCTCTATCTTATCTATCTCATGGCCTAGTCATGCTTCTCATAAAAGCCTCAAATAGTCCCCTCTAAATAGTATGTTGTAAAGAGGTTGTCCTATATCTCAAACATGTCACCTATCCATATAGGTTGGCCACCTGGGCCTATACCTGTGCTAGCTGAGTCATGGTAGCCATATGCACAACTATCTCCTAAGCCAAAAATTTTCATGCCTAAACCTCTCCCACTCTTACCCCTACTAGTGGTTATTATTCATCCCTACACACTCATACTCACCTCGTAACCTCTCTTACTAGTCTAAACCATCTCTCCCAAGTTGGGGTAGATAGTATCATGGGATTATATAGTGTACTAGGGTCATATGGCATCAATGCCTCATTTAGGATCTTATGGAGTACTCTCATCACTAAGGATCCCTATCTAGTCTCCTCCTTTGCAAGATCTATAAAATTTGAAAAAAATAGATATTAGATAACATATATATCTCAAAATCTATATATTTATAATTTATCTTAAAAAAACTTAAGCAAATTTCATCCATCTATTATTACCTGTCTGAGTTTTGCCTATCACCATCTCCCCATTTGCATGACCACTGAGCATGATCTCTCTATCAGTTTGTCCTCTGAGTACCTCATGTATAAGATTTCACCCAACAAATTTAAACTCAAGGGCCACCACCCATTTCTATCTTAAGCTATGCCTAAGTGTTACCTCTATCGACTAGCTCTATCTTGGGATGACTGATGGGTCATCTAAGATGATCACCCTTTATGCTCTCTCTCATTTTTTACGTCTCTATCACTAGTATAAATAAGGTGGTCATTTCTCCTCCTAATATGGTGCCTTTTTTAGTACTTCTCTCACTCCTAAATCTACATCCATCTCCTTTATATCTATTAGCCATCATGCTCAACCTATCCATGGTCTCTCATGTTATAGTCTAATCTCTGGCCTAACAACTAGTGGTCCCACTCCTCTCCCCTCAGCTCTCTTGTATGTCTAGCATAAAATATGGGTACCATTATTATATCTACTATGTGATGGAGTCCCAACTATCCTAGCATGCATGCTACTAAATTTGGATCTATCCACAAAGTGTAGTGGCCTATAATATATACTCACACTAATGTTAGTGCTATTTTACTCCAACTCGGCCATATTATCATGATGTGCCCATATAGCTACCACATTATATCTACTTATGTGATTATCTATAACATTGGAACATGGAGCACAACCTACACTACCTAATCCTATCTCCACCTCTGCACTTAAGGCAATTGATAATCAACCACATGGAGTAACCCAATTAGTCGCTACATCAAAAACCTCTCATATATCTAATAAATAAATAAAATAACTAGCTATATAGTCTTCTACCCTCTAGATAAAATCCCATACATATCATACATGAGATAGACCTAAATGATAGAACCTAAATCATATAGTTTTCCTAATCTAAAATAGACTAGCATAAGGATATCACATTAGTAGCTCCTTGTCATCCAACTTGTGACACAACACCCATGCTATCACAATTCCTAACACTACCTTTCATATATTCAAAATCTAAGTTGTATACATGTCAAATAGACTAACTCTCATCTTGAGATACACCTTATCTAATCTTATCACCCATAAGACTAATCCTTACCTCTCTTCTTGTTCATCTGGTACCCCTATGATTATCAATGTGTGATCTAGGAATTTGACTCAAGAGAGGATGGTTAGTATGGTGTTAGTTCCAAAATCAAAAATAAGTGAAATAAACACACTAATAGCATAACATCTCTAGGCCTAGACACTAGGGAGAGCTTAGTTAACAAAAGAAAATACAAACACAACTAAAAATCAAGGAATGAAAACACAATATTTTCTTCACCTTTCTTGGATGCTCCAAATGCCTTAGTAGTGGTGGCTTGCTTGGATTGTGCTCATGAAGTCCTTGGCAATGGAATCTTGGCTACCTCTATTTCTCCTTGGCACCTTTGGCTTATGGTTTGGCTTGGCTTGGAATCAATTTGGCATGGTAACACTAATTTCTTGAATCTTTTGAAACCAATTTGGCATTATAACTTTGAATCAAAAAAGATTTTTGAAATGATGTTGTGAGGCCTCCTAGTTATATATTTTTGGATTTGATAAGAATCAACCTGAACCATCCATCTAATTCAATTTTTGGAATTAAGTTTTTAATTATCCTTATCATGGCATTTGAAGAAGGGGAAATTAAGAGGCACATAGGGCATCATGGAAGGCATTGATGAGGCATGGGAGGCATGAATCCTAATATTTGTGGCATTTGTGGCCTAGGGATGTCTTCTAAAGAAATGAGGTCACCTGATGATGTAGATATTCAATATTCATTTCCAAAAACAAGTATTCAATAAATTTCCATGGAATTTTTTATTATGTCTTGATTTGGGTTAATTAGATCTTAAGCATGATTAAGCAATCTGTACACAAATTACTTAATTTGATCAGAATACCTTTTTATTGGTCCTAAATTTGACTGGATTGGAATTATAAGGCATTGTAAGATGCATTGGAACAATATTCCCATTAAGGATGTTTCCAAAAAAAATAACAAAGGCACAAGTCTCATGCAAAATATTTTATAGGGAAGAGCAATCCAGAGCATCCAGGTGTAATTTTGGCAGTTTGACTCAGAATGATATGATTAAAATTAGCTAGCCCATAAATTACATTACCCCATTTAGTGATACCCTGGCCAAAATTAACACTTGAAAATTTTAGTTTCACATCATTTTGCATGTTTTAGATTTTTTAGGCCAAATTGTGCATTTTAAGTGGAAATTAGCCAAAATCTTGATTAGAGGTTATCAGTGACCAATTTTAGGTGTCTATAATTTTCCCTTGTTTTGGAAGATGTTGCAAATCATAGGCAAAGTAATGTCTTCCCAAAGAATGGGAAATGGCTTATATGCCAAAAAGAAGATGATGGTGATTAAAGAACAAAGCTCCAAATGATTTTGGGAAGCCTATGATGATGCCCCCTTGAGGGAGTGGCCATCATATTTATTGATGGATGGTCCCTCAAAAAGAAGCAAAAATAAAGGTAGAATCAATCCATGGTTGAGATTAATCCAAATGAGAAAATGCTTGCACGTATTGATTTAAAAAGATACTAATGTGCCCAAATGTGATTATAATCAAGAATAAAAGTCAATATAATGATTTTCCCATAGGTGGTTATAATCATTACGAGGATTGGAATTGGATAAAGATGATTGTGCCCTGGTTAGGGATGATTATCAAGCATAACTCAAGGATATAACTTAGAATATAGATTAAAGATGAGTGGGTGTAGAGTAATGAAATAGATGAAAAGAAGAATAATATTTATTAGTGTGAATTATTCAATTATACCTACCAATGAGGAGATGTGTGTCTTGATTAAGAATGATACAACTAGAATGGTCACTAGGTTGATGTGATCAAGGGTAGGATGGGAGGATCTACCAAAGTTCCAAGGAGAAACTTCTACGACTCCATTTATAATTGACCTTTGTGAAGCTAATTTTTTATATAGCATGTTATGGTAGGCTTCATGATATAACATTATGAAATTATCCAAAAATATGCGTAAGGACTGACTCTCAATCCAATAAAGACTCAAAAATAATACACCAATGATAAAAACCATGATGATACTATTGACATATGAATATGGATAGACTCAAGAAAAATGTGCTCAAAGAATCACCCAACAAATTAATATAGACGAATTCAAGGAAATGGTATTGAAAGCAAACAAACAAGCAAGAAAATAAACAAACTAATTAACTAAGTAACTAAAATAAATAAACAAATAGAAAGCCTGAAAAAGCAAAAGAAAGCATCCTAACAATGACAATGCCCTAGTAAGGTGAATCAAGGATAAGTGACTAGGCTTTGACAAGACAAATATTTTTTTTAGATTTTATAATTTTATGAATGTTTTTGTAATTTTGAGGTAGCTTAACTTGTTAGATAATGACAAGACACCTACTCACAAAATGGTGAGAGCATTTGGCTTAGGTTTCTCATAAAATGGTGAGAATGTATAGAAAGGGGGACTAAGGTGACCTTAACATGAATTGAGCATGACCCACATAATCCTAAAATGACCTTAAGTCATAGTAATTCCATCCACACAAAAGGTGAGGAAAAACCAATAAGGTCCCAACAAGTTCTAAAATTTGGAAAATAGCCATTCAAATGAAACCAATGATGGCAAGGTGATGTGGCAATGCATGGTAAATAAGTGTTACCCCTAGTTTTACCATAGGTGGTTATAACTATGATACAATGGCATAGGTCAATGATACTAATTTGCCCATAGGTAGTTATAATTAGTAGCAAGACTAGTGAGACACTAATTAGCTCATAGGTGGTTATAATCAAGCTTACATTAACAAACATGGATAGGATGAAAGATATCTTTCTAGATCAACTATCACAATAATTTCATAGACTATCATTGAAACATGGATTAGATTGGTTGTCAAAATTGGTCAAAATCTCCATGTAAAATGTGTGGGAAGAACTACCTAAACCAAGACCAAAATAGGATTGGGTAGGGTGACTAAAAATAGGTTTTGGTCTAGATAAGAATGGAATGATATGATGGTATGGTCTTGTTAAGTATAATGGTGGTCTGATAGATTAGATAAAATGGTAAAAGGGTTTTCCCACAAGTGATGGGGTGAATGGTTGGGTTTGCAACAGTGGCAATGGCATGGCAATATGAAATGGTATGGTACATGTTTTTGGCCTAGGTGTGGTTTTTAATTCTATTATCCCTATTGATGGGGAGATGCACATCCTAATCAACAAATGATACAAATAATATACTCAATCATGTTGATTGCTAGCCCACACCTCATCTAAATAGTTGCTCTATCAAAAATGGCCTATAGATTTCATTGTCAAGAATGCTTTTATGATCTTCATTGGTTGTTGATTCTGATACCTTTAAGCATCAAGACAAGGTATCTTTGTAGCCTCTGCAAAGGAAAGGGCAGCCATAGATGGTAAATAAGGATAAATAATGGATGGTAGATGATAATGGAATGTATGATGATGGGGAAACAAATGAAGATCAGGGATTTCAGTCACACATAATGTTATTTATGTTGAATTTAACATGATTTTGTTTGTGGTGGGTCCAAAGACTTGTTTTCTCGATAGGACAACCAAATTTTTCTATTGTTTAATCTTAAGAGTAGCTACCATCTGATTAGGCTATAGATTGGAATCTATTTTGATTTGATCTTTGATTTTGTCTTCATCAAGTAGTGAAGAGATTTTATGCTCAGCTATTGCTGCCTCAAAGAGGTTTTCACCAATGAAGTTGTCTTGATTATCCTATAGCACCTTTGATAAGGTTTCACTAATGAACACTAGCTTTTGAATTTGATTGTCTTCTAGCACTTCTAAAAAATTATCACTAAAATATGTTAATTTATAACTTGGATTGTCCCCTAGCACCTCTAAAAAGTTCTCACCAAAAGAGTGTTCTTATGCTACATGAATGTTGTCTTAGCCTCCTTGTTCTTCTTCAACTACTATGTCACCATGGATGCAGTTCAATAAAGTGTGATTCTATCAATCCTAATTGACACTTATGGGAGATGGAATGTCAATAATATGGCTATCTTGGTTGATGGTAATGGCCTATGGAATGGTAATGGAATGGGGAGAGGCCATACAATCCTCATAGAAGATACTAATAAAACTTATGTTGAAGTTGAATTACTCATCCTCAAAAACTGTAGAAGGATCACAAATGTATTTAAATTGATCTACGAGGCATGTGTAACCAATGTTATTATATCCATGAACATATTATTCATCTAAATCTAATTCTCACTCAAGGGACTCTAAATTTGACATTGAGACTAATGTTGATTTTGATTATAATGTTAAATTTGATGTTGATTCAAGAATAGAACCTAACTCTAACATTGATTCTTCATCTAATAGGTATTCTATTACAATGATGTCTTGTTGAATATTTGTTATTAGACAAGTAATGACCTATGATGGCATAATGGGTTCCATACAAATTGGTTTGTCAAAGTGAAACTCCTCTAGGATGGGAAATAGGTCAAGAGACAACTCCTCAATACTAGCTTGTCAATAGGAGGCTCTTGAAAAATAGGCACATGGTTAAGGTAATGATTTGCCCACATGTGGTTATAATCATTAATAAGTGACTCGATAAAGACTAGCTCATTAGTGTGAGACTCCTTAACAACTGGTAGAGGATCAATAAGTAATTTATCATAGGATGACTTATCACAAATGGTTGATTCAAAAAAAAACATCTCAGATTGGTTGGTTCTCTTGGCCTTGGTTTCTAATGAATTGAAAAATACCATTTTTGAACATAGCTTGGTCTTCAAAGGATTGGATCGGTTCAGGTTTGGATGGGATTGGTACTGGATGAAGAATGACTTGTGGTTAGATAATGGTAGGGCATTAGGAAGCTTGATTTCTCTCATGAGCCAAAGGACAAAGTCTTGAGATGGAAACAATAGGGTGTTGTGGGGCTTGATTACTTGCACAAGCCAAAGTATGAGGTCTTAGAATGATGAATGGGCATTATGGATCTAGGTTTTTGGCACAAACTAAAGGAATAGGTCTAGGAATGGTAATGGTATTCCTTGGATATTATGAATCTTGATGGCTCATATAATCCAAATGAGGGTTATGGGTAGTTGATGATTGGATAGCAAAAGGATGTCGTGAAACTTGATTTCTTGCATAAGCAAAAGCATCCAAGTCTTCCTCATAAACCATATCATCCCAGTCATGAGTTGAATCATAAGTTAGTTCTTGGTTGTGTTCCATGTACTAATTTTTTAAAAGAGGGTGTGGATTTGTATCCCAAACAACATTATCTATAGTTGGGTATTCAAAGTCCTCTTCAAAAGCCTCTTCATACCAATCAAGGTCTTGATTTGGATCATAAACTCCTTCGTGACTTTGTTCCCATGAATGATTAATATGAGGTGGATAGAAATCTATCTCATAAACCATATTAGCATCATTGGGGTCTTGACAAAATCCATAAAAGTCATTTTGTGTGGCCATTATATCATAAGTTAGTTTGTAATTAACTCCACCATAAGTATATCAAGACATATCCATGTAAATGATGAAAGCTCCAAAAATAAAAGGACTTAGAGTTCTACAAACTCTAAAAAATATGTCTAAAGGACAAATGGTTCAAGTTGGTCTAACTTGGTCGAAGGTGTGGAGCTATATCTCCAATATGGTTTGAAAGTGGAGTTGTATCTCCAAAATGATATGTGGTAAGACTTGTCATAAAATAGCCTAATGTCAAACATCGAACATCAAATGGCACACACATAAAAGGTCAAGCATCTAAATAAAAACTAGCATGTCAAATGTCTAGGTCAAAGTGTTCCAAACAAGGTCTAAACTAGGAAAGGGAAAAGCTAAGTTGCTAGGTCTTTTGTCTAAATGTGAAGTCAAAATATAGGCTCAAACAAATAGGCATGCTAGGACTTTTGGCCAAATAGAATCAAAAGCTAGATTTGAAATAAAGGCTAATGTGATTGGATTTAATTTAACAAGTTTGGAAATAGCTTTGACATAGACCTAAAACATGGAATCAAACATAAACATGATCAGTTAGCATAAGGCACAAGACAAAAGGCTCTTTGAAAAAGGCTATGTTATCCCAAATAAAGGCACAAATAATGATGAGGATAAGCATTAAACAAAAAAAACATCAATAATTTTCAAATTTGGGTAATTGACTAACCAAAGTTATGCAACCCAAAATAGAAAGATCTATGTATTAGCCCCATGAATTAAGTCTTAAACAAAAATTAATCAGTTTTTGGATCTAAAATTGACAAGGCTGATTGAAAACTCAATGTTGAAAACTAGGACTTTGACCAAACAAGCTTGACAAGATTGGACAGAATGACGACATGAGACAAAGGTCCAAATGGTATACATAAAGTGGTTTGAAATAAATGGTTTTGATACAATGGTAAACAAGTTTTGAAATAAATTGATCAGCCTAATGGTGTAAGCATACTCAAATGATGTGGTCAATGTTATGTTTCAAAGACTTAAAAGGCTCAAAAATGTTTTGACATGATTTGGATAGCATAACACTGCCCTTCACAACTCAAATGCATTGTTTTGGCATCACTTATGAACAAATAAACAAGTTTTTGGTCTCAAAACATACAAATAAAAAATTACCAAAATAAACTAAGTATAATCATCTAAATCCTATAAAGGATATGGCATGATGGGTTTACTAAACTAGAAAGGTTCTGATCATTCTATGGGAATCAATTACACAATGATTTTATGCCAAACACTGCAAAAGATAAGTATAGAAATTGGGTGGCCATGGCATTGGCTAGTTGTAAAAAGTTCTAATCCTTTTGACAACCACTACATACTATTATTCACTCAGTGTAGTGTGATGTCCAAATTCAGATATGTCCCATGTATAACTCTAAAGGAGCCAAATGAAGTCAATGTGGGAGGTGAAATCTTGGGTCAAGCTTCCCTAAAGAACCTGCAGGAGGTAATGACGTCCCCCTCATAAGCCAAGATGCATAAAAATGAAGAAAACATGAAATTAGAAAGACTTTAGGGTTGTTTTCAAGATCACCCAAACTTTGATGAGTTTTTGGAGAGTGTTTTAGATGACTTTCTTTCTAAGCCTTAGACTAGGATATTTGCAATAAGAATGGCACTTTTGATTCTAAGGGTTCCCTATAGGGGAAAAATGGAAGAGCATACATGAAAAATTCCTCTTTTTTTCCAAATAAAATTTGATTAAACAACTATTACAAATAAGAATTGACAAGTGTGTTCAATTTTAAACCCAAATAAAAGGTTTGGTGGTGTTCATTTGACCCCTTGGTCTTAGTTGCAAAGTTTGAAAACATTCACCAAGAACACCTAAATTCTTTGTTAAACATCCAAAATAATCTTCCTAATCAATTTTTAAGAAGGCAAAAGTGATTTAAACATGTTTTGAGAAAATATCTTACTTGTACCTGTAGTAAAATTTTAAGCATGTCCTTTAGTTTTGAAGCCCTTTTAAGTTTTAAATAATTAACATTGAAAACATAACTCTTAGGTCTGTGTTTTTAGAAAAAACATAGTGATTGACATTAGTTATTACCATTGATATTATTTATGGCTAACCGAGATATAGCTAATGTTGGTTCTATTGATTGACATCAACTAGGTCAAGTTACTGATGTCAATATTTCTACCGATGTTAGTTACTATGTAAAAACTATGGTAATAAAAAATGGTAAAATAAAGTTAGAAAATAAAATTTTAAGAGTTTTAAAATCTCAAATAAATATTTTAGAGTTAAAAAATGATCTCTTTCATGTGTAGGATACATCTAGTCCCACCGGGCATCCCATTCTGTGATCTAGGAATTTTATTCAAGAGAGGATGGTTAGTATGGTGTTAGTTCCAAAATGAAAACAAAGTAAAATAAACACACTAATAACATAACATCTCTATGCCTAGACACTAGGGAGAGATTAGCTAATCAAAGAAAATGATAAACATAACTAAAAATCAAGGAATGAAAACATAATAATTCCTTCACCTTCTTTGGATTCTCCAAATGCCTTTGTATTGGTGGCTTGCTTAGCTTGTGCTCATGAATTCCTTGGCATTATAAGTTTGGCTACCTCCATCTCTCCTTGGCACCTTTGGCTTATGGCTTGGCTTGGCTTGTAATCAATTTGTCATGGTAACACTAATTGATTGAAGCTTTTGGAACCAATTTTTCATTATAACTTTGCATCAAAAAAGCTTTTTGAAATGTTGTGAGGCCTACTATTTATAGATTTTTGGATTTGAGCAAAATGAACTTGAACCGTCCATCTCAAGATTGAGATGTGTGGTTGAGTATTAATTCAATTTTTAGAATTAGTTTTGTAATTATTCTCATCATGGCATTGGAATAAGGGGCAATTAAGAGGCATGGAGAGCATCATGGAAGGCATTAATGAGGTATGAATCTTGACATTTGTGGCATTTATGGCTGAGTAATGTCTTCTAAAGAAATTAGGTCACTTGATTATGTAGATATTCAATATTCTCTTCTAAAAATAATTATTCAAAAAGCTTCCATGAAATTTTTGATTATGCCTTGATTTGGGTTAACTAGCTCTTAAGCATGATTAAGCACTTTGTGCACAAGTTACTCAATTTGATTAGAATGCCTTGTTATTGGTCCTAAATTTGATTAGATTAGAATTATAAGATGATGTCAGATGCATTGGAACCGTATTCCCATTTAAGATGTTTCCAACAACAAATAACAAAGGCACAATTCTCGTGCAAAACATTTGATAGGGAAGAACAATCTAGAGCACCCAGGTGCAATTTTTGCATTTTGACTCAAAATGATCTGATCAAAGTTAGCTTACCCATAAATTACATTACCCCATTTAGTGATATCCTAGCTAAAATTGGCACTTGAATATGTCAATTTCACATTATTTTACATGTTTTAGTGTTTTTAGGCCAAATTTTGCATTTTAGGTGGAAATTATCCAAAAGCTTGATTGAAGGTTATCAATAGCCAATTTTAGGTGTCTACACGATGTACCTCCTATTGGAAGTCCAAGAATAACATGGAAATATTCTAGATTGATTCCCACCTTGATGGTATCCCCATCCACCACCCATCTAAATATATTAGTCAATCATTTCTAGTCTCCTAGGAACATGACTACAAGATCAACACTCAAGCATACTGAACACATATCCATAATACCTCCTAGACATATCATGATCAACCTAGATCAGTCATCCATTGTAAATCAATCCAAAAGGTTTGGGAGCCATGTTGTGTCCACCAATCACCAAAATCCTTGATGCCCCTATAACCATCAAATAATAAAATATGTATTAAAACTCCATGTCACTTATAATTAAATACATTTTTTTCAAATTTTAACAAAAACAATCTTAATTTATCTTAATCTATCCATTTCTTACCAATTTGACCTATTTTGCCTACTTTGCCATTTCATTACTTAGTCATGCATTCTAGGCCTTTCTAGTACTATTTTAGCCAATTTCATGCATTTTCATACTATTATGGCCACTTAATCAGATACTAAGTTGACCAAATTGTCCTCATTTTGAACATATTAACTTAACAAACTAAGTCAACCCTTTCATTTTTCCCCTCTTAGTACAAAGTTGGCAGAGCGAATTAACCTACTAAGTCAATAATATTCCAAAATCAACTAAGTCAACACACACCTACTAATTTGGTAGTATAGAAATCACATTTTTAGCCTACTAGGTCGACTGGGCCAACCTAGTTGGTTCAAAATGCTGACTCATTTCCTTGCTTGTAATAAATACCTTTGGTAGTTATTGCTTCAATTTCTTTCAACCCATTTCCCCTTTTGGCCTCTAGTATCCTTAGTAACTATCTAGGGTTTATTTTAGTTTCTCAAATTGGACTAATTTTTAAATTTCTAAAAAACACTTTATTTTCAATAAAATATTCAAAAATAAGTTTGAAATTATTTGTTGCCGACCTATGTTGCACCCATTACGGCCACTAGGCATCCCTCTCATCTCTTTTGTCATCTCCTCACCATATTATCTCTATTACCTTTCATTTGGTCTCTGCAAGCTCTATTTTCTCTCAAAATAAGTCAAACAATAAGTAAATGACTTCCTTTTTACCCTATTTAAACTTACTTTTCACACTTTAACTTTCAAATATTTACCATTGGATTCCTTGTTTTTCTCATATCTTTATTTTTACTTACTCATTTTTCAAACCATAATAATATATGGAATTGTGATGTCATAGGGAATCTTTTCCACTACTATATGCCTAAATTCCAAAAAAATGATTTTTTGTTATCTTTTGCACTAATCTCTAGAAGTTAGCCTAATGTTCTTCACATTTAGATGCCTTCACTTCTCTCACAGACTCGTTATTTATCTACAACATAGTAATTTATTTGTTTTTCAATTCTATCCTTTCATTTATCTTATTTACTCCTTACTGCATTTAAGTTAGCCTCAACATTATGTCTTATCATGTTCTATTCTTGAATCACCATCCCATGTTGCACTTACATGACACGTGATGAGCTTCAAGTGGGGTATATGTATACACATAATATTTTAAAACTTTTATCACTTACTAATGTTCTTTATCTTGTAGGAACCCATCAAGTCTCAATCTCTCTAAGTGCATGCCTTAATGGGTACACTAAGAAAGGGATGGGTAGACCATTGATGCTTTGTAAGATTGTTGTCCCTTTTTCTACATGTTATCTACACACTTGTCTCATGAAAACCATATACCTAATATTTTTATTCTCTATTGCACACTCTTCAATAATTTCCCATCTTTTATCCCCCTTTTACTAACCTAAACCCCCCTTCAATTATTTATAGTACTAGGTTGACTAGGTCAACCTTGTACTATTCTAGGTAAAAATCATTTAGGGTCTAGGTTAGATCTTGGCTAACCTAGCTTGTGATCTAGTGAATTTTTTTTCATAGCTATACTAGGATATGGTTGACTATGATACTCTAAAGATGCATTCTTAAAGGAATGTAACATTCTGGAGGTTGAAAAGTAGAGCTTCACCACACTAAAAGAAATTACCCAAGGACTCTTAGAGAGTGTGTGCCTATACTATGCAAGATTCAAAACTCTTCTATAGAATCTCCAATATTAGATTCACCCTTACCAACATGCATATTGGTTCATGGGAAGATTGCTCATGTCATTCCAAAGAGCAATTTTCATGAAGATATTTATAGACCTTCAAGAAACACTTGAATCTAGACTCAGAACCAAGGTAGTCAAAAGTGTAGATATGGGGATCAACCCATTTATAGAGGTGTAAATTGCATCTATAATCTCCCATATCCAAAATCTTACCACTATATCTTCGTATGATCCTCGAAGTGGACTATGGTATACTACCTAAAAAGTAGAAGTCCATAATAGGAATAACTTCTCACAAAGGAATGTGCATACCCTACTTCTAAGCTATGAAGTTTGTCAAGAGGTGCATGACATCCACAACTACCCTTTATTACAATACACCAACCATGTCAATACAACCATATATTGTCGATTATGTGATGCTTATACCCATACCACTACAAATAGTTGGGTGATTCATGAAATGTGTGAAAACATGGAAAGAGGCACGTGACAGGCCATTATAACATTCAAAGGAAAGGCTAACTAAGGAAATGAAGGATGTTATCAATATAATATAGGCTTTAGGATGTATTGAGGTTCTAGAGGGTGAGATGGAGGATATAGTGGTAGAAGGTTCCCACTGTGTTCATGTTATAAGTGTGGTTTGACAAAGCATTATTAGCATGATTTCCCTACATATCTCATGTGTGTGTATTACTGAGAGTATCATAAGGTCTAAAAATGCCCTGACTTGTACAAAAATTTGACCCAAGGGAGGTCTAGCACAAACAAGTGTGTAGGAATAATTAGGTGTGAGATGAAAATTGAAAAATGGACCCCAAAGGTGTAACTAGTCCACATACATATAGTCAAGGTGTAGGTGAATATTTGAAATGGATACACCACTCAACCACTAGATACACTAGTACCTAATTTATGCTTATATAATGGGATAAGGGTTTTATTGATCACATAACATGGCCTAAACCCAAAGCTACACCTTACCCTAACCTAGCATGCTAAAAAGATATATTACAGTAGGCAATGAATGTAATCCATAAATTATAAGGGGAGCTCTAATTAGAATGAGACCTTGAAGCATATCTTATTACCTCTCAAAATAAGTAAGATAGGAAGTTGAGATATAATTAATTAACTGAGATCTTGTGCCTCCTATAAATAAAAGGAATGTTGCCCCTATTGAAGAACTTGCTCTTAGAGCATACTAGTTAAAAACAAGTTGAGGTCATTATGCCACACATGAAGAGGGCATGAGAATTTTGACATACATAAAATGTGGAGTACAACTAGGAAATCCTCATGGATGCCATTATTGATAAATGGTCTATTTGTGAGGTTATTGTAGACACAAGCATTGAGGTTAACATTTTGACCAAAACTACCTCAAATAAAATGGGTAGGCCAGCTTTAAGGCCTTCCCTTCATTTACTTTTCATTGCTAATAATACTTGAGCACAAACTATCATAAATCTAAAGAGAACATTTATAGATATGATGGGCATTGAATTTTGCATTGACTTTGAAGTGATCAAGTTAGCATAATAGGACAACTATCTAGCACTTCTAGGAAGGCCATAGTGTTATGCAAACAATGTAGATATGCACTTAAAAAAGTGTTACGAGAATGAAAAAGAGAGGGTAGTTATACCCATCTCAAATGACTAAAGACCCCATATGTCAAGAGCATGGACATGAAGGATGAGATCAACCACATATATAATATCATGGTGTAAGGTGCCAAGAATCTAGACCCCAATGAATAAGGAGTCCTCTATTAGGAAGATGGATAATCAACCTCAGACACCATCGATGTTGCTTATGATTGATGGGTCGAGGAAGCATATGAGACCATCGATCAAAATTTCCACTTGGTGCATGCAAAGGCACCAAAAATAGTAAATATAGGTTGGGTCCAGATTGATCATGATTCTAAAAGGTGGGTCCCTTACACTAATAATAAGGGAAATAAAGTGTTTCTCCTTAGTAAGGGAAAAATTACATTGCTCCCAAGATATGAGGGGATTAATTTAGTGGATATTATGTCTAAGACCTTGAATCATGCATCTCAAAAGAGGTGGATAAAATAGGCACACTATTGTATACATTAAAGAGCACTGCCACTCATTGGTGGGTAGTGCAAAATCCTAGATTGCTAACTTGTTGAGATGTGAAGGCATCCATTAAAACTATATTTAAGAAGAGCAGTGAGGACCTAGACATCTTAGCCTACTCTGGTGACTCTGACACTATAGTACATGTGCACCTTTGTGAAGAAACCTAGATTATCTATGGGTAAAATGCCCAATGAATCTATAGGTGTACACCTTCTATAAGACCTTAAAAACTTAGGCACATGCATGGTACATTATAAAAGAGATGTGCCACAAGATAACCAAATAAGATGCACTTAAAGAGTATTTTATTCACAATTCCTTTTCTTCTCAAAATCTTGAATTGATTGAGCCACTAAAGATAGTTTGAAGGTTAGTTTTTGAATACACTAAAATATTTGAGGAGCGCATAAAAGATATGTTTGGTGAAAAAGGTTTGGCACTCCAAACTTTATTTGAAAACTCTTAATAGTTACTCTAGTGATGAAGATGATGAAACATGGAAGGCACATAACTGAAAGAATTTTATAGGCAAAAGAAAGTGTGCCAAGTTGAGGATAGCACCCAAAAAGAAGAATGCCCTTCCTATATTCAAATAAAAACAACTGAGGGTAGCATACAAGTCAAAGATTCACACCAAGTGAATAATTAACCCTACTACATGCCACTTAAAACTACAAAGGTATATATCAGCTCAAAATGGGAACCAAATATTTCCACTCTAGTTGCCTATTGGTCTAACATGGAGTTGGTGCTTATTTTTGACCTCTTAAATGAATTCTAAGACTTATTCCCTTGAAACTATAGATACATGAAAGGCACACACCCATCCCTTTGGAAGATGAGCATCAAGATAGTTGATGGTGAAAGACCTGTCAAGAAGTAACTTTATAGGATGATCCCCAATCATTACACCAAGGTAAAAATGGATATTGATGGTATGATATCCATATAAATCATCTACCCTATGTAAAAGTCCAAATGGGTTAGCCCCATGGTCGTTAGAGTCAAGAAGGATTTGCACGTCTAGATTTTTGTTAACTATAGACTAATGAACAGTATTAGCATGACTGATACCTTTCTAACTCTATTCACTAATGAAGTATTATATGGAGTCATAGGTTGTGATATATACACATTTTATGATGGGTTCTCAAGATACCATCAAGTCCATATTGAGGAAAAATATAAGCCCAAAACTACCTTTGCAATAGAATGGGATTTTTCACATACAATGTGATTCCCTTTGGACTGAAGAATGTGCCAACCATATTCTCCTAAGTGGTGATCACCAATTTCATGGACTTCATTCAAAAAATCCTCCAAGTATACTTATATGATTTTACTATGTATGGGTTAGTGAAGTATAATTATGACAACTTACACCTTATGTTTCAAAGGCAATTGTAAATTTTTTTGAACCTCAAAAAGTGTGTTTTTGAAACACCATTTGGAACTTTACTCACACACATTATCTACAAGGATGGTTTTATCATTGATCCAATAAATATTGCAATCATCATTCAACTCTAGACTCCATCAACATAAACATATATTCATGCCTTTATTATATATTGTGGGTACTATAAGAAGTTCATAAGGAACTATGCCAAGATTGTAGTACCATTAAAAGAGCTCTGGTGAAAGGATGGCCCATTCTATTGGGGTACAATGTAGGAAGATGCATTTGATACCCTAAATCTTAAACTAATGAGCACACTAGTATTAAAATTTCCCAAATGGATGTGTCCCTTCCATGTCTATGTTGATGCATCTAGTACTATGATTAGTTTCATTCTAATGCAACTAGGCTAAGGCAAAATGGATCATCCTATTTATTTCACAAGCAAAAAACAAACCAACGCATAATAGAACTACACCATAACTGAGCATGAGGCACTTGCCATGGTCTACACCTTGTAGAAGTTTAGGTAGTACTTATTGGTGATCCCTTTTATTTTCTTCACTGATCATGAGGTGCTTAATTAATTGGTGAGTAATCCCATTCTCCAGATTACATTTGTCAATGGATTGCTTTTTTTCAAGAATTCCAATTTCTTATTATAGTAAAGCCTAGAAAACAAAACTTAGGCCTAGATTATCTATCCCACATCAAATCTAGTGATGCATCAATGCCTATTAAATATGATATGCCTAATTTACAAATTTTAGATTCGAGCACATTTTAGACACTAGAAAACAACACACATGGTCCTAGTCATCATTATACCTTTGTTTTTTCTTAAACCTCTATTGACTACACCTATAATTTCAACAAACCTACCTAGCCTAACCTACTTACCTGATTTGGATTCAATTTAGTCACTTGTTTATCTTAACTCACCTATTTACCCATTTTAACCTATATTATTCCCAAGTCCTCAATTGATGACAATTAGGGTGATCGATGACAATCACCCTAGCTAGTGATAGTCAAGTTGGATAGCCTAGACTTATCTTGCAACTTACATGCAAACCACCACCTTGATTTTAAAAATATGGTAATCTAAATCTATTTGTGAACCCTTTGCATGGATGACTTATATTTATAATCCTTCTTCAAGTCTATTTTGGATAACCACTTCCACCTCTTGATTGTGCCTATAAGAGAGAGAGGCCTAGGAGGTCAAACTATCTATAATTACTATCAAGAGCTCTTTATATCCAAAATCTCTTTTTGTAGGTCACATATCTCAATCTACATTATCAATTGCTATCAGTCATCACATAGGGATCTTACATGGCATTGACCCTCCACTAAGCTCTCAAGTACCATTACACTACTAGAATCAACCCAGATTCCACCAATAGGCAAATCTACATCAACCACCCACTAACTAATTTTTGGTAAGACAAGTATTCATTTTCATTTATTCTTTTATTAGGTTTTCATCCCAAGCCTAAGATATCTCTCAGAATCCACTTGTTAGATCTTCTTAATCAATAAACCCGAACCCCAGTTTCACTTCTAGAGTCATTGATAGGCAATTGGTGATGGTTAACTGACCAGTGATGGTTATCCTCAATTGGTGATGCTCACTTGACTAGTGATGGTTACCCTTGACCAATTATGTTTGCATGACTACCGATAGTCACATGTGGCACCAAAAACTAGCAAGCTAATTTGACTCTCTTAGACCAAACCAAAATTTATTTTCTATGAACCTGCCTGTTCATAAGCCCCTTTGCAATTTTTTGATCCATACCCCAACCCGTTAGCACTAGTACTAATCAATTTATCACTAATTAGATCATTTTTAGTTTCTTTTCTAAACAAGCTTTTTCTTGTATTCAATTTTAGTAATCTTCTATTATTGATGTAAGTATCTTCTTTCTAGTTTTATCAACTTAATTATTTAAAACAAGTGGATTGACAACCCTTAAGGAATGTCTCACTTCCAAGATCTAGCTCTCACTTCCAAGATATAGCTCTCACTAGGTAATCTACCTTATTGTCTATCTAACAAACAAGTTTTCCTTAGTGCTTTCTTATTTGCAAG
Source organism: Torreya grandis (assembly GCA_037957365.1). Lineage (NCBI taxonomy): Eukaryota > Viridiplantae > Streptophyta > Pinopsida > Cupressales > Taxaceae > Torreya > Torreya grandis. The sequence goes on from JARHVA010001840.1 coordinate 169,927, forward strand.
TATGCCTCCTAAGACAAAGAGGATCTCTTCACATCTTCTTATTCAATGCATGCACAACCAAATAGGTTTTTCAACCACACCCATATCGAGTTTTTTTTCTTTCTTAAGATCCTTAAAAACTAAAAATTACTCTTAAACAATTTGGTGTGCTCGATGGGACTATGAGTCTTTATTTGCATTTTATTTGAATTTGTATGCTCTTCTCTCTATTTGTGCTCATAATTGAGACTAAAATTTATTTTGGGCTTAAAATAAACTACATCCATTGTTTTATTATAACATTAGTTCACTTTTAATTAAATCATAGTAATCTTATTGTAGTACCACTTTTGTTGCACACACTAGCCAAACCACTTTCATCAATCAAACATCAAAATAATTTGAGACAAGGCTCAACTAGGATTTCATCACCTAACAATCACCTTACCCACTCTTGGTGATCTTACATGGAGGTCATTACCAAGAGGAGAGCCTACTTAGCTCTTTAGTTGATTATAAACTCTGGATATCAATATATATATTAGCTAAGCACCTGATACCCTTATCACTATGGGACTATGAAGTGAGGTGGTAAGCCCTAATACCAAGCCATGTATTGATTCTAATATAGATTATTTTGATCACCTAAACAACCCAAAACCAACCATAGACTAATTCTAAAGTATTTGATGTATAGTCCAACTTTTATCACACATTCTCATAAACTAAGGCATAAGCCAAAACTGAGATTAAAACTAACCTCTAGGCTAAATGTACTTCATAGTGTGTGTCTTGATTGCCTTGATCATTTTCTTATCTTCTTCTTCTTTGAGTTGTGAGATCATTCTTGTTTTCTCTCCCATTTTATTTGTATGGTTCTCACTAGTTAATAGCAAAGAGACCTGGTAGAATAAAACCCATCAGTTAAAGCAACCTCTTTTACCTCCTCATCTATGGATTACATCTTTGAGGTAGAAGATTCACCTCATCCATTGGGAATACCTACTTTCCCTTAAGTATTTCCCTAAGGACACATGTCTTTTACCACCTTTTTAGACAACAATCTAGTGGCCTTTTAGCACTACCTTAACACCTATTCTCACCATATCCTAGTTTCAACTCCACTTCAAGATCCTCTTTATGGCATGCCATCCCACCTTATGGAGGGTATCCCTATTTCTATGATCACCACCCAACCTTCAACCACCTAGGTATTTTCATCTACTAACACATTTAATGCTATGACTAAGAATCAACCTATCCAACCAACCATTTCCCCTACACCTTCTACCCCTAGTAATGACTCCTCTACCTTGCAGAAAACACAACCATTGACCCATTATGTCCCACTTATAGTGGGATCATCCACCATTAGCATTTCTAACCTCCCTTATATCAAACCTATCCCATCAATCAATACCCCTTTACCAATATTAAGGGTATATATCCCTTCTACCTCACCACCCATTATCACAAAGGTCAGTACCTCCCCTCTTATCACCAACTCAACTACCACCCATGCCCAATCCATAAGGACTTCTCAATAGTTACCCATTTCCCCCATCTAAGATACATCCCTAACACATGAGGGTATTTGCCCAGCCATCATCAACCACCTACCCTACCCAACCTCTAGCATCCATATTCTAATATGTAGTAGCCTCTCAACCGTCAAGTAATTACCAATATGTTGCCCAACCTTAACCATAATATCAGCCTTACAATCCTTTTGGTGCACCACCTCAAACTGACCTAATGAAAATACTCACGGATAAGATGACTAATCTTGAATTGTCCATTTTAGGAGCTCATAACATTATATCCTATGATCAGATTTGTAATGATCCTATTCATCCTTTTGTCCCCATCAAAACTTACCCTCCTTAGTGGGAGCTTCCAAAATTTACCAAATTTCAAAGCAAGAAGGACCACCAATAGCACCTTAGGGATTCTATGCATGCATGCTACATGATTGCTTACGATGATGTCCTTCTCCTCTGAACCTTCTCCTTGTCTTTATCTAGTCTATCACTTGACTCATATAATGCCCTCATGAAGAATTCCATCTTTTGTTTCACCCAACTAGCACAAGTCTTCTTGCATCACTTTTCCATTAACATTTCCAAGAAGGTCTCTATCACAAACCTCTATTCTTTAGGACATTCAATGATGAGTCCATTGTCAATTTTATAACCTATTGGAGAAACTTGATTAACTAGTTTTCATTTTCCCTACCTCAATCTGAACTTATATAACTTTCACTCAATCTTGCATCAAACATATATCGTCTACACTATGTGTCTAGAGCTTCATAACCTTTGATGAGGCTTTTACCATAGCACGTAACCTATAAAATTGGGCTAGAGATGAGGTTAAATTAAAGTTAAAGAATAAGAACTCTACCTTTAAGACCAACAAAACCTCTTCTTCCAAACCTAGAAACCAAGCCAACACCAAAACCAAGACAAAGGGAACCATGAATGTTGTCATCCTTAAAAATTCCCCTCCACCCAATGTCAACCAAAAAAAATCACCCATTACCTCCAATCAAAATGCAAGGAACACAAACTGAAACAACCAAAAACAATTCACTCCACTTGGAAAATCTTACACCTTAGTTCTAAAGAAGCTACTTAAAGCTAACCTTATAAAAATTTCACCTATCAAACCTCCCCAAAAATTTGATTCTTCTCATCCAGTACCTCCCTCATACAATGAGAATGACCTCTTTACTTTTCATCACATAATTAGACATGACATCATCCGATGTAATAATTTTAAGAATGTTGTTTAGAGTCTTATCAACAAAGGGGAACTCATGTTGGATAATCCCAATACCCCTAAAAATAAATCTCTTGACATCTTTAGGAAACCTTTTTCCCAACCATGCCCATACAAAAATTGAAGACACACAGGTTGAATGCTCTCATAATGCCCACATGGTCAGCATGGTTCACATTACACCTATCTATGAGGACCTGATAACCAATATACCCACTCCTCCCCCACCTCACATACCAAGGTAATATCATCCCCTTACCCTCCTTTGTATATCTAAACTAAAGAGGTTGCTTTCTCCCTATCTATCCTCATATAAATCTTAGAATCATCACACATACTCCACATACTACCTCAACTAGCACATCTAGACAAATCATCATTCCTCATTTGTCACCTCCACTAACTACGCAATAAACCATTAATCCTATAGATATTGTCCCTAAAGGAGGAGAATTTCTACTCATGACTCTTATATATGAGCCATTTATCTCAACTTTGTTTACCTCAACCCAAGATATCAACCAACCTACCAAGAATCTTACCCAACCTACAAGTCTATCTGTTGCATCCACTACACATGGATCAGGCCTAGTACACAAACTTTTTTCCACATTAGTATAGAAATTAGAATTCACATTAAAAATATACATGGATTGAGCCACTTTCAAGCAATAGTTAGGGCTTCCATCCATCAACAAACTTGAACCTTCTAGGACACCTCTAACCAACCAATCCATCATCTCTCCACCACCTCTTAAACCAATCTAAACCTCCAACAACCCCTTAACTTCTCAGTCAACCAAAAAAGACACTACCTCACTATCCAAACCTTTCAAAACTCTTGGTGTCTTCCCTACTCAAATGGTTCACCCATCCTTGAAATTAGACTTAACTTCACACAAGCCTATACCCAAGTCTTAACCCACACCAACTAAGAGGATAAAAGCATTGAAAGAATAGATGACTAAGCCTCTACCTTTCCCTATATCTTAGGGCCTCACCCTTCTACTTTTCTTAAAAATAAAACCCCTTTCAACATATGTTACCCACTATCATTGATTACACCAACACATTTTATTAGCTAATGCATTGGTCCTTCCTAGATCACAACCAGTTAGACCACCAAATTTAGTTTCCTAAACTACCAAAATACATAGGTCAAGACCATCCACCTGAACCACCTTACCCAAGCCATCTCTCACCCAACCTATTACCACCCACACACCTATTTTACCAACCAAAATCATGAGCTCAAAACCTTCCTTACCTCTAGTAGAATCCTATACAACCATTCTTAAAAGGTTAATATAGACCTCTTACCTCACATTAGCTCCCATCAGACCTTTTGATCCTTTTGGTTTGAATCCAACCTGATCCAATGACCATCAAATCTACTTCTATCACAAGATACCTAAGCATGACACAGAGAATTTAAAATATCTCCAAGCCATTATCCACCAACTCTATGATGAGGATGATCTCATATTAGATGACCTTCCATCCATTCCTCCACTATTACACCTAGTAACTAGTCACCAAAACATTCCTAATCCCTCACTCTCACCTTAGAGTGATAGAGAATCTAGCCAACCCCCCATCACACTTTCCACCTCTATCCATACCATTAATGTGGTCACATGATCATAAAAAAGGATAAATTGAAGGCCAAAGTGTCCATTCTATGGACATACCCACCAACTCACCCTATACCAACCCAGATCCAAACCTACACATCTGTAGCTAAGCCCAAACTCACTATCTTAATAACTTTGGAGGCTAACCTTTTTGAATCTATCAAGAGGGTCATCCTTAAACAACTCCACCAAACCCCCACTAAAATGAGAATCCATGAACTCATTTCCACCTCACCTCACCATCTTTAAGACATGATCAAAGCTATATAGGCCATTAAAATTAGACTAGGGGATTCCTAACTCATAGAGGCCTTCATTAGTGCTCTCCAACTATCCACCTTTATTACCTTCAATGATTAAGAAATACCTTCTATCCACCTTGAAGACCTAAATCTCCCTTTTTTTATTATAGCCCACATTAAATAGGTTATGATTAATGGGGGAGCTAGTATCAATATCATCTCTTTTCATGATTATAAGCAACTAAATCTATTGGATAATGGCATGCCTAAAACTTTAGCTATCCTTAGATATTTTAATGACACTATGACTAATACCTTGGGAAACATCATCCTTCATATTCAAATAGGACCTTGCATGCTCCCCAAACTCTTCTATGTGGTCGAAGGTGAATTATAGTATAATGTTTTGCCATGGAGAACTTGGGTCTAGGCCATGGGTTGTGTACCTTCCACCCTCCATTATTGTGTCAAATTTTAACACAAAGGTCAAGTTGTTACCATAAAATCTAACCCTATCCCTTTAACAATATGTAATATGACCTACCAACCTAATGAAATTCTTCTACCTCCATCCAAAGCACTACAAATAAGCACCATCAAGCCCTTACCCATAAAATCCAAAGTTGTTACTCCTTCTCCTTCCACTCAGGCCTCTACCAACCTATCTATCCCCATGGACTAGATACCCATCATTGACCCTTTGTAACCTTCATTCCAATGCCTTACCCTTAGATAATACTATTTTCTCACCCTTGATGCCCTCCTCACTCCCCAAGAATATGGGAAACTCAACCACCAACCAAGTTATGACTCCAAAATTAGAGCCATTACCCCCTTGGGGCCTATGAGATATTAAACCCACTTTATCTATGGGGGAATTGAAAAGCCACTTAATTTTTCCATCACTCCCTCTCCACCTCAACCATTCACCTCCATCATTTCTTATTTCGACAACCCAGACATCACCAAACTATACCTTCACATATGTGCTTGGAAGGGATTTAGTTTGAGATGATATGAGCACATCCCACACATGTTGACCTTGATTGAGACCCAAAATCATCACAAGAAGCATGGCCTTAGATTCATTATACCTAATAAGTATAAATCCAAATAAACTACCCCTCCCATTATTGAAGAAGAAATCCCTTCCTTAATAACACCCCCTTCACCTATAGGTGAGGATGAGGGCATCATCCCACCCAACTTTTTTTTCCAACATGATTACCCTCAGCCCCCTAACTTATCAAAATGAAGGATCAAAAGGAAGGGGCATCCATATCCATACCTTCGACCCATCCTAAACTCATGGGAGAGGACTCTCCTACCATTAACACTATTCAATGTCAAAATGATGATGTTATTCTTACCTACCTTGGAGTACTAGATTCCTCCATCCACAAAATATTTACCTCCAAAAACCTTAACCATGTTGAATGAATCTACCATGAACATTGGCATAGGCACTCTAGATAACTCCCATATTGTCACACTTGGCCAAACTCTCACCTCTAAGGAACTGTAGGACTTCTCTACCTTCTTTCAAGACTGCAATATTGTATTTGCCTCGTCATATACTGACATGCCTAATATTGACCTAGCCATCACCACCTAAAAAATTGTAACTAATCATGACACCAAACCTATCAAATAGAAACTTCACTGAATACACCCTTGCATAGCCCTCCTTGTCAGATAAGAGCTTCAACACCTCCTTTCTATAAACTTTATTCAACCCATTAAGTATCCCTAATGGGTTTTAAACATTATACCTATCACTAAATCCATAGGGATAGTACATATTTATGTGGAATTTCATGACCTCAACCTTACCTACCTAAAGGATGACTTTCCTTTCCCTAGCATTAACCAGCTTTTTGATCTTAAAGTAGGCCACAACATGTTGTCACTCATGGATGGATTCTCAAGTTATAATTAGATTTTGATTTCCCCTAAAGATCATCACAAAACTACCTTTATCACCCCATGGGGGACTTTATATTACAAATGCATGCCCTTAAATCTTAAGAATACTAGTGCAACCTAACAACATGCCATGAATTATATTTTCCATGATCTTATCCATACAATCATCAAATACTATGTCGACAACCTTCTCAAGAAGTTTAAGCTTTATAAAGACCATTTAGCCATTCTAAATACTATCTTTGAGTGACTTATCCATTATCACATCCACTTTAATCCTAAGAATTATATTTTGTGGGTCTTGTCAGGCAAACTTCTTAGCTTCATCATTTTCCTTCAAGGAATCAAGGTGGATTTGACCAAAATCAAATCCATCCTCAAGATGCTACCTCCAACCAATCTTCAATAACTTTGTAGGTTGTAAGGGAAACTTCAATCCATTCATCACTTAATCTCCTATCTCTCTAATAATTGTCAACCCTTCCACCACCTCTTGATAAAGGATGTCTCTTTCAAGTAGAATGTTGATTTTCAAAAGGCCTTTGCTACACTCAAAGACTACCTACTATCTCTACTTGTCTTTACACCTCCTAAATCTGACCAACCTTTCTACCTCTATATATCTACCATATACCACTCTCTAGGGGTGATTCTTGCCCATTGGGATGAACAACACAAGGAGAAAGTCATCTATTGCATTATCTACACACTTGTCAAATACAAGACTTAGTACACACATACTGAGAAACTATGTTTGACCCTAGTATTCATGGCCACGAAACTTTGCCACTACCTTATTAACCATAACTTTTTTGTCATAACCAATACCAACCCCCTCAAATACATGCACTCTAAACCATACCAAATCTAGCATATGGCTAAGTGGCTCATGATTTTAGTTAAGTTTGACTTTGAGCTCCTCCAGTAGAAATCAGTCAAGGGGAAATTAATTGTCAACCAATTGGCCATGGCACCCCTAGAAAATAACCAACCTCCCCTTCTTAAATTTATAGATGAGTCTATCACAAATATATCTCAATTATACTTTGTCAATCATGTAACCATGTTTTTCAATGGTTTTAAATGTCAGTTTGGTGGGGGAGATGATAGCATCCTTGTCCCCCTTATCAGTGAACCACTTCCTTTGTCATTTAAACTCAACTTTGAATGCACCAACAATGTGGCCAAGTATGAATTCCTAGTAATAGGTCTCCAAAATACCTTAGCCTTGGGAGTAAAAACAATCAATAGCTTTGGGGAATCCTAATTAGTGGTAAACCAAGTCAATGAAATTTATCAGTGTAATAATGAAATGATGCAACTATGTTAACAAATGGCTATAGAACTCCTAACATCATTTAGACACTACCATAGCTAGACCACTCCTTGGTCTACCAAAAACTTTTTTGATACCATGGATTCTCTTACCTCTTAGATACTTTTAGCACCCTTGGACTCCAAACTATTAGTCATTATCCATCACCTCACCAAACCTTCTTACACAAAGTCAAACTCTCCAACCATCTTCAATGTGGAAGAGATTCTACCTGACCTCTAGTATCAACAAAACTTTCGCTACCTTCACCTTGGCATAGTCCCCTTGGGCCTCTCAAGGAATAATCATAGATTATTTATTAAAATAACCTCTCATTATACCATTATGGGAGGGATCCTCTAAAAACGAGGCTTAGATGGTCTCCTATTCTATTGCCTCCATAGTCTAGAAGCCTCTCACACTATCAAGGAGACACATGAGGGTATATGTGGGGGATACTTTAGTGGACTCATTATGGATAAGTACATCCTTTGCTTGGGATATTACTAGCCCACCCTTAACCAATACTATTGTGATTATGTAAAAAAGTTTGTCAAGTTTCAACAACATGCTAATTTACATCATGCACATAGCAATAGTCTTTGTATTTGTATAGACTTTTGGTACTTTTCATAATGAGTTATAGACCTTATCGATGAAATCAACCCCTACTCTTCATAATGACATCATTTTATCATTATTACAATTGAATATTTCACCAAATGGGTGGATCTTATTCCCCTGGTCTTGACAAAATTTGAAAATATTATCAAATTTATTAGCCATCATATCATATATCATTTCAATGTTCCCCATAAGATCATCACTGACAATGGAAAATCCTTCAAAAATAAACAAGTACAAGGATTGTGTGATGTATTTGGTATTAATATTAGCTTTTCGTCACCTTATCACCCATAATAAAATGGACAAGATGAAGCCTCTAATAAAACCCTTAATAACATGCTTACCAAAATGGTTAATGCCTCAAGTCAGGATTGGCACTTACACATCCCCTTCACCCTATGGGCATATCATACTAACATCTAAACCCCTACTGGTGTTACACCCTTTTCTCTTATATTTGGATCCAAGGTTGTCTTGACTCTTTAAATCTAAATACTTATCTTCATATATCTTTGTGCAAACTCATTTTGGAAGATGATTACCGTCAAGAACATTTATCCCAACTCAAGAAACTTGATGAGAATCATTTGGCTGCTCTTTCCCATCTTTGTTTCTATCAAGAATGAATCAAATGAGCCTATAACAAATACTTGAAATTTTGAGAATACAACATTGGAGATCTTATCTTCAAGGAAAACCAACATGTAACAAATATAGAGAATAACAAAAGGGGTAAATTTTCTTTCAATTGGCTTGGACCCTACATCATTACCCATAAGTATGGATCAATAGCTTATCATTTGTCCTCTCTCGAAGGTAAACCATAACTTGAGCCCCTCAATTCTTCACATCTACATCCCTTTAATTTTTAATTAGGGATCACCAATCCCCATTTGTCTAATTTAAGCTCATCCCTTGCAACCACATTCATTTCCCTCTTTTCAGGGGCAACCAACTACAACTAAATCATGTGCTTATCCATCACAATTATAGACTAATCTTGAACTATAGATACCAAAACTTTGTCTATGGCATGATTCTCATAGTACTTCCCATCTCTTTGAGATAGGCTCCTATGGATATTACCACCTATACCTCTTTATCTCCTACTAAACTATCATGTTAGATTAGTTTTGTCTTCATAAAGGTAATCCATTGAGCATGTATGAGCAAGTATTTGTCAATCAAATCTAATAAATATCTACAACAATATCAAAATAAATAAAAAATGGTGGGTCATCCTTAGCATCCATAGACTACTCCTTTGAAGGACAGATATTGAAAACTTATTCTAAAATTATAAAACATAAGGTAGACTACTCCCTTAAAGGACAACTATCAAAATCATTTAAACTAACCATGTAAATTTAGACCACTCCCCTAAAGGATGGTTAGATAAAACATTAGTCAAAGCTATCAATTTTTTGCAAACCTCCCACATCGATTAGCTTCCCCGACCCTCAATGTGTAGGTTGGTATCAAAATAATGTACCAAAATCACATATCCAAGCATAATCATGGGCCCCCATCATCCATATCTGGCCCTATACCATTACCACTAGCCCCATCTAGTCTTGCACTTGTACCTATACCTAGTGTTAATCCCCCTAAATCCCTTACCTATCCAGCCAATGTTACCCACTGGCTTGGAGTAGCTGTGGTTTCCCTACCAACCAAACTAACTATATACTCTACATATATCATGCCCTGGGGCAACTGATTTAGCACCATGGCCTCATAATATCTAAAATCCTTTATAGTTGCTAAGTATCATACTCTGAGTAATGAATCAAGTGCTTTTATAGTTTCCCATATGCCAATAATATTCCCTCATAGTATCTCACTTACCTATAACCATGGCAAGGGAAGCTTATGCCTGATCTCTCTTAGTTGTCAAAGACTGCACCTGCACCTATAAGGTGAACACTTATCCCTATAGTGTGGCCACTTGTCCTTATAATGAAACCACATGTCCCTATAAACCAATCACTTTGGCCTATGTTCTGGCAAGTGATGCTTCTACCTATCCATCTCCTTGTGCATGAGTTGGTGCTTAGATTAGATCTACATCCATGGGCCACTGACCCCCATCATCCCATTTGAATTTTATTATAGCATACCTACCCTGGTACCAAGCTATTTAACCATCATCAATATCTATATCATCAATAATATCCCTCACTTATAACACCTCAAAATTAGGCACAACCTCCTATGGTTGGGGTGTGGGTAAGATAAACTCTACCTCCTCTCTCTTATACCTAGTGAAATCAAGTGGGGTCCCCTAAACAATCCTAAACTATCTCTACACATGATCAAATGGGAGAAGCTCATCCTCACCCTCACTATGATCATATATCCACCACTAACTCTATAGACCTAAGGTGTGATATCTAAGCCTTGCCCATTATAGCCACCTAATGTAGGGCCTCCATATCATGTTCCCAACTACTATTCCATCTAATGTCCCTCATGACCACTCAATGTCTCTGGCACTTCTGCATGACCCTATCATAGCTCTACCTATCCTTCATCATAAGAATCCCACTATATAATATATTAAGAGTTAACCATCTACCATCAATCCCAGGGCTCTCAATACTTAAATGTGCTCAAAGACCTAGTAGTGAAGAACAAAGATAACACTAATCCCATACCACCTAAGGTGTCTAAAACCCTAGAGCTCCTAGTATATCTATACTAATAATATTGGGACCCAATTGAATATATTCCTGATCAATAACAGCTTAGCTAACACACCTAATAAAGCTATAGGAAACCACCCTCTGACTAAGTCAAGAAGCACAAAGGCTATCAATGCCATCATCATCATGATCAGGCATCTATCTATTGGAGCCATCTAGTATAATGGGTTGTAGACAAACCTACCTACATGGTACTATGCCTAAGTATGATCATCACCATAAAACATCTCCATCAAGTCATATACATCTCCTTGAATTGGTAGATGCATGATCTTATGCACATCCTTTAGTAGGATGTTGATCTCTCTAGTCAGAAGCTAAAAAGTGTTCATCACAGTGTCCCATCTCTTAATGAGCATGATGATCATCATAGGTTCTCATGGTAGATGTTGATAATCTTGTATCATACCTAATCCCACATCCTCTATGTGTCACCACTCCTCTATATTCACAGCATCTCAAACCTCAACAAAGAGTATTGACACCCAATCTCTCAGCCTAATTTGCTCTCTAGCCTAAAAGCATAGCATAAAACACTATATTTTAGTGTTTCACCTAACACTAAGTACTAAATTTCAACCTACCCTTATCTTACCCCATCCCCCTAACCCAGCTACCTACCTACCCTAGCTAAGCAAATCCATAACACTCAATGACCAATCCAAACCATTCCCCAAAAACACACCTTTTTACACCTCTATCTAAGCAACATAATACAAAAACTACCTCACAAATTATAGCATTCAAAAATCCTAAAATCATACCCTCAACAAGCTTCCCTAAACCTAATTTGCCTAGATTTCATTCTCAAACAAACCCCACCTATGGATTCTATAGAAAGCCTAAAATATCACACTCCCTAAACAATATTAAACCCTACCCTAACTAATAATTTAAACACATCCCTTACCTCATTCTAGGAGCATTGTCATGGCTACAGGCCTTATCTAACCATTCCACCACATCCTTTACCTACCTCTATCCTATCAATCTTTGCTCAGTAATTACACCACTCACTTGCTTCTACCTTAACAACCCTCAGCCCACCATGCACAAAAATCACCATAATTTACTAGAGCAAAAGAACAAAAGTCTAAATGAGTGAAAATGACACTCACTTTTTACTTTTACCTTAGCAAATTTTATGGTTTTAACCTGACCATCGCCGGTCAGAGTGACTAGCACTGGTCAACCCTTGGGGCATTCCCCTAACCATCATCGGTCAAGGTCCCCACCTTAATTTTTAAAACACCTATCAGTAACTACCCTAGTTGTTTATCCATATCTTTATCACATGGGAAGAACTACATTTAGCTTAAATTTTTGTTGGATATTGCATCTATGTAATAATGTTGGTAGCATCCATGTGCCTTATGCACATGGAGTCGAATCAACCATGATCACCAACCTAACAAGATTTTCACCTTGCCATTGATCTATTTTGGCCTATCTAGTGCACAAGTTTGCAACACATTTTTTCCAGGTCTTTTAATTATAGTGAAAACATTGCCATGTTAACCTTTTATATTTTGTGCTACCTCATGCACACTAACCCACTTGTGTCTCAATGGGAGCACTTCCTACCTCGTATACCTACAACACTTGAATTATTTATGTTTTCCTTAAGAGCACTTCCTACCTTGGATACCCACCAAGAACATATAACTCATTTAGGAGACTTGAATTCATGAGTGTTCCTAGCCACCATGCCTTTAGGTGGTCACACGATTCACTTATCACTTGTTCTCCTAAGCACCAACCATTACTTTTTACCAATGTTGGCAATTTTAAACTTTTATGCAATCTTGGCTATTACACCATTTTGTCACATTTTATGTGCAAGTTTACATCTCCTATGCCCAACCCTTCTTTTTGTCATGTACCTCATGACCTACCTTTTACCTATTATCAAATCCATGCCTATTTATGTTTCACCTCACCATCTTCCATTTTAACCAATTTTCATTTTTTTTATTGCTCATTCATGTAAGATAAATAACAAAAAGGGGGAAAATATAAACACTAAAAAACCACACACATGGTCCTAGTCATCTCAATACCTTTAGTTTCTCTGGAACCTTTGTCAACTACACCTATAAGTTTGAAAAACTTACCTAGCCTAACCTACTTACCTAATGCAGGGTCAAGTTAGTCACTTATCTTGATTAACTCACATTTTTACCCATTTTAACCTATCTTTTTCCCAAGTCCTCGACCGGTGATGATCACCCTAACTAGTGATGGTCAGGTTGGATAGCCTAAACTTAGCATACAACCTACATGAAAACCACCACCTTGCTTTTCTAAATATGGTAGTCTAAATTTGGTTATGAGCCCTTTACATAGATTAATTATATTTAGAAGCCTTCTTCACGTCTAGTTTGGAAAACCATTTCCACTTCTTGATTATGCCTATAAGAGAGAGAGAGAGACATGGGAGGTCAAACCACCTACAATTATTATTAAGAGCTCTTTGTATCCAGAATCTCTTTTTTTAGGTCAATCACTTCAATCCATATTATCAAGAGATATCAACCATCATATACACCACCCACCAACTAATTTTTGGTAATAAAAGTATTCATTTTCTTTTATTCTTTACTAGGTTTTTGTCTCAAGCCTAATTTATCTCCCAAAATCCACTTTCTAGATCTCGTTAATCAACAAAATTAAACCCTAGTTTCACTACCAAATTCATTGATAGGCAACCAATGATGATTACCTGACTGGTGATGATTATCATCAACTAGTGATAATCACTTGACTGATGATTGTTACCCTTGAATGGTGATGGTTGCATGACCTGTGATGGTCACTTGTGGCACCAAAAAATAGTAAGCTAATTTGACCCTCTTATACCCAACCAAAATAACTTTTATATGTCCCTACCTATTCACAATCCCCTTTTTTATTTTTTGAGCCATACCCTGACCCATTAGCACTAGTACTAATCATTTTATCACTAATTAGATCATTTCTAGTCTCTTTTCTAAATAAGATTTTCTTGTATTTGATTTCAATAATCTTATATTATTGATACAAGTATCTTCTTTCCAATTTTATCAACTTATTTTTTTAAAATAGGTGGATTGATAACCCTTAAGGAAGCTCATGTTTCTTGGATCTAGCTCTCTCTAAGCAATCCACCTTACTGTCTATCTAATGAACAAGTTTACCTTAGTTCTTTCTATCTATAGGTATTTCTCCTAAGACAAAGAGGATCTCTTCACATCTTTTGATTCAACTCACACATAACCAAATAGGTTTTTCAACCATACCCATATTGAGTTTCTTTTCTTTCCTGAGATCCTTAAAAATTAAAAATTACTCTTAAACACACATCTTTGAAGACTTGGTAGAGATCATTTTATTTATAACATCTAGATATGCATCCCAAACAATGATGACTAAGGGAAGAAGTAGCTCATAGTTTATGCCACCCCTTTTCAACTCATTGGTGGGGAACTATAAAAGTTGAGATGAAACGAGGTCTTGCATTGATGTTTCCTATAGCATAAATGGGACTCAATCTTGAAAGAGACACATGAGGGGATTATTGGAGGCCATTACATTGGAGACCTAATAGCATGTAAAGTACCATAGTCAAGCTTATGGTGGCCAACTCTATTCCAATATTCAAAATATTGTGCCAAAACATGTGACATCTACCAGTGTATGAGAAAACCAAACCACATGTATGAGATGCCTCTCATCCCCATCCTTGCCTAGGTGACTTTTTAAAAATAGGCCATTGAGTCTATTGGGCCTATTACTCCCACTATAAGGCACATAAGCACATGATACATTCTGGTGGCCATAGATTACTTCACTAAGTGGTCCTAGGTAGCACCAACTAAATATTGGACATATACCATAGCCACAAGATTTATTTAGGATACTATCATCAATCATTATGGATGCCACTTAGTTTGATTAATGACCATGATTGACACCTCATCAATGAAACTATTTATATCCTACTAACTAAATTTATGGTTGTGTACCATAATATGACACCTTATCATCCCCAAGAAAATACCACTACTAAGGTGTTCAATAAGAAATTAGGCACATGCCTCACAAAGATATGTGACATTGGCTAAAAAGATCATGATGAGCATATGTCAGAAGCATTGTAGGCTTAACACACTATGTATAAGTGCCTCAATAAGGCTACACCATTTCAACTGGTGTTTGGCACCAAGGTTGTTTTACTTATGGAATTCATAGTGCCCTCATTTCATATTGTTTGTATTAATCAATTGGATGACCAAGAATGGTTGAGTTTATGGTTTGAAGACTTGGAATGCTTGGATGAAACACACACCAAATAAATATGGATCCATCAAATAGAAAAAACATGCTAGAATCTATGACATGATAATCACATCAAACTCAAGGTGTTTATTGAAGGTGCACTAGTCTTACTATATGACTCAAAGTACCTCAAGAACCTAGGAAAATTGTAGATAGGACCTTATATTTATATAGTATATTAGATATTGATGCATGCAAGCTACACACATTGATAGGTGAAATGTTCCTTGGGTATTTTAATGGCAACATATTGAATCCCTAAAGTCACTAGGATGATGCTTGTACTATTAGACACCAACTTCCTAATCACAAGTTAGTTACTTCATATTGACCACAATAAAATTTGGTGCAAGCCAAATATTTCATTATGTTTTTTTTACATAAGGTGAATAAGCATAGTGATTTCAATCCCATAGGAGAACTCTTCTACTGATTACACACATAAATCTAATCAAGTGATTTGAGAATAGGTTCTCTTTAAGCACTTAAGGCTAGACACCTAAGTTTTGGGGCACATGAAGTTTGTGAGGTTCAAAAAGCTATGATTACAATTTGATAAAAGGAGGTACACAAGATATTAATCCACAAGGAATCAATAAGAGAGAATGAATCATTGGAGGACCAATGTAAGGATTTGTATAGGATAGGTAAGGCCTAAGCAAGATACATGGAAGCATAGAGAAATCAACCACAAAGGAGAGGCATGCTTGAATGAAGCTCAACACTAAGAAAATATGGAACTAAGGAGGTTGAATTGTGTACATGTGAAGCATTAAACCTATCTTACCATAAGGAGGGTGAAGTTCATGCCAAGGTGAAAAAAGCACAAGATAAAAATCATCAAGATATCTAGCACCCACCTAGTGATCAGTGGTAAGTGATCATTTTAATCACCTATCACTTAATCAAATAAATCATTAAAAAAAATTAATGTTATGATGGTAGAAGCACCAAGATCTATATTAAATGATAATTTAGCAGTAGATGATAGTGTATTTTATGGGTTTAGTATATTTTAATAAATCCACATGATGCCAAACCATTAATCATAATCCATTAATAAGGTGTCTAGAAATAGGGTATATAGGGGTGAATGACAAACTATAATAGGTTACAAACCTTATGTGAATTTAGACTAGTACACAAAGATAAATAGAGCTGAAGCTACCCAAAAACTAGAAAATGCTAACATAGAGAACTAGCATTCATAGCCCCAAAGTGAGAATAGTCAAACCATGGCAAGATTGCATTCCATTTAGAATTGAATATGAGGTGAGTGGAGAAGGATTGAAAGATAAATAGTGATGGAGGTCCAATCATTAAGGGGGGGATGTATCAATGATGTAAGATATTTCAAACTTAAATTATAATCTTTTCAAACTCTTAATTAATGACCATAAGAATTCATAAAGCATACAAGATGTTCATAATAATGAATAAGTAAGATGATGCAAGATCACATACATAACACAAGATCTACGTGGGAAACTCTCTTGGGGAATAAAACCCAATCTCAAGACTAAAAACACATAGATTACTTATCTTATAAGATGATCACAAACATGAGACCTTTTATTGAAGCCCCCACTTCACAAGGATCACCTACCCCTAAGTATGAATAAGCATCCACTTGTTCTAGATGTTGAGCACCCACACAACACCTTATGAAATCAACAACTCCATAACTCTAATTATAGATCAATTTGATTGAAAAATCAATGCATAACACCTCTCTTTCAACTCATCACACACACTCAAACTTGATCATATAATTAATGCATCCAAACATGCATTTTGGATCACTCTATGATTCTTCACTCATCCTCAATCTACTCTATACTTCATTCTATCCATTGAGCACTCTATCTCTGATCTCTTTCCTTTGTCTCTATCATAGTTCCTCTCAACACATTCACATTCAAGTCTAGAAACCATTACCTTTGTCTCCATTATTTATAAATTCTTCATGAATATCAACTTTTAAGTCAGCCAAAATACTTACCTTAACCCTTAAGACATCTATCATGCTAAGATAGCTCAATACTATCCTCATAGGTTATCCATAGCATCCATGGGTCAAACTTAAATAGTTATGACTTTAAATTATGCCTTAATAGACCTTATATGTCTCATGGAGACCTATTAGCCTTTTAGAACTTCATTAATCAAAACCAAATCACAAGAACACTTTCAAATGCATTGGTCTATATGTAATCAGAAATACATCATGTCTATAACTCAATATTTTCTTAGAGAAGATAGAACATACCTACACTTCTAATTGTAAATACATTTTTTAAGTGGGAGCATGACTAATATGGATATATACTAGCCCATATTAGGGGATCAATTATTATAACACACCATGCTAGGAAGAGTTCTAAAGCCTATAATCTAACATAATCACACAATAACCCTAAAAGAGTCATAGGTTTTTATATTCACTCTATTAATAAACAAGAAAGTAAATCTAATCTAGTGTATACCAAAGCTTATGGCACAAAGTGGTGGTTATAAACAAAATAAACTAAACAAAATATGCATAGAAGGCATATACTCACATCAATGTATACAAAATCCTAATGCATGGGAGAGAAGCACAACTACATTATCTATTTACTCTTACAAAGGAGAAATAAAGTTAGGAATACTTGCCTTGAAGATAGACCCTTTGATCCTCAATCTCTTCCTTGGCCAAGGCGATTCTAAGATATTTTTGTGGTATGTAAGGATAAAAAATACAAATCAACTCTAGACTACCTAACCTATTTATGCATCTAAAAGACTTCTCAACAAGAGAAGATATGTATCTCTAAAAAAAGTATGGAACCCTATGTTGTATTGCTTAAGTAGAATGGTTAACAAGTATATGTTCATTCACACTTATTCTTTTTCACTTATATATTCTCAAATGGTTTTAAATGAACTTGTATATATAGGTGGATCTTGCCCTAAATCCTTTTTTATATGTTGACTATATGGGTTCAACCCAATCAACCTTGTAGATGTTTAGGAGATAAATCACTAGGTCTTAAGCTAGGTCAGCTAAAGGGCTAACAAAAATCTAAGTGAAAAATAACCCTAAATAGTATAGGGTCAACCCAGTCGACCTTGTATAGTAATCAGAAGCTAAAAATTATATAGGGTCAACCTAGTTGACCTAGAATAGTCAACTAGTGAAATGGGGTCAAGGTAAGAAAAAGGAGGATAATGATGTGACAAATGACTAGACTGGGTAAGACTAAGAAAAATAAGCTTAGGGTAAATTGTTTTAGGATACAAATGTGTATATGGAAAGTGCAAAAGGGACAATAATATTACAAATCACCAATAGTCTACCCACCCATTTCTTGGTGCACCCCTTAAGGCATGCACTCAAAGAGATTGAGACTCGATGGGTTTCTACAAGATATAAAGTGTTAGTAATTGATAAAATTTGGAAAATATTATGGGTATGCATATGCCTCACTTGAATATCATCGTGGGTCATGTGAGTGCAACATGAGATGGTGCTTCAGGATAGAACATGATAACATACAACATTGACTCTAAGTAAAGTAAAATAAGTAGCATCAAATAAGATAATTGAAATGACAAAATTTAAAAACACATACTTTTACTTACCTCAGTGTTGTATATAAATAATTAGATTGTAATAGAAAGTGAAGGTGTCCAATGTGAAGAATAAAAGGTGAACCTATAGAAGTTAGTGAAAAAAATAGCCAAAAATATAAACTTTTGGAAGATAGGTATATAGTAGTAAAAAATGGGTTAGTAAAGACATTAGGGTATTAGGAAAAATTGAGTAAATTAGGATTATTAAGGTAAGGCTAGAATATTAAAGGAAAATGAATGACAAAAGGATGGGAAATAAATGACAAATGATGGTAAATGAATGATAAATGAGTGTAAATGAATGACAAATGATTGTAAAAAACATTAAATCATGTTGGAAATCATGTAAAACATAAATGACAAAAAGGAATGTAAAACATACCAAATCACGTTGGGAAGCTTGTAAAACATAAATGGTAAATTAAGTAATGTCAATGCAAGAAAGCTTGAACAAAGATATGTAGGAAATTGAAAAGTAAGCTCATGTATGATAGGTAAAAAGAAAAACATGAAATACTTAAAATGAAATGAATTTGAAGATATAATAAAAGTATGTCAAATGAAGGTGAAGAAAGCATAAATAAATTAAAATGATATGTAATTCAAGACGTAAGACAAATATTAAGAAGGCATACATAAAGAGAAACATGTAATAATGAAAAATACCATATGTAAGATAAGTGAAGTCCATAAAAATCAAATAATAACATGATAGAAAAATGAAAATTAGAAAGCTCTAAAGGATGAAAACTCAAACTAAGTGCTTGTTTTAAGATACAATGTAAAAAACACAATCCACCTAATAGCATGACTATTATGAAAATTAGATGGTGTGGTAAATAAATGGTGTAAAGATGTAATCAATAGTTTCTCAAACATGTTGTTTTGCTCTAAGGATAGGTAAAACTAAAATAAAGTAATTCTAGCATGTTTTTAAGAGGTGAATAAGGTATAATAGAAAAGGGAAAATATATTTGGAATCACAATTTGTCTATCAAGGGGAAAAATGAAATGGGTGGAGGGGAGAAATGAATAAAAAAACCAAGGTAGAGGAACTCTTTATCAAAGTCAAGACACTCAAATTAAGTTTTTCAAAATAATAGGACTTTTGACCTTAAGGATTATGAAGAACTTCTCTTAGCCACACAAGTCTTAGGTCAAAAAATGTAGTATATAGATCATCCCATGAAGGATATATGCATGAAAAGTAAAATAGACCTACATTCCCATAATGTGGTCACCATTCCTTAGGACCCCTTACAGATCTATTGGTCTACTATGAAGATTAGGTACTTGCATGAGAAAGTAGGTAGAATAATAGAGTTTTTTGAATTCTCTTATTCCAATCTAATAGCCTATTACACCCCAATGGTCCTTGGATCTATGTGAGATCAACTATGGATTTTGATCTTCTATTAGAGATAGGATATGTGATTTTAATCACTTCTTTTGGAGTGATGTTTACTTTTGAAATTCATATGTTGAATTTTATATAGCATTGATTTTTTATTCAAATGATTTGGATTTTACCTTTCTTGATGGATTTTTCTATTCCTCCTCCATATGGATTTGGAAAACCAAACATGGGTGCTAGATATGACCTTCATTTGCATACTTGGTACTTAGTTTCTAAGAGAGATAAATTCAAAGAGAATGGGGTCTAATAATCTCATAAATCTATGTAAAATAAAAGTGTTATCTTGACTTTGTCCTTATTTTATCTAATTTGGGGTGAAAGGAAAGGAAATCAAGAGGAGTGCCACATGGAATAATTTGAATTGCTTCAAATCATAAAAAATTGTAATAGAGGGTAAAAAAGGATACAATTATAGTAAAATGTGATTCCTTATCATAAGAATGAGATAAATAGAGGAAAATATGCTAACATAGATTGTTGTGTAAATTCTATCTATCAAAATAAGTAAAAGATAAAGTTGAGGAAAAGAATCAGTGATATTTTGCTTATAAAAGTAATGACAAAATGGTAATTTTATGAGGAAAGCTAGGTCCTATCCACGGTCTTATACTAAAACTCATAAAAGAGAAACCCATAAGGGTGATAAAAATAAACATGTGAAAAAATGAGAAAAGAAGCAAATATGGTATTTTTGTGAGGAGGGCCAGGTTTTATCCATGGTCTTACAACACAAACTCACAAAAGAGAAACCCATGAGGATGAATGCTAAATAAAGAAAAAAATAATCATAAAGGTACTAGGGCAAAGAATAACATGAAAAAACAAAAACAAAACAAATATATAAGGATAAAAAATGAAGGCAAATGTCAAATGTGTAATAAAACCAAAGAATGTAAAGGAAGATAATGATGCTTATAAAGAGAAAATAAAAGAAAAAAGTGCACAAAAATAAATAAACATGAGAAAAAAGGACAAGATCTATGCTGATGTTTGTATCAAAGATAAGCATGTGAAATACAAGTTTATAAATCTTGAAAGGTTTCTTGAAGCTAGATTTGTTTGTTATTATGTGTTTTAGAATAAGAGTGGACATCATAAGATGCCCCAAAGGGTAATTGGATGTAGGAATGGGAATCACAAGATGCCCCAAAGTTTGAAGGGACATGTGGATGGACATCACAAGATGCCCCAACATGTAAGTTAGATGGAGGTAGCATTGAACCATTAAAATGATTTGCATTGGGTTGGTAGGTGCATTTGGAGGTAGGTAAATGTGCTAGTTTGTTAGATTTTATGGAGGTTTAATGTGACATATGATTTGTATAAGAGGTATGAAGAGGCAAAGGATGTAAAGGAGGACCATGTATGATATGAATTGGAGTAGGTATTTGAACTAGGTACTTATTGGATCATGTGACTTAACAGGTTGAGGTTCAATGGATGCAATGATATATTTAGAACTATTTGTGTTAGCTATCACTTCCTTATTGGTGTAGGAAAAGTATCAAATTAAATTTGTGGATGAGGTATAGGTACAAAATGATTATTGTTTATCATTATGTAGTTGATTTTGATGTGATTGTGATTCTTGAGATTGAATTTGAGAAGTTTGAAGATAGTCTTGATAATGTTATTTTATGAGAATATCAAGATTAAAATATAGACCAATCAAGGAAGAAAGAAGAAAATAGTGAAGATCAAGACAAGACTCATGAGAATGAACTATAGTAGCATGCCACTAACAAAATTTATCAAGATTGTACCATTTTGGAGGAGGTTTGGAGGATCAAAGCTCATGGGTTTAGAGGGTGGTAATTTCTTCTTAAGTTGTTTTAGATTAAAGGGATTGTGGGTTGAGTTAAAAGTGGTTGAATTAGATACTCCATTTTGATGTTGGGGAGGCTTGGATGAATCAATTTTATGAGAAAATGATTGGAAAGGCTCTTTAATAGTTGTTTGAGGTGTTTCAAATTGATTCATATGAAAGTCTTGCCTTTTTTCTTGGTCTAAGGCTTCTCCTAAAGTTTTAAGAGAAAATATTAAAACTTTGTATTGAATAAGAGGTTTAAGAGAAGTGAAAAATAGTTTTAAGAGAGTATCATCATTCATGTTATGATCCAATTTATGAGAAAGATACTTCCATAGTTTGATGAAAGTGTGATCAAATTCATTATAAAGATTTTTGGCATTGATGAAATGGCTAAGGTAATTTTTAGAAAGGTCATAATGTTAGAATTCCTTCACTAGAACATTGACTAACCCCTTAAATTGTGAGACTGAATGTCTAGAAAGTTGGTTATAACATTTAAGTGTATCACCCATAAGTGTTATGACTAAGATCTTGGTGGTAGCAAAGGTGTTAGTTTGGACCCATTCCTTATATAGATTACCAAAAGACTTAAGAAATATCATAGGGTCCTTATTCCCATTATATGTGATAGTTGGAAAGATGTTTCCAATAACTATGGATGCAATGAATGGGGATAAAGGTTTATTTTAAAGATGTTGAAGCATTTTTTATTTATTAGAGGTGGAGAGATGATATTCTCATTGGCATCTCTAAGAGGAGGAGGGAAAAAAATTGATTTGTTTGAGACATGATGACTTGAGGTGGTTAACTAGTCATGTTTAATAAATGTTGTGTGTTCATCATTTGAGATTGATTGGTTATTTGCATGATGTTCATTTGTTGAAATATGTGTGTAAGAAGTTGAGTTATATCAATATGTGGATTTTTTGTTTTTAGGAGGGGTATTAGTGTTGATAGGAAGAGGATTATTAGTGTTGGTGGGTGTATATACCAAAAAAATTTATACCACGATTTTAAATTTTAAAATTCCCCTAAACCACCTTAGTTACCCCTTGGGACAAATTTAACCCTTTAACCCCTAACCAAGCCTAACCCATGGTTAGTTTGACCAAACTAGATTAACCAACCTTTTACCCACTTTGACCCTTCACCCTCGACCACTAATGATCAAGATGACTACCGACAGTCATCCTAACCATTGATGGTTAGCATCCACCTCCTTAACAACCAACATACAAGTCACCCACCTTGATTTCCTAAAAATAGCTTGTCTTAATCCATGTGAGAGTCATTGCATGAGTGATTTATAATTAGAAGGCACATTTAATGCCTT
The DNA here is from genome assembly GCA_037957365.1 of Torreya grandis. Taxonomy (NCBI): domain Eukaryota; kingdom Viridiplantae; phylum Streptophyta; class Pinopsida; order Cupressales; family Taxaceae; genus Torreya; species Torreya grandis. Next base: position 193,628 of record JARHVA010001840.1, read on the forward strand.
GTTACAACTCTCTAGCCTCACCTATAATAAGAGAGGATCAGGAAGGTAAAACTTCATCTAAAATTTTATCAAGAGCTTGTACATCCAAAGTTCCTTTATTTTACAAGTCAATCATCATCAGTAATCTAGTGATCTAGCCATCATGTTAGAGAGCCAATTTTACACTGAAACTCTACCAAAGTGTCGAGTATTATTACTCTACTAAAATCATGCTAGACTCTACCAATGAATCAAATACCTCAATCAACCATCTAATCAGCTTTCTACAAGATAAGTATTTATTTTTGGTATTTAATTACTTTATTTTCCTTTCACACTCAATGTAGCACCAACCCATCTCTTATAAATCTATCTTTTTAATCCTATCAATCAACTATTTATCAACCCAAAACCACACATAGAAACTGTTGACTATTGTCTCAACCACTGACTGTCTATCTAACCACCCATGGTTATTCTGACTATCGACGGTCACTTTAATTACTAACAGCCAACTGAACTGTTGATGGTCACTATGGTAGGAAATAATAGCAAGTTATTTCCACCTTTTTACCCCAAACCAAATCTAGTTTTTTGTGTCCCTACCTATTCATATACCCCTACTTAATTTTATGAAATAGACTTGAGCCATTTAGCACTAGTATTGACTTGTTTATAGCTATATTAGTCATTTCTAGTCTTTTTCTTTAGCAAGCATTTCTTGTGTTCAATTTTAGTACATTTTTATTATTGATGCAAGTACTTTATATTTTATTATATAAACTTAATTTTTTAAAATATGTGAATTGACACCCCCTGAGGAAGCTCTTGCTTTTGGGATCTAGCTAGCACTAGGCAATCCACTCAGCTATCTATCTAACAAACCATTTATTTAGTATTTTTTTACTTGTAGATCATCTTATAGATCCAAAGAAGAGTTCTCCATAATCATATTATTTAATATGTGCATAATCAAATAAGTTTTTCAACCATACCCGTATCTAGTTTCTTTTTCATCTTTTTAATAAATATAATCTGAAATTCACCAGAAAAATTGGGAAGATTTTTTATAGGTAGATGATTCCAAACATTAGTTTTAATTCTCTTAATCTTGGTAAAGACACCATTCTAGTTAGGAGTGTAAATGAAAGATTGCATGTATACATATATATAACAATACATAGGATGAGATCTAGATGTGTAAATGAATAGGCAAAGCATATGAGACAAATGACATAGATATAAAAAAGTGGGAAAACTTCTAGGAATTAAAAAAAATAATGAGTGATATTCAATAATTGAGAAACAATAACCATAAGACAAATTCTTTCACCTTCTCACTTCTTCACAGAATGGCCTTCACAAAGTTCATAGGTTAAATATGATAAAAATAATTAATATTCAGATGTGTATTCACAATAGGGATAAAACACTATTTTATAGTGAAATTCCAAGGGAGGTGACCATTGTAAAAATAGCAAGTCCATCCATCTTGATAAAATAATTTAATTAAATTTTGGTAACTCATTAAATAATTATAACTTTATTATTTATTCTCATGAGGTTTACACCTCATGTTAATAAATAATATATTATTATTATTTAATAACTTTACCAAGGCTAAGGGTCAATAATCCCACTTAAGATTAAATTCTCTAACACTGCCCTTTAATGCTAAGTGGGAATAAATGTCATAGTCACCTTAGAAAATAAATATACTATGTACAAAATTTTAAAGATTTAAAAATCTTTATCATGCTAAAAGTCACTTTTTGAAACAAAAGGAATTATAATCAATAAACTACTCAAAAGTAATTTTAGGCTAACATAATTGTTAGATAATATCTCACTATTTCCCATGAATAATCACTAAGTATATTGGGAGTCTTTTATAATATAAGGACCATTACAAATTATGATTTTAAATCTATTGGGGTACATAGGTAAAACTTCCACATGAAGTTTACTTAAATCACATAACTTCCACATGAATTTTTTAATGATTTACAATGATAAAAAGTATAGAGAAGGAAAAGAAACACATGGTTGTTAGGAAGTGGCATTGTCATGCACACTTCCCCTCAATGGCAACTCTGAGAGGCCTAACATTGCATGAAATTGATAAAAATTGGTAGTACTAAGTGGTTTTGTGAATATATTTGCCACTTTTTCATTTATTGGACAAAACTAAAAATTAATATCACCATTAAGTACTTTTTCTCAGATAAAATGCATATAAATTTCAATATTTTTAATTATTTGGTGTTGTACTAGATTTTTTTCTAGAGCTATACGACTTTGGTTATCACAATGAAGGATAGTACTTTGAGAAATATCTAAATGAAGTTATCCTAACACCCTTTGTAACCACATGTCTTCTTTAGAAACTTCCATAGCACTTTTATACTCAGCTTTTATAGAAGAAAGAGAGATAGTAGGTTGCTTCTTGTTTCTTCAGGTGATAGAACCTACACCAAACTTAAACACATATCTAAAAGTAGATTTGCAATCTAAAGTATCACTAGCATGGTCATCATCACAATAAACATATAAATTAGCATTATAAATGGAAGAATAAAATAAACCAAAATTAATTATTTCTTCGATATAATGAAAAATTTATTTAGATAATTTCCAATGATCCAACTATGGATCCTACATAAATCTAAAAGCAACACTAACAACATATGAAATATTTGGCCTAGTAATGGTTAGATAAATCAAAAATTTAATTATATATGTATACAAAGTAGGGTTAGCTTTTTTACATGCAAATTTAGGATCAAGTTTAATACCAACTTCAATAGGAGTAGAAGAAGATTTACAATCAAGCATGTTAAATTTAACAAGAAGGTTATGTGCATACTAAGATTGTGATACAATAATTAAATTTTTATCTTGAAATATAATCATTCTTAAAAAATAATGTAGAATACTTAAATTAGTCATTTCAAATATTTGACTTAGTTTATCCTTATATTTATGAATTAAAATAGTTAGATCGTCAATAATCAACAAATCATCAACATATAATACAATTAGAATCAAATGACTATTTTTAATTTTAACAAAGAGATCATTATTTGAATAGTGATTATAAAAACCTACTTATTTGAAAAAACAAGTAATTTTAAAATACCAAGATTGATGAGTTTGTTTTAAGCCATACAAATATTTTTTCAACTTACATAATGTTCTCTGTTAGGATCAATGAAACTTTTAGGCTGAGTCATATATATTTATTCTTCTAAATCACCATTTATAAATTCATTCTTGACATCCATTTTGTGAATAACCTAATCATTTTGAGATATAAGAGCAATAATAAGTCTAACAGTACTCATTTTTTCTATAGGAGCAAAGGTTTCAACATAGTCAATCCCAAGTTTTTGAGTAAACCCATGAGAAACTAATCTAGATTTAAACTTGTCAATTTCATAAATTAAATTATATATGATCTTATACAACCACCTACAACTAACAATAGGCCTTTCAGGTAGAGGAGGGACAAGGTCCCAAGTTTGATTTTCAATTAAGGCATTATATTCAACTTGCATACAAACATTTCATATATCATCTTGAGTAGCTTCCTCAAAGGATTGAGGTTCACATTCATACATAGTCATTAATTCATGATAATAATGTTGACTTATACTTAATTTATTAAATTTATCAACATTAGAATATTGAATTAGGGATTCTACCTATTTAAATCTTTTAGATTGAACATGAAATGTAAGAGGTTCCTCAAATTCTAGGTTATCCATAACTAAATCAACTTCTTCAAGGGCATCTATTTCATCACAAGGAGAAATATGAGAGTGAATTTCATCAATAGAAGAACACTGAGGAGGATCCATATAGGGATCACAAAAAAAATTCAAGAATAAGAGCATTCCTATTCTAAATGATCTGATGTTTATAGGGATCATACACTCTTAAAACTTTTGTCTTACCTCCATATCCTACAAAAATATAAGAATATGAAGTGGGGTCAATCTTATTCCTCTTAACTTTAGGGGTGAAGATAGAAGTAGGAATACAAAAGATCCTAAGATGAGCCACACTGGGTTTCTTCTTAATCCACATTTCTAAAGGGGTAGAAAGATGTAAAGATTTGGTAGGGACTCTATTTAGAATATGAACAACAGTGTTCATGGCTTGGGCTCATAAGAACTTAGGAACTTTTGTAGATTGCAACATAGTCCTAGCCATTTTTATGGTGGTGTAGTTTTTCCTTTCAGCAATACCATTTTGTTGAAGGGAATAGGGAGTTGTTAGTTCCATTTGAATACCACAACTAAAGTAAAATGATTAAAATTCTTTACTAACATATTTTTCACCATTATCAGTTCTTAATCTCTTAATATAAAAATTAAATGCATTTTCAATGTAAGCTTTAAGTTCTTTAAACTTAGATAAAACATCAAATCTATTTTTAATGAAATAAGAATAGATCAATTTATTGTAATCATCAATAAATATAACAATATACAAAAAAATATTAAGAGATACAACTTCAAGAGGTCTTAAAACATCACTATGAATTAAATCTAAAGGATGAGAGGAATTTGCGTCATGATTCATGTGAAAGGGGTTAATATGTTTTTTACCACGTAAACAACCCTCACAAGTTTCATGATGAGAGGGGATAGAAGGAAGTCCAACAACAAGATTGTTCACATACATATCATGTAATATTCTAAAATTAAAATGTCCTAATGTTTCATGCCATAATTGAGAATCATTCTTAATTATGTGATGAAATTCAATGTGCAGAAGAAGGAGAGAAGATATATAAACCATTTTTTTAAATACCTTCAACAATCAAAGAACTCAATTTATTTTTAATGGACCAACTATCTTTAAACAATGTTACAATGAAATTATCATTAGTAAGTTGAGAATAAGATAGAAAATTATTTTTAATCTTAGGTACATAGAAAACATTATTAATAACAACATTTGAAAATTTTGCCTTTCCCTATTTAATTGCTTCTAAAAAATAATTATCTCCTAAGTAAATTATTTCAAAGATATCTCTAGAATCACATTAAATATCAGATAATCATGTCATATGGTGTGATGAATTGCTATCTAAAATCCATTCATTCTCATTTGAAGCACATAAAGCAGCATATAAAGCAATAACATTTGAATCCTGATTGTTATTCTGATTAGGGTTTTGATTATTTTGCTTGTTTTGATTAGTTTTTTTTCCTTTGTTATTTTTAAAAGATTGATTGTTAATTTTATCTTTTTTTAATAACAGATCTCCTTCTATGACCAGATTTACCACACAGATTGCAATTTTCATTAAACTTAGGTGTATGATTCTTATTACCAGATTTCATATTCTCATATTTGCCTTTAGCAGAATTAAGGTGAGATTTATAGTTTTTAGTATTATCAGAAACATTATTTAATGTGATAAGTGCCTAAGTGGCATTTTATTTAAAATTTAAATTTGTCATAACTTTCTCTTCTTGAATTAGGAGAGCAAACAAAGTGGTAAGATCAAGGATATCTTACTCAGTTTGATACTTAGAATTTAAAATTGAAATGAAATTTCTAAATTTTTTATGAATATTTAACTAAATGATAAATTAAATCAATTGATCTTGAATCAAATTATAATTACATCCGTCTAACTAAGCTTTAATGTTTCTAATTTTAGCAAGAAAATTAATAACTTTTTCATCACCCTTCATAGGTTTAGCTAGCAATTCAAGGATTATCTTAATGATCTTTGAAATGTGAGTTCCTTCATGCATCGATTCAAGGAGTTTCTAAGAATAGTTAGGAGACTCCTGATTACCAATGTGGAGGAGGAATTCATACTTAACACTCCTCAAAATAATGGACATAGCTTCCTGAGATTTTTTTTAAAAAATACATTAGTAAGCTCAAGGGTTACATGTCATCTAAAAAAGGATTTTTTAGTCCCAACAATAATATTCCATAATTTATGGGCCATAAATTTATTTTTAATACAAATTTTCCATATATTATAATTATGTCCATTAAGCATTTGAGATTTATCTAAGGAAAAATTAAATGAAGCCATAGCTTCCCTTTAAGCAAGATAGTAAATAAATGCTTAAAATGAAACATTTTTTAATGTGAATTTAACTTAAGTTTTTAAAATAGATTAAATCACAAGTAAAAATATATTTAATTACATAATTTAGATGATAAATAATGCAAAAAATTGAATTCAAAATGCACAAATCTAAGTGTCAAAATGGTCACACTCAAAATAACCACTTCGGCACTATTATTAAAAAAATTTAAAAAATATAATAGAAGTCTTCAACACAAAAATGAAACACTCCAATGTGTTCTTAACGTGCTAAAATCTTAAGATTGACTGGTTACATGGCTATGCTTGCCTACGCTTTGACTAGATCAAATGTCGCATGAAGGTCGATAGGTTTAGCTAAGGTTTTGAATGCATGAAACATAGCATGCAAACCAATATTTGAATTTTAAATTAATTTAATTTGAAGTTAATTTGAAAAAAAATCAATAAATATAAATAAATAAATAAAATTAGGGGGGATTTGAACACAAGACCTCCATTGTGACAAGCTTTTAACAAAATGAAAGCTACCAACCCTTCTAACAGTTTACTTAAGATTTTACATGCACTAATTTAAATTTATATGTTTTTATCTGATTTTTCAAAAATAATAAATATATAAATAAATATATTATGTGCATGTAAATAACATAAGTGAAAAAGATTTTAAAAAATGAATTTTTTAGTAATTCTTTCTTTTTCCAAAGGTGGGACCCAAGGTTTAAAAAAGAAATTAATAAATAATTTTTTAAAAACTATATGAATTTTTTAAAAAATACCGATGATTCATGGTTGCTTTATAGAATTGCAAGAGCTCAAATCTTCTTGTACAAGTTTTAGATTTATTTGAAAATTCAGCAATCCTCTTACTTTTGTTTGATAAACACAACTAGACCTTCAAAATGAAATTTTTGATAAAGAATTAAAAATTTTGAATTGTCTATTTTGAAGTATGGAACCCCTATAAATCTTTGGGAGAGCCTAAAAACTTATACATGCACCCAAAAATCTTGAAATATGTTCCAATCTTCCAGATCTTTTTTAATAATGAAGAAATAAAAAAAATTAAATTTTGACTAAAAAATCATTTTTTGGAGTTTTTTTAAGCATGGGCCATACACTAGGCCAGTGGCATCCCAATATTTGAATAAAACTATTTGAATATATCAAATATTGATATTTAATTCAATATAATTTAGTTTCCAAGCTTCTACACTCCACAAGCTCCGATGCAATGAAAGATTTAATGTATGCATATATATAGTATATTACATGATGAGATCTAGAAGTGTAAATGAATAGGCAAAGCATATGAGACAAATGACACAGAGATTTTAAAGTGAAAAAAAACCTATGAGTGATATTCAATAATTGAGAAATAATAACCCCAATACAAATTCTTCCACCTTCTCACTTCTTCACAGAATAGCCTTCACAAAACTCATAGGTTGAATATGATAAAAATAATTCATATTCATATTTGTATTCAAAATAGGGGTAAAACAATATTTCATAGTGAAATTCTAAGGGAGGTGATCATTATAAAAATAACAGGTCCATCCATCCTGATTCATTTAATTAAATTTTGGTAACTCATTAAATAATTATAACTTTATTATTTATTTTCATGAGGTTTACACCTCATGTTAATAAATAATATATTATTAATAATAAATTTACCAAGTCTAAGGGTCAATAATCCCACTTAGGATTAAATGCTCTAACAATAAATAATATTATCATCAAGGTTTTTAAATAACTGGGAACCATCTAGATTATAAATTTGAATGCTTTCAACCATGTTACTTTGGGAAGTGATAATCCTAAGTGCTCTTATTATAGGTGTAACAAGAGGATTATTAACATTAGTTATAATAGGTGGAACATAATGTGAGGTTACAAATCTTGATGTAGATGGGTTGATGAATTTATGAATCATAGGTTTAGAAGATGTAAAAGTGGTATAAGGTATATGATTGTCATGGTTTAGGATTTGTATAATAGGATTGTCTGGATATACTATATGTTATGGGATAGATCAAGATTGAGAAGATTTATAACCATATGATGAAGAGTTGTACCATAAAGAGTTGTCTTCTATGGTGGATAGTTGGGGTAGGAGAGAACAACCCATGTACATTTAGAATGGGTTGAGACTATCAAGAAATAATTTGATAAGAGGCTTCATGATACTAAGTAGGAGTGGATATCAGAAGGCTAGAAGAAAAAAAAGGGACAAGATTGGCAAATAGTGAAGGCAAAAAATAATACAGGGTCAACTAGGTAAACCTAGCATAGAAAATAGGGCATGTAAATAGTACAAGGTCGATTGGGTCAACCTAGTATAATAAACAAAGGATAAAAAATGTATAGTGTTGACTAAGTTGACCCAATATAGTAGATAGGAAAAATCAGCAAGCCTATAATAGACTATGTCAAATGAAATAACCATGTGCTGAGAATAATTTTGTAAGTACTTTGAAAAGTAAGAACTAAAAAGAAACAATCAATCAATTGGATCAATGAGGTTGATCCAATTGAGGCACACAACATAAGACCTTTCACTAATGTTGGCTAATGTAAGTTTTTGCAATACAAAATACAATTGAGCGAAGAGCAAGCAATCAATCTGGAAATTAAATAGCTAACTAATTGGTAAATATAAATGTTTATTGGATTATTAGAATATGATTTTAAATGTGATGAGAGGTTGGTTATAAACATGGAAGTAGAAGGAAATCTAAAGATGGTTTCAGGTAGTTTAAGCTAAAAGGGATCTATAGTGGTAATGATACATGATTGGTTTGGGGCCTACCCCCTCCCTTCATACACCATAATGATAAGGGTGTCATGTGTTTAGCTAGAATATACTATTAACCACACTTTATACTAGACCAAAACATCAATTTGGCTTCCCCGTTGTTGATAAAATCCAAGTAGGTTAACCTTGGGTAGGCCAATGTTAAAATGCTTGTTTAGATTTTATGATTTAGTTGTGTGTACATAAAATAAAAAATAGTGAAACTAAACAATTAATTGAAAACCCCCTAATTAGACTATGTGATATATGTTAAGCAGGAAAGAAACAAGAAAACAAAGTGTGAGATAATTAATAGTATATAATGTTAATTCCAAATTTGAAATAAGGTACAGTGTTGATATAGTCAAAATTGTATGCACATAATATAGAACAGGGTCAACAGTGTCAATCCTATATTGCAGAAGCAAGGTCTAAAAATGAACAGAGTTGACAGAGTCGGCCTAGTTATCCAAACAACATAATAACATAGAACTGGGTCAAAAAGGTCGATCCAATTGACTATGCAAGGGTATTTTTAAAGACTATAAACTATAAAAATAAAGACTATAAATAAAGATACAAAGAGATAGAAAGGAACCTTGGTGGATCAGAGATGCATAAAATGAAGATTGTTATTCAAAAACCTTGATATATACCTAAAACTCTCCTAACTGGGTCAATTATGTCAATCAAGCTTTGCATAAACCTATTGCTAAGTGCCTAGAATGTATAAGGTCAACTGAGTCAACCTAGTATGTTAAACAGAGATGTCTAAAAATATATAAATTATTCTAGGTTAACTAGGTTGACATAATAGTTTAGAATGGAAGTCTACATACATAAGTTAGAGTTGGGTCGATGCAGTCGATCTAATATGGAAAATATATGATAAAAATAATGATTAAAAAAATGAAATAAAGAGAACAAATTTTTCAAAGGTTAGTTCACATTAGGTTCACTAGAATGTATGCAATCAGAAATGTATCATGTCTATAAATCAATCCTAGCTTAGAGAAGATAGAGCATACCTACACTTTTGATTAGGAATATATTTTTTAATTAGGAACATGACAAATATAGGGATACGCTAGACCTAATTAGGGTATCATTTGTCACAATACACCATGATAAGAAGGGTTCCAAATCCTATAGTCTAACACAATCATGAAACAACCCTAAAAGAGTCATAGGTTTTGATATTCACTCTATTAATAAATAGGAAAGTAAATCTAATCTAGTATACACCAAAGCTTATGGAAAAAAGTGGGGGTTAGAAACAAAAAAAAAAAAAAACAACTAAACATTCATAGAATACATATACTCATGTTAATGTATATATAATCCTAATGTATGGGAGAGAAACACAACTACATTATCTATCTACTCTTACAATGAATGAATAAAGTTAAGAATACTTACCTTGAATATGAACCCAATAAGACTCAATATCTCCCTTAGACAAGGTTCTTCTCAAGAGATTTTTGTGGTATGTAAGGATAACAAATACAAATCAGCTCTAGGTTACATAACCCATATATGCATCCAAAAGACTTCTCCACAAAACAAGATTCATATCTGCAAAGAAAGTATGGAACCCTAAAATTTATTCCTTAAGTAGAATGATCAATAATCATATGTTTGTTTGAACTTATTAATCTTTAATTCTCTATTATTAAATGGTTAGAAATGAACTTGTATATATAGTTAGATCTTGCCCTAAATCCTTATAAATATGTTAGTTATATGGGATCAATCCAGTTGACCCTATATGTTTTCAGGAGATAAATCACTTGGTCCTGAGCTAGGTCAATCGAAGTACTAACAAAAATATAAGTGGAAAATACCCCTAAATAGTACAGGGTTGACCCAATCAACCCTGTATAGTAATCAGAGGATGAAAACTATACAAGGTCGACCCAATCAACCTAGTACAGTTAACTTGTAAAAGAGGGAAAAGTCAAGAAAAAAGAGGAAAATGATATGATAAATAACTATAATGGGTAAGACTAAGAATAATAATATTAGGTTGAATGGTTTTATGAGACAAGTGTGTATATTTAAATTAAAAAAAGTGACAATAATCTTACAAAGCACTAATGGTCTACCCACCCCTTTCCTAGTGTACCCCTTAAGGTGTGTACTTAGAGAGATTAAGACTCGATGGGTTCCTACAAGATATAAATTGTTAGTACTCAATAAAAGTTTGAAAATATTATGTGTATATATGTTCCACTCCATATGACCTCTAATACATCTTTAAATTAATACTCCCACCAAAACACTCTTCTGCTAAAGCACAAATTGCTTAAACATTATTTTATACATACAACCACCATAAATGAACATATAGTCAACTTTGAAAATAAATAACTTCAATTATAAAGATAGTCAAACCTTCTAACTATGTTCTTTGGATGTGCTTTGAAGTATTCTTCAACTTTTCCTTTTACGCCATTATCAAATTCTAGATATATCAAAATTTATATCTCAAATAATATAGACTATTTTTTCCCTCATTAATTTGAATATTCAAATTCCAATGGTCACTATTCAAACACTAAACATCAGACACTTTGTCATCATCTCATGCTTATTGTAATATTTAATTGAATATGCATTGTCTATCTCCTCAGAATTCTCCTAACTTTAACCTACAATCACTCGTCATTGATCTTAGATCCTCACTTCCAAGATCAAGCTGCTTGATAGCCTCATGTGCCTTCTATGCATTGGCTATTTAACTCAAACTAAATTCTCAATATCCATCTATATGAACACCCATGTACTATTGATCTTCTATCAAATCATCATGATTGAGACACTTAGCATAAGCACATGCAATCTTAGGTACCTTTGACAAATTGACTTCATGTGCACTATTTATCTCTATCTTATTAGATCATGTGCTCTATTGGATCCTTATCTATTTAGAATAAATTCTCATCATTAGATCTATGATCCTATTAAATTCTCACTGTAGATCTTTGATAATGCAAATTTGGCTACGTATGGGAACTTAGTGAACTCTATTTGAGAGGCTAACTTTTCACCTGAATAACTTTTTCTATGCTCCATGTCTAAACCTAAAACTTGAACCATATGATCTCCTCACATAGAGGAATCTATCCATATATCAATCTACTCTTGAATCCTTCACATGTGTGTTATATGATGTCATCATTTTACTTGTTTAGATTTATCTTTCAAGATGACTACTTGAGATTAGACATTCGTATGACTATTCTAATGAATTTTGTTTACTTATATGAGAACTCTAAGCACTCATAACACCCCATAAGGTCTCTGAAACATTTACATACCATCAATATCATCCATCAATTGCCTCACTAAGTCAAACACTCTATAAACCATCAATCTAATCACTTTGTCATTAATGCACTAATACCATAAGTTCTCTTTGACATCAATGACAACCAAACATCAATGACTATGCTCATCAATCTCCCCATTTGTCATTGATGACAAAACACCCTTAGAATGACTTCTTACTCATTTTGAACTTCTTCATTCTAATCTTTCTCCCTCTTTGACATTAATGACAAAGGGTCTCTTCCTCAACATGCCAAAAATCATTCTTTAACATCATGTATGCATTCAAATACTATTTAAGATGCTCAGGATACTTACATACTTTCAAGCATAAGAATCAATTGTTCCCCCTTTGACATGCACCAATCTAAACTTGAACATCTCTAATCCTTGGACTTGACAAACTACTCACAAAGCTTTATAAAGTTCCCTCTAACATTATGCACATCTCTTCAATCCTATCAAACTATCTAAGTTAGCACTCCTAACTCCATGATCTAAATAAAAAATATCATCTTAATAAGTCTTCTTAATGAACTAGACCTATCGTCAATACTTCAAACACTTTTCAAATCACTCTAATGGTACAATCTCATCTTTAGAACACTTTGAAATCCATGACATACATAACTTGTCATATACATAACTCTAAGACCTTCGTCATGATATCAACAAAATGACAACACATTCTCCTCCTACTCAAATGACCTTTTAATGATTCATAGACAAGGAGATGTCTCCCAAGCTTTGTCTTAGATACTCAAATGTGACCTTTGTCAATAGTTTAGTCATAACATATACAATTTATTCTTTTGTAGACACATATTCCAATTTAATAATTTGATTGCTTATTCTCTTAATAAATGATATCTAATATGGATGTACTTATTTTTTGAGTGCATAACAAAATTATTAGAGATATTAATTGCACTAGTATTATCATAATAGATAGGACAAGGTTTGTTTCATCTTACCTTATAATCTTCCAATGTTTGTTTCATCCACATTATCTAAAAACAATAGGAAGCAATAACTATATAATTAGATTTTATAGTTGATAGAGATATAGAGGCTTACTCTTTGCTTAACCAAGATACCAAGCATCCACCCATGAAGAAGACACCACCACTGGTACTCCTCCTATCATCTATACATCCTACCCAATTTGCATCAATGTATGTCTTTAGAGTGAATTATTTACTCCTAGGTTACCATAAACCATACTCTATTGTGCTCTTGAGATATCTTAAGGTCCTTTTGATTGATTTCAAGTGAGATTCTATGTGATCAGCTTCAAACCTTCTTATAAATCCCACTACTTGCATGATATTAGGCCTAGAAGCATTAGACTATAAGATACTTCCAATCATGGATCTATATAGAGTTTGATCAACTTTTGGTGAGTCATATTGTTTACTTAACTTTCATCTAGTGATCATTCTAGTACTTATTGGCTTACAATCCAACATGTCAAACTTTATTATCATATCTTTGATGTATTTTTCTTGTGAAATGAATATCCCTTTATTAATTTGGTTAATTTGTAATCCTAAGAAGAAATAAATTTCTTTTATAATTGACATTTCAAACTCAATCTTCATAGTATCTGCAAACTCTCTACTCATGTTGTCATTATCAAAAACAAATATTATGCCATCAACATAGACTACTACTAGTAATTGATGAGTGCCATCTGTCTTGATATATAAATTACTATCAACTATTCCTCTTTTTAATCCTTGGATCAATAGATACCTGTCTAATCTATCATACAAAGCTCTAGGAGCTTGTTTAACACCATATAAAGCATTCTATAGTTTGTAAACATAGTTCTGATTACTTGTCTTTAAAAAACCTTCAGGTATCTCAATATAATTTTTTTCATCTAATTTACAATTTAAAAATGCAAATTTCACATCCATTTGGTAAACTTTGAAACTTTTGAAGCTTGCATATGATAGAAAGAGTCTAATTGCTTCCATTCTTACTAGAGGAGTAAATGTCTCATCAAAGTCTATCCCTTCAACTTGAGCATATCCTTTAAACACCAGTCTAGCCTTATTTTTTATGACCTCTCCTTTATAAATCATCTTGTTTCTAAAAAACCACTTAGTTCATATCACATTTTAATCTTTTGGCCTAGGAACCAAGTCCCATGTTTCATTTTTTACTATTTGATCAAGTTCCTCCTCTATGGTAAATGTCCAATTATCATCTTTCTTAGCTTCTAATATAGTTTTAGGTTCAATCCTAGATAAGAAAGCTATGTCTTATTTATTTTGATTGATAAAGCTTCTCATCCTAGTCTACAAACTATCATTCACATCTCTAATAACTTAGGAAACTAGATGATCCTTCTATATTATTCTAGAAGGGGATTTAGTATCTTATCTTATTTATTCATCTTCATCATCTGATTGATCAAGTATGCTTTCATTATTTGAAATAATATCCTCATTAGTTTCAATTTTATGTAATTTGGGCTTCTTGATGTCACCTGCCTCTTCAACTCTCACATTATAGCTTTTAATAACTTTGTGGAGTCGCTTATTGAAACATCTATAGATAGAACTTATGGATGAATAACCCAAGAAGATGCCTTCATTATATCTTGAGTCAAATTTTCCAATATTTTATTCATTCATCTTGATACAACACTTGCTACCAAACATTCTAAAGTGTTTGACATTAGTTTCCCTATTTTTCCATAGCTCATATGGAGTCTTATCACCATTTTCTCTAACTTGGCATCTATTAAGATATAAATAGAAGTATTGGTAGCCTCTTCCTAAAAACCATCTAAAAGTTTGGAGTCTTGAAGTATGGTTTTAGTTATCTCTTTAATAGTTATATTTTTCCTCTCAACTACCCCATTTTGTTGGGGTGTCCTAGTAGCAGAGTATTATATTCTAATTCCTTGTTCCTCACAAAAGTCATAAAACTCATAAGAAAAAAAATTCACCTCCTCCATAAGATCTTACACACTTGATACTTGATCCATTTTCATTTTCAACAAGAGCTTTGAATGCTTTAAATTTTTTAAAAGCTTTTGATTTATCTTTAAGAAAAAATATCCAAGTCATTCTAGCAAAGTCATCAATAAATAACATAAATTAGTTATTACCTTGAATGAATTGAGTTATTATAGATCCAAAAAGGTCTATGTGAATCAAATATAATGGTATTGTGGTAGAGTGTTCCTTAGATTTGTATCTTCTTTTGACTTGCTTTTCATGAAGGCATGCCTTACAGAGAGTATGAGGAATCTTAGTGATTTTAGGCATATGCCTCACTAGTCTTTTTGAATTGATCCTTACTAAATTATCAAAGTTTAGATTTCCAAGTGTTCTATGCCAAAGCTTGATTTCCTCTAATTGATTCATGAATCACTTTTCTTGATTGGATTCATGGAACACATATAAGATGTTATCTACCTTATGAATGTTTGCAACTAATTTGCCACATTTTTAACTTCTCAATCCATACCCTTTATCATGAAAAGTCACAAAATTTCCTTGTTTACACATGTGGCTAACACTTAGAAGATTATTTTTAAAACCTTTTATAGTTAGAACATTTTTAGTTCTAGTATGACCATTATCTAAACTTATAGAGCCTTTGCAAACTATGTTAGTATACTTATTGTCACCAAACTTTACTGAACCTAGTTTTTTTTTTGAGAGAGAGAAATAAACTTGTTCTTATATCATATCATATGACTTGATCATCCATTGTCTATGTAGTATTTCTTGTTTTCATCCTCTTGAGTATGTAAGGTATTTTTTACAAACATGGATTCTTCCTTTGAGCCATGTTCCTTCTTTCTATGAATATCGGTTTTGTCTTTCTTTAACCATTTTATGGTTTTAATAACTTGAAAGTCCTTTTTCCAAAAGTTCATTTTATAATACTTGGCTATATGTCCTTGTTGATTGTAGTTATAACAGTTAATTGTAGTTATAATAGAGAACATCATTTAATTTCCTTAGAGAGTAAGTATAATCTTTATATCTATGACCATATCCATTACAATTATAATAGTGTCCATTGAAACCATAAATATAGTTATTCATGTTAATGACCCCTTTTTTTTTATCATCAATACCCCAAGACATCTCATCCATAGATTATTTTGTAGAGTTAGATTTCTACTTGTCTTTAGATAAAAGAGTATCAATATAAGTCATAACTTTAACTTATAATTGATCCATTCTTTGATTCAAATTTGTATCAATCACAATCTATAAATTTTTGACTAATGCTTCCATTATTCTAGTTTATGTCTTCATACTATCAATGCTTACAAGAATCTCATGACATATAGAAGAAGTCAAGTTTGAATTTTCAATATTTTATTTTAGACATTCATTTTCTTCCCTTGAAAATTTTAGTTTTGATAAATCACACATTAGTTCACCTCGAATAAAAATCATATCCTCTTTATCTTTCATTATACCTTTGATCACCTTCAAATGGTTAAACTTGCAATGAAGGTCCTACTCTAATACTAATTGTTGGAGCTATAATCAATGAGAGGGGGGAGAGTGAATCAATGATGAGAGATATTTCAAACTTTAATTTTAATCCTTTTAAATTCTTAATCAATGACCACAAGCATTCATAAAGAATACAAGATGTTTATAACATGAATAAGCAAGATGATGCAAGATCACACACATAACACAAAATATACATGAAAAACCCTCTTGGGGAGTAAAACCCATGATCAAGCCTAAAAAAACATGGACTACTTATCCTATAATATGATCACAAACATGAGGCCTTTTATTGAAGCACCCACTTTGCAAGGAGCACCCACCCCTAAGTATGAACAAGTACCCGCTTGTTCTAGATGTTGAGCATCCACACAACACCTTATGAAATTAAAAACTCTAGAACTCTAATTGCATATTAATTTGATTGGAGAAATAATGTATAACACCTCTCTTTTAACTCATCACACACACTCAAACTTTCTCATACAAAAAATGCATCCAAACACCCCTTTTAGATCACTCTAAGCTTCTTCACTCATCCTCAATCTAATTTATAATTTATTCCATTCATTGATCAATCTATCTCTGATCCCTTTCCTTTATATCTATCTTCTACTCTATCAACACATTCGCATTCAAGTCTAGAAACCATTACCTTAGTCTCCACTATTTATAAAGACTTCATGAATATCAACTTCTTGGTTAGTCAAAATACTTGCCTTAACCCTTAAGACATATATCATGCTAAGACATAGCAAAATACCATACTCACAGGCTGGCCAGAGCATCCATGGATCAAACTAGAGTAGTTATGATTTTAAATTAAGCCTTAGTAGCTATTATGGGTCTCATGGAGACCTATTACCCTTTTAGTACTTCATTGATCAAAACAAAAACACAAGATCACTTTCAAATGCATGGTTCCACTCCATATTACATCTAAGACATCTTCAAATGAATACTCCTACCAAAACACTCTTCTACTAAAGCACATATTACTTAAACATTATTTTTTACATATAACCACCATGAATGAACATATAATAAACTTTAGACCTCAATAAATTAAACTATAAATATAGTCAAGCCTTCTACCTAGGTTCCCTAGATGTACCTTGAAGTCCTCTTCAACTTTTCCTTTTACACCATCATCAAATTCTACATATATCAAAAGTTATAGCTCAAAAAATATATACTAATTTTTCCCTCATTAATTTGAATATTCAAATTCTAATGGTCACTATTCAAACACTAAACATTGGACACTTTGTCATTATCTCATGCTTCCTAGCATATTTAAATAAATACACACCATTGATCTCCTTATAAGTCTCTTAACTTTAACCTTCAATCACTCTCCATTGATATTAGATCCTTGCTTCTAAGATCAAGCCACTTAGTAACCCCATATGCCTTCTACACATTGATTATTTGACTCAAACCATACCATTGATATCCATCTACATGAACACCTTTATACCATTGATCTTCTATCAAATTATCATTATTGAGACACATATCATAATCATATACAATCTCAAGTACTTTTGATAAATTTAATTCACGTACACCATTAATATTTATCTAATAAGATCACATGCTCCATTGGATCCTTATCTAGTCATAATAAATGCTCACTATTAGATCTATGATCTGATTAAATGCTCACCATATATCTTTAATAATGTAAATTTAGTTAACTATGGGAACTTGGTGAACTATGTTGGAGAGGCCAACTTTACACCTTAATAATTTTTTCTATGCTCCAAATCTAGACCTAAAACTTGAACCATATTATACCCTCACATAGGGGAATATATCCATATATCAAGATTCTCTTAAAACCTTCACATGTGTGAGATATGATGTCATCAATCTAGTTTCTTAGCTTTATCTGTCAAGATGACTACTTGAGCTTAGACATTCATATGACTATTTTGATGAATTTTTTTCACTCCCATGAGCACTCATAACATCCCATAGGGTCTTTTCAACATGTCCATGCCATAAATATCATCCATCAATTGCCTCACTAAGTCAAACACTCTCCAAATCATCAATCTAATCACTTTGTCATTAATGCACTAGTACCACAAGCTCTCTTTGACATCAATGACTATGCTCAACAAATAGGATAGAAAAATATCTATAGAATGATGAGGCTACCAGTAATGATGCACAAAGTTTGATAGACAAAAACATAGTCATATTTCTAGTGACTATGAAGAAGCACCAAATATGATTAAGGGCTTCAAAAAGATCAACCAATCACACTTTAAAAATATCTAATTTAGAATGGTTAAGAAAATTTTAAGTATAAGTCCAATGGAGGCACAAAAGGATGAAAAAAAAGTGTGATCGGTGAAATAAGTGGTCACTACAAAATAAGAGGCAAAGCTAGTAGAAGGCATTAGTGTTATGGTGATAGACCTAGAAGTAAGCACAAATCTTGTTTATAGAGAGATGTCGTTCACCCCAAAGGTTATGGTGGGGGATAAATGGGTATCCTTTGCACACATGTGCAAATTTAATGATTAAAACCATTAGATGGGGATCAATATGCAAGAGTTAAACCAAGAATATATGGTCAACACAAATAAGAAGATGAAGGTAAGAACTACACTCTTTGACATCTCCATCTAAGATAAATTAGTGACCACTGACACAACCCAATTATTCAAACTACCAATCTTTGGCAAGCTAGAGGAACTGGTGAAATTCCTCCTCTTGAGTGTAAATGGTGACCACTTTTATTTCATAAGATAATGCATGAGGATCTTAGTGTACCTCATTAGTAGGATCATGTGGATTCCATGCACAAGGAAGGAAATCCATCAAATGATTGAGTATGAAGTAGAGGTTGAGAATATCATAAAGCTCCTGGGCTACTACAAGTCAAGATTTGCATTCTCAATCAAAGATATCCAAGACCCTAGCATGAGAGTAGTAGTGTGCCTAGTTAGATTAAAACTATGCCCTGGTGGTTGATGCTCTGACATTAGCAAAACCTACTTGTACATTACCCACCACATGATGTAAGGGGTGAAATTCAACACCTCCAAATTCATTATTGATGAGATTTTTAAGAATTTACAAGAGTGCCACCAAACATATGAGACCTTCAGGTGTAGGTGTATGCTAATCTTAATTATGATGGAGGAGATAAGTCTACCTAATAGTGATGATGAAAATCTATGGGTCTTCCCTCCCCATCATGAGTCCCCTACAATTAAGCATCAAGACTTCATCTACCCACCCAAATTTCACAAAAATATAAGAGAAGATTCCAAGGGTGGTGTGACAGGTACATCAAATCCTTTAGGATTGAAAGGCACATCCTTCAAGAGCTTCCCTAATACTTGGTAAGAATAAAAACCTTTGTTTTAATGAAGTATATCTATGTCTTGCATCTAGTAATCATAGATGGGAACTTGCTCAGATGTCGTAAGTTGCCTTCTACATTTTCTCCCAAATATTTCATAGAGGTGCTAAGGAATATTACCAATACATAATAGCTAGATATATCAATCAAGATCATGGATCAAGATAGGAGTAGGTTGAGGTGCAAGTATGTGAACCCTAGAGCCAAGTTCACTAAATTAGGAAGATGACTCAAATAGGATGTATCTCTATCCCCTCTAGAGATAAATAATAAATGGGTGAATCTTCAACTTATACTATAAAATGAAGCCACATAAGAAGGGTAGAGACATAAGAGAAGATGATGATCTCCCCTGATCGGTGATGAAGGCAAGGATGCACTAAATATTCATAAGAAGCCCCTCTAGAAGAAGTGGGGAGAAAAACTTGAAGAGATCATAGAGCACATTAGGTCCAAGATTGCCTTTGGAGAATAAATTACACCCCCAACTGCTAAGAAGTGCATAACCTTCACACTAGAGAGTACTTCTACTATCAAAAAGCACAAGAAGAAGAAGAATAAGGAACAAGTTACATTCCCTACTATAACTTTGGACGATATGGAGAAAGAGGTGACCCTCATTCCTAGAATAGAGGAACAAACATAAAAAAAGAATAGGAGCATACCTATTATAGATAAAATAAGAAGAAGAATAAGAGATAAGTACCAAGGATATACAAGAAGCCTTCAAAGTAGTACAATCATAGTGTTTGAAGAAGAAGAGGAATTGACAAGCTCCTCATCTAGTGAATAACCATCGACACTGCATCCATAGATAAAAGAGGAGAAAATAAGGGTTTAGAATAAAATGGGCTTGAGTGAGGAAGACATTGAGAAGGCACTAGCACTTAAATATAAGTGTAGACTTACCAAGGAAAAAGAAGAGGTTGAGTTAGAGAAAAAGGTTAAGAAGGTTCTCATAAGCATATGACCAACCACCAAAGTAGTCAATAAAGTTCCCAATGCCCCCATCAAGAAAGTAGAAAAATATGAAAAATAGGTGCACCCAAGAAGTAAAGGGGCACTTAAAGAAAAAGAATGTGATATTGGTGCCTTAAAATAGCAAATGGAGATAGTTGAGGAACCCCAATAGTAAGAAGGAAACATTGGCACTAAATGAATTTACTTGGAGGTGAGTATTGAGAAACATTAAGATGAAAAAGTGGATGACGGGGAAACATATGAGGAATAAACCCTTAAGTAAAAAATAGGTGAGTCCTCTGAGGAGAGCGCTGAAGAGAGGTGGCACTAGTGAAGAGGAGGAAAAACAAATAGAGATGGTTGTCATCTATAAGGATGACACAAAGATAAGAATAATAGGAAAAATATTAGAAAGGATGGGGCAATGAATACCTTTACATTTATGACATCATGTCCCCAAGCCACCACAACTAGGATACACAAATAACTCATGTTTGTGTTTGATCATTATGTGGATGAGCCTCACTTTGAGGCACCTAGAGTGGATATTCAAGAAAAAAAGATCTTAAGGAGGGGCATGAATCCCTCCTCATAAACCTTCACACCATAAACCTAATATAATTTTTGAATTCACTAATTTGAATGGCCACTAAATTTTCATGCATAAATATCATCAATGATGACATGGCAAGAAAATGGAAAAAGTTCCATAAAGAAGCCAAAGATGAAGTGTAGTTTGCCAAAGTAAAGATACAATAAATCTATGAGCACATAAATATGGCCTAATAATCCCTTCTTGTTGGCATATATACTTCAAACCTCTCTAAAGTTAACAAAATCTATGTGTTAGTAGAGTAGATGCTCCCAATATTAAAACCCAAGTTGGCACAAGAAGAAGAATATCCCTACACCATGTTATAAAAGGAGCTTATTGGTAAGTTTAAAAAGGCATAAGACCTCTTTTTAAAATTATAGGATTGCATAAATGTATCAAATTCCATCTTCTTGAGCTTCTCAAACTAAGCATAATTCATAAATGCATGCCTTAAGCAGGCAAAAGAGAAGGAAAAGCTGATGGTGTAAGTATACTTGGTTATCATGTTAGAGTGAGCACAAATGATAGGGAGAATCAATGTGCTCAATAATTAGATCAAGTAACAAGATCAAAACTTATAATCACTCTTTTATGCTCTATATACTAAGGCATGTCAGTAAGGATCAATCCTAGATGGGAGTGTGGAAAAGGTAAAGGCAAATGTAGAGGCCTTCCAGAAGGATTTGGAGAAGACTGATGTGTTTGTGCTAAGTTTTACCTCCACTAAGAAATATAGTGCCACAAAAGAAATTAGGTTCTCTATTAAGGGATTTCAATACTTTATCACCAAACTTAAGGAGAGTGTGTCTAAGTTATATGCTCTGAAGAGCTTAACACCCTAATTTGAAGAAGGACTAAAGATTTCATATGGGATAATGTTGGGCCCCTTATTTTGGTAAGTAAATGATTCATGCCATAATGACATCCACATCAGCATGAGGTAATAATTTTGATTGTGATGACATTTTTGGCATTTTAGCACCAGTTGGAGGTTGTAGTGCATTCCTTGTGCCAACTTGTAAATGATTAATTGGTTCCCAGATCTTCACGGCATCTTCTAGGATTGGTGATAGATGGTGAATATAGTGTAGATTTTTCAAGGTGATAGTTCTAGTGGGAATGATCACCAAAGATCCATATTATCACTCAACATGTACATTCCACCCTAATAGAGATCCTTTATAAGGCTATAAAAAATCTCAAACCAGTTGATGCAAATGAGGCAAAGATATTGCAGCAAAGCTCCAGCAGAATAAAGTTGCTCCGTATACATGTATCTGATAGAAATTAGACTTAATAATAAATTTTAATCCATGAAGGCTCTATTTTTAATTAACCAAACTCATATATGAGCCTTTGGGTCATTTAGTGAAAGGAATTGAACATATACTTAACCATGAACTATATACTCTATTTAGAACTATAATTAATGAAGAAGGTCATTACATAATATATAATGTTTCTATTTTGAGCATCTTTTAATATGTTAATGGAATGTGAAATGGATTTAATATTATAGTTTACATTAAATTACAAAAATTAGTGTTCATGTGATTCTTATGGTCGACATCATTAATAGAGTCCCTGTAAACATTAAGGATGTCAGCTATAACTTGTATAAAGACTAAGTATAAAGTCCCATACTAAGCATTCCTATCCTTACTAAGAAGCATGAGCCTAGTATGAGTACATGAAGTAAAAGCAACCCTTAGACCCTTGAATCACCTATATGACAATAGGATTAGTTTAACAAAGGCTTATGCCCATATGACTCTAGTTTAATCCACCAAAAGGCTTTCACCTATAGACCACTAGGTTGTACATGAAATATGTGCACCTATGGATCTACTTAAATCATTATTTAAATTAACCAAGTCCCATAATTCATATCTTGTGCCATGGCACAACTAGCCCAATGTAATCCCTAGTTCCTTCTTAGCTGCACTTTAGGTGAGTGCATAAGGCCTGTGCCTTACGTGAATTGATGCTAGTGTAGCTGAGTGTTCAAATGCTAAGTGCAAATTGAATATCCCATGTTTTTACTTGGTTATTAAAAACCAAGAAATAACTAATAAAATTGTACACACTTTTCTACAATAGGCTTTTCCAAGGGAATGAAACCATGAAAATGTGTTTCCACCATTCTCCTAGATCTAGTGATTGGGTCAATAGTGATGGGTTATCTTGGTATTTTATCAATGCCCATGATTACATCTAGCTCTCAAAATTCAAGAGGCATCTTAGGGAGCAACACCTAAATGGGGATATCCTCAAGGGCATAATTTTTTAGTTTGGTTCCCACTTTCCATTTCTTGGTGCTCATATTTGATTTACCCACGAACTAGGGTCCTTTAGTGAGAAATCTAAAATAGTCTTTTTGAAGATTGAAGTTGATGAGGAAAAAATTTAATTTAGATTGAAATGACCTCTAGTTGACCCTTGGGTCTCCATTTTTTATTTTCCCATTTTTAGAGTGAGTCTATATTTGGTTGAAAGCTATTGAATTTGTCTAGGATGGAATTGGCGAGTTTTTTTTTTCAACTTTTTCCATGATAGTATCTAAAATGTTAATGTAACCCTTTACTATAGGATTGATGAAAGCCTTGAAAGTATCTTGATCCATGAGTATCTTTCCCATGACAGAATATACCTATGATAGTTTTGATGGGGTTATCTACAACTCACGGGGCTCCATCAACTTGTTCAGTCGAACACATATTAACCCCATCCTTTTCTACTTTTTCCTCATCTCCTGGTGGGGCATCTATGTTTGCTTCAACCTATTCCTAATTTATGTGCTCAAATAATGATTCATAATTTAATTTTTTCCCTCTTTTCTTCTCCTTTGGCTCTTTCCACTCCCATTCTTGAATTAATCATTAAAAATTATTATACCAAAAAAACTTAATTAGTGACACTATATGGTTTGGGTTATTAATTCATAATATAAATGATGAAAGTAGTTTCCACAATATTATTTCTATTTATCCATCTTAAATTTAAGATTCTAAGTGTAAACATATTTTATCTACACTTTTATGATTAAAAAAAAATTAAAAATTTTGGGTCCTTAGAAGATTCTCTTGAGCAATTTTAATTACTATTATTTTTTTTTGGAAATTTTATATGTTTTAGTTGTCATTGATTTAATCTTATATTAGTAAAAATAATAGATAAGAATCATTTATAGAACACTATACCTCTTGTGATTTTAATACATGTTGTGAAGATGAATATGTGGCTTTAGTACTATTTGTGTACTATATGTTGAGAATCAAATTCAAGAATTTTTTTTACATTGTTAGTTTAAGACATTAACTTTTTAATCTTGTTGTGGTACAAAATACAAAGAATAAATGATTTATTAACTATTTTTTGGATTATTTCACATGGGATTAGAAATTTCCTACATGAATCTTCATTAATTTACTTTGAAAAAAAAATTGTATAGTGGAATGCCTTGCATTGGAGAATTACAGGAAAATAAAATTGAATCTGGAGCCACGTAATTTTACTTTCATAAAAATCAATTATTGGTGATTTTAACAAGTTTCAAAAAAATAGGTGATCATTCTATGATAACTTTACTTCTTTTAATCATTGACAATATAAATATGGTGGTCACTTCATATATGTTTTGATTCTTAACATACATGTGAGTGTATTTTCGTATTCAAAATTTCCTATGCATGATATTATAATACATAAAATTTTGAGAAAACAAATAAAAGACATTAGATCATATCCTTTGTAAATTGTGATTGATGTAAATTCACATAAATGGTAAAAAACATGATCCTTTTCAATTATTGATGACGC
This sequence comes from Torreya grandis, assembly GCA_037957365.1. Lineage (NCBI taxonomy): Eukaryota > Viridiplantae > Streptophyta > Pinopsida > Cupressales > Taxaceae > Torreya > Torreya grandis. The sequence goes on from JARHVA010001840.1 coordinate 219,071, forward strand.
TTTGAAGGATTATAATCTATTTATATTTGCAATTTTCAATTATATTATTGTTGATTATCTTTTCAACACATTTCAAATCTTGTTGCATTTTAGTTACTCATCAAGTATGATACAGACTAGAAACATTGACTATTTTATAGACTCTTTAAACACCAATGATCAAGAAGTGAAGAATTCATATTTTCATTAACTATACCCAAATGTGTTATATGACTTGCATCAAATACATGAAAAAAGCACATAATTTCATAGAATAAAATTTTATACCAAAAAACTTGCAGATCGAGGTGAAACTAGTCTTTGAGTGACATATTTTCTATCTAATGGCTCTGTAAATGGTTGGATATACGAGTTTGTATCTAGTCTCTAACAAATTAAAAGAAATATTTGTATTTTAATAAAGAGAGTTGTATTCCACCATACTTAATATTTTTTCATGATATAAACCTGACTTGTGGCCAATTTGAACCATTATTTTCCAAAAATAATATGCATTAATCATTCAATATTTAGCACAAAGCTATCAAATACTTGTAATGCCATTGTTGATGAAATAGATGCACACGATGTAATAAAATTACTACATTTTACTTAGACTATAAAGAAATCTTATTCAATGCCATTAGTTTTTTAACTGGAGATGAATGTAATGGTCATGCTCTTTGTCGATATATGGCCCATTTTTTGTAATTCGATTGTGGGCACTGAAAGAAATGCATGGAGAAGGAGAATATTATATTAGTGGGCTATGTTCTTTCCAAAAGTTTATTTTTTTATTTGATAAGGTCAATGTTAGGTTGTACAAGGACTTGAAACCTTGAGTTTAAACAAGAAGTAAAGTAAAATAAGATAAAATAGAACCATGCCAAGTAAGCCAATTGACCACTAGAATTTTGCAAACTTTCATCAAGATATCAAGAATAGAAAATAAAAGAGAACTCAAAAATAATGACTCACACTATATTTCTTCTAAGGGCATGTAGAAGTCATCTTATTTCTCAGCAAGCATTGAATCCTTCCTATCAACGCTAACTTTCTACTTGATATTAGGGCCTTCCACCATTCTTCTTTTTATTTTAGATATCCCCTTCTCCTTATTGGGTCTTGTCTTATCTTTATTTTTTATGCTTTCCTTATCTTTTCTTTCTTTATGATAGTTATGGTTTCCTTGTATTTTTTGTTGGGGTGTCTTTTGTCCTATACTTGCTACCTTCAACCATATTTAGATTTACCCAAACTTCCCTTAGTCTATTTAACTCCAATTTTAGGGTATTCCACTATTTCATTAGAGGGATCATCTACCATCCCATGATCTATTTATTATTTTTTATGTCTATCAACTTCTACCTAATTCCTTCATAGAGATCCACTAATGATTTGTCATCTCCTTAACTCCTAACTTCAGCCACCTTCATCTCATAAATTTCAAACATAAGGTTTTTTATACCCTAAAGAACCTCTAAACTTATGTTAACCTTCTTCTTTGTTTTCTTCTCCTATGAGGGAGAGTTACGAGATTTTATTTTTTTATTTTTTGTCAATAGTTCAGGGAAGTGATTGGGAGATAGGGCAGGGGAAGGTGTAGATGTCTCTTCTTCCTAGTCTTTAACAGAGTTTTCTAGGACCTACACAAACCTTTTACATTACTAATTTCACTTGGGGTGATCTCAATGCCCCTCAATGGTTTCCCTTTTTTGTTGAGGATGAAGATTAACCCCTAATGTATCAATTCAAATGAGGATTTTTCTTAGAAGATCAAGATGGAACATTCAAGGGACATGAGTAGGTAGTAAGGTAGGATAAAACAGTGGCCCTTGAGTTGGTTTAGTAACAAGAAGTGATGGGAAAATATGTGAGTAAATTTTTCCTCTAAAGTTGAATATTTCATTACCTAGAGGTAGTTGTTCAACCAACACTTTGGAATATTAGCTCTTGGGTATCCATTATTTCTAGTTTAGAAGGCCGAGTCCATTTCAAAGAAAGTCTATCTCAACTCTTATTTTCTCATATTATCTTTGAAGGATTTGGTGCCCTCATAGAACATGCTTGAGACTTCTATGACTAGTTCCTATGTGTTATTAACTCTACTGCCCTTTAATGTGACTTACCTCTATTTCTACCCAATGAAAAAATATTTAGCAAGCATTTTATCATGTCCTTCAATGTGAAGTATGAATTTTCATGTGCCCCCATTTTTTTAGCTTCCTCTAAACCTTATCATTAATTTATACCTCAATGCAAGAGATTGGATCACACCTATCCATGTTATCTCCCATGGATTTGTTATTCTTCATTTTTGGGTAGTTTGAAATGAAGAGTGTGGAGTAAAGGGTTGATTTTTTGTGATTTTGATTTATCCAACTATTTTAATTACTTTTTAGGATGACATATACCATCCCAAAATTTGAAATGAGTGCCACCATCATGACACTTAGTGTGGGATGGGTTTGGATTAGATGTGATATCTATTCATACGTGTACTTTTGGCCCTTAGCTGAACAAGGGAGTTCGGTAAATCATGAATAATTAAGGGAGAGATATGGGGGCATGTTGGTGGGACCAATTCACATGATGAAATAGATGATAGTGATATTAATGTTTTCCATACCATCCACTATAATGTTACCCTCCTGATAGACTAGTGTTATTAGCAATAAGTTAGGTAATAGAATGGGATGGGTTTGCCTTGCCATAAAGAGCATTAGGGATGTTTAGTGAATCTCCTTAAATTACTAATTTTGAGATGCTAATTTAGACTACCAATTAGATACCATAAAGAGCTTATTTAGCCTTGTCCACATGGTTTGTTTGTACCCCCATTCAACCAATGTAGGCAACTATTACTACCTGAGACTCATGTCTAATGAATCTACATCCTCTCACACTTCTTGGATTAACCTTGGATTATCTATAAAATTTTAACTTTGATCATCCATGATGGGGACCTAACCCTTTTATGAGGCTTCTTTCCAAGTTTAGTCTAGGGATTAGGGTTTCACTTGCTAAGAATGACCTATTTAGACTTAAATTTAACCATTTCATCGTTAGGGATTACCACTCTCTAGTTCTCTCTAATGACAACCTATAACTGGTGAAAAGAACTCAATGGGTTGCATTATTTTATTGAATATATGGGTGTTCTTGGTGATCCAAATTTTCCAAAAAAAATGGGGAAGGCCTAGGGACCACAAAAAGGACAAGGAGGGAAGTTTTAGACAATTTCCACTAGATGATGAGATCAAAAATAGAATTGGGCTTAACTTAATACATATTAAAGAGTTAAAAGAGATAATTATAGATGGTTTTCCTAAAAAGTAAATCAAGGAAAAAATGGGCCACATATTCTAGGGTGCATTTATAGAGTACACACCTATTGGGAATAGTCAGTTTATGCTTGGCCATATTTTCGATAGTGAGAATTTTATCCTAGGATGAAAGCCGGAAAAAGATGTTTATCTTAAGGATAAGGTGCTTGATCCATATATTTATCTAGTATGTCCAATCTTACTCCTATTCAAGGTTTATTAGGAACCCAAACTTCACCTTATACTCCCCACCATCTTCTATTAGCCAAAGAAGGTGTTGATGTGGGTTTTATGTACACCTCAGAAAAGTTTTAGATGAGTTAACCTATAAATTTTTTTGAGATATCTATAACTATGTTCCACTTTGGGGTACTAGCTATAGGTATGTGGTTAAAACAATCAAGTGGTGGAATAGTAGGTTGAGCCTGTTGGTTTTTTTACTAGGTTTATGGGTAGATGTGTGGATTATAATAAAAATGTAAATCACTAGGTAAGTTTGATGGGTGAAATATTATCCTATGGTGGGAAAATCTCAAATAAACTAAAAAAAATAAGGAAGGGTTAGGTAGAAAACAATATTCTTTGTCTTTAAAAAGGAGCTTTTTGTTGTCTCTTTAGTGGACAAGTATCTTAGGAACTAGTGTTTGTTATTTATAGCTTTTCCATACTCGTAAACAAACATAGTTGGAAGTTTAGGATTGATAGATATAGGATGCTTAATGGTCTCAAATAAAGGTTGATGTTCTTAATGTTGTTGTTGCACACCTTTAAATAAGATATTATAAATCAAACCAAGAAGTTATCTATGGTAGTTGTGGCTCACACCTAGAAGACTATATATAAGGATATACCTCTGCATACCTTGGATTATCAATTAAACTTATACTAATTACTTAAATCAATGAAATATGTCAATATTAAATAGTTATTACACATATAAGAAGACTAATATTCATTAATAAAATAGCTAAATTAATCTATAGCATTGGGACACATCAAAATTATTGAATTAATATAAACAAAGAAACTTCAAATTCATTAACACAGAGAGGGAAGAAGAAATAACAAACACAATTGCATGACAATAAATTTCTTTATTTCTTCTTGTATATTTATTCAAAACATTGACCCTTTTAAAACAAGTTTCTACATGTAATAAATATCTTGGAGAAGGGGTCACCTCGTCCTCCAAGTTTAGAACACTCCGTTTACATATTAATAGACTATAAGATAAGTCTTGGTTACATGTCAATAAATTATAGATATCTCAGTCATGAAACATAGGCATGTTGACAAAAAGGATTCAGTTAATTATAATATAAATGTAACTAGGACTTAACTATTCAATTATAACCTCTACACGTAAAATTGTACAAAAAATAGCCTTCATGCTAAATTTACTCTTGCTTAATGGGTCTCAAAATTATCATTTAAACTATAGTTGTAATGTTTGATGACTTGGTAACTAGATTTTTACTTGGATATGCACTATTGAGTTAAAGTTACCTTGAGATTTGTAGTATGAAGTGGCACTGATGTGGTTGTAGTTACTAGCACTATAGGTGGAGTCTATGGAGTAGAACTGAAAGGTGGTGTTTTTTGAGCTACCTTAATCTTAGCATCTAGATCCTAGTAGTGCTTATATGCCTTAGCATGTTATGCTCAAATTAGGTTCATATATAGAATATGTGGCCTAGTCACCTTTCTTGTTTATTACATTAGCTTAGTGTGTTCTATTTTGGTAGCTCTAAAGCTAACCTAGAAGACTTTCACCTCTGTCACTTTTTTCTTAGTTTCACTTAACTTGTATTCAATTTATCCTAAACTTATCCCTTGTAGACTCTATTTTAATTTTAGGATTTCTTAATCATTTGATCAAATGTGGGTCGAGTCACTAGCTTCACTCTATTATCTCAAATTGTTGTCAATTCTAGTTCTGTCAAAATTTGCTCAGCCTATTTCTCTTATTTGGCTGATTTATTCACTAAATCTTCAGAGGATGGTACCCAATCATGGGCCTCCTATGTTCTTATTAAGGCTAAATTCAAATCATTTGAGGACTCCAATGGGGTCATCAATTCCAACTAGATAAATTCCTTATTAGGGGTGTATAGCACTAAGATATTCAACTTATTTTCATCCTCTCTGAGAAGTTTAAATAATCTAGTTATAGAATTAACATGGGGATTTAAATTAACTCTCAAATAATGAATGGAATATAGAATATTATACATCTTAGGTGTTTAACTTTGCATATTTTACTCAGTACCTTGAGGAAATCAAATTACCTTTTGTTGTTTTTTGAGAGTTTCCAATTCCTCTTTGAGTTCTTTTCAAGCCATTTTGATTCCCTAATGTATGGCTAATATTGCCTCTATATGGGTCCCCATGTAGGATTTGAGGTCCTCAATATAAGGGGATAGACCTTTCTACCTATTCTATCTCTTGCTAAGGGAATAGACCTCATCCTTTTCTTTCATGATCAGAGTTTTGCCTAAGCTATCCTCTATTTTCCTCTTCCTTACCCACTATACTAATGTTGTATCCTTATTAAACAATGAGCTCATCATTGGAAGTTTAATGATTATAAAATTGGGCCTCTTAGAGGCCAAGCCTCCTAACTCCTTAGCCAAATATGGAAGAGTGAGCTTTGATGGATCTAAGGGTTGAGCTTCAACTTACACATGTTCTTCAAGTTTAGGCTCAATTTTAGTGAATGGGTTGGGAATTGATGGCCAAATGATTTTTGACCAGTCTATGTTTCCAAATTGTGGCATTAGATGCACAGAAAGGACCAATTGCTTCCTTGGACTCCTTTTGGTGGTTAATATTATGGTTGTGGAGGATTGTGTTGAAGAAGGTAAAGGTAAACCCAATTGGGTAGAATAAAAAACAATTGGAGTGACGGATTAGATGATATCTAGAATGGACAAATTTATGGTTGATGGGGTGCAAATGGAAGAAAAGGAAATTACATTAATGTGAGGTGGAATAGGTGAAGTGGTAGTAGGAAGATTATTTGATGGGTGCATCAAGAGGAGACTCATAGAGAGTGATCAAATAAGAATGAATGTTGAAAAAAATGGAGGGATGGTATAAACTATGGGTAAAGACATTAGGGTAAAAAGGCCTAAAGGGAATGTAAGGAGAAGACCCTTACCAGATGGTTCCCTGATGAGAAGTGCCTTTTCCTTTAGTGTTTTTAATCTTAATACCTTGGCCTACTACAAATCCTCATCCACCTCTTATGTTGGTTCACCTTCTGGTGAAGGTATTGCCTCCTTAAGTGTCTATGTGGGTAGGTTTTATGGTCTATCTCCCTTAGGATTCCTTTTATAACACTTTATGGCTTTGCTAACTTGTGAAACTGTCATCTATTAGGGAAGAAAAGGGGGAATAATTTTGGGTGTTGGTACTATTGAATCCATTATTTCCTCTTCATCAAAGGAGTCCAAGTAAACTATCCTAACTTCTTCCCTATATGCACTATATCTCCATTGATTTATCTCCTTCATCAACTCTTTCTTAAATTGTATCAAGTCAATTATTGATGTTTTAACTAGGAGAATTTGTTCCTCTTATTCATATGTAGAGGTAGGTACTTGTTCATCTTGTTATTCATCTTGACCTATAATTAATGGTGCCTCACCTACCAATTATTTTTGGTCTTATGGTTAAACTTGAGTTATTTGGGGATCTTTTCCCTCTCCTTATGATTTTTATGATGGCCTACCACTCCAAAAATTATAATATCTCCATCCTCTAGGAGGTGGGGTCCTAAACTTTACTTCACTAAGTGTGAGATAGGGTTTATCATGTATCACCCTCAGTATGTCCTCTCATAGTCTTCTAGTTATGGCCCTTTTTTTCACCTCTCATCATCCTTACCATTTAAAAATATAAAATCATGATCCATTGGCTCATGTTTGTAAGTAAGGCCAATGGTATGAATTTACTTTTGGCCCTTACCATGAGGGTCTCAATCTCTATGAATGAGAGCACGTAATGCATATGCCTTCTTAGCATTACCCACTTCTTTAAATTACCTTTGTATAATGTATTTAATTATCCCAATTGTGATGTGAGATCCATGGAATGTGGCCTTATTATTATTTTTTAATTCCTCATTAATTCCATTACATATTTGGTATGCAATTTCCTACTTAGCTACTTTATCTAGAGTAAACTTAGGGAGCTAAAGAGGATCCACCTTGTGGCTAGTCATCATGATAACAGTGCAATTTGAGTAGAACTAGTAATCTCCTACATTTTTGGCAAGTGTCCTAGATATGTTGGCTAAAATTTTTGGCAAAGGCTAGTCATGGATGGCCATCCAAACTCGAGGGTAGATATCTTCATCAATCTTTGATATGTTTATGACATAGAAGTATATGTGCACAAAATTGCAATAGTCATAAATTCTATTTTTTATCACATCTAGGTTGGGATCCCACATGACTCCATTTTGCCTATATATTATCCCTATAATTGCATATAATAGATAAGACATCATGTAAAAATTTCCTCCCAATGGCCTCTTATCTTTTTTCAAGATTTATTCTTGGAGGTGAGTGTTGATTACTTCCCCCAAAGAATAGGTGCACTCCAAAGTACTTATCAAGTCCAGTAGAGAACCCACTCTAAATACAAAAATTAGATTCTTGTATGGCCAAAAATTTGATTTAGAAGTGCCATTCTCACATGGATTCCCATTCTAAATTATGTGATTGGAATAGTGTTCTTAACATGTTATTTTGGAGTGAAAGTTTCTCTAGGGAGAAGCCATCTTGATAGAGCTCACTCTACATTATTGGCCTTCTTCCATGTAATAAAAGTATATAAATTGAAAGTGAAATTTGGAATGGGTAGGCTTAAATACCAATTAAATGTGTCCCTTACTAAATACACAATAACTATTTTATTATCAACAAAATAAAGGTATCCACTTTTTGCTATTCTCCCTTAGAAGAAGAGGTCTTGTAGTAAATCTATGCACATCATAACATCTGGCTTCACAGATGCATAATGCAGGGCTTGATGTTTGAAAGGAAGCATTTCCTTCACTATTTTCTTATCCTCAATTGAGATGTCTTCTTTGAATGCAAAAGAGTCTACATTTTCCATAACTTCCCATAATGTTCAGTAATTTGGATAAGTATCATCCAATATAGTGGAGTCAAACACTATATCTAATTACTATGTATAATTCTTGATAGAGAACATGGATGGTGAAATGGATCCTTTATATGACCTAGATGATGATGCCATCATGGTTTGGTAATTATTGGTATGTTTTAAGCTTTTGAAAATGGCATCAAACTCTGATATAAATTATGTGGATAGCAAATCACTCTGATAGGAACTAGGGATTTTAGGATCATTTAAGGATAAAGCTTCCTTGAACTTTCAAATATAGAATGATGTGAAATTTGTTAGGGGCTCGATGTTAATATACTTTTTCATTGATTTCTAGTCTATATGTCATTAATCACCAATGTCTATGAGCTTGTCACCTTTATTAAATTTGAATTTGATCACTTTATCCTAGTGTACATGCCACATAGGATGCCTTGTCACTTAAGGTGTCACAAAGTTACCTTCCATATTTTTCCATGTGTCATTATGTAGTCCAGTCAAGAGAAGTAAAATTTTTCCTTTGAGCCAAAAGACCCAAAAATTAAAATGTTCTTCAAAGAGATTGGTCCTAAATGATTTTATCAAAAAAAAAATTGAAAAAAAGTTATCAAAACTAAACTTGTCAATGACCACAGTTGATAAAGGGAATATTTCAATGAAAAGTCTATGAAATAAAATTTCCAAAATTAATTCTCCAAAATGAAGTTGTTGAAACAAAGTTGTTAATGAATTTTCATCTTTGGGAAGGTTGTGGTTAGGGTAAAATGTAGTCACATAGAAAGTTATCAAAGAGAAAGATTCTAAAGGGAAAGCTTTCAAAGAGAATATTTTAAAAGTGAAAGTTTCCAATGAGAAAATTTCCCAAAAATAATATTTTGAAACACAATCATCAAAATAAATCCTTCTGAAACAAAACCTTTGAATGAAAAGCTATCGACTGAAAACTTCTTGAAATAATGTTTATGATGAGAAAGCCTCTGAAAAGAAAGTTTCCAAAGAGACTCTTTTTGAAATAAACCTTCTGATGTAATACTTTTGAAATAAAGTTTTCAAAATATATCTTTTTGAAGTGTAAGTTCTCAATGAAGTGAAGTATCCAAAGATATATTTGTCAATGAGAATGTTTTCAAAAGGAGAACTTCCAAAATTAAAGTTTTCAAATACCAAGTACGTTGAAATAAAGTAATCTAAATTCCTGTCATGTAAAGCCATACTTCCCATCTTTTCATTAATAGGTTAGTTTGAATAAGTTATTCAAATTGGAAATAAATACGCCTCGAAATGATTCAACATTCAAAGTATCAAGTTTCTAATAAATAATAACAACCATCATAATCCTCAAAACACATAGATACCCAAATAAGATATTCATTATTTCTAAAAAATAAATGGGGTCCCCAATTTTTAAAGAAATAAATACAAGGTGGTGTGTGTTGAATAAAACAAATGGCAACTCACAAGGGTTAATATTCTAGAGTTTTAAAGAGCATATAATCTATGATTTTACAATCCCAATATCAACCATAAATTTATCCCAAAATAAATGATTAAACCAAAAATGAAAAGATGATATTAATAATCCAATATAATCTACTAACTTTACTTACACCTTGGATCTATGTGTGAAAAGTATTGTTCTTTATCTATTATCTCAGGTTTTTAGGAAAAGACATGGGGTTAAGCCATAGGTTTCATTTTGATTGGGAATTAGGTGTATAGACATTGGGGAGCTTAGGCATTACTCTATTTTTATTCAAAAATCCATAGCCCCAATAGAGATACTTTTAATCACCTATTCATCCTTTCTTCATATTTTTCATGATGCATGATACATTGATCTTATTTCATCATGTAGGATTTAAATCATTTTTTACTTTCTTTTAGACTTTTGGATTATGCCTATATATATATATATATATATATATATATATATATATATATATATATATATATATATATATATATATATATATATATATATTTAATATTTTTGTTTGTTTTGATATATAAAAGAGGGAAAGGGTTATCAAAATGATTTGGTCTCAGTAAAGTTTTGGTTTAATCAAAATTTGCATGTCAACTCTTGTTCATATCCATCATTATTACCTTAAACAAGTATTAATATTTTGTGTGCATTTGACCTAAGAGGATAAGGGGAGTTTTCTAAATTTGTATATACATTTGGTATTAGCTTTCACATACCTGATGAAATCATTAGATTTAGCACATATTCATGGCTAACTCTCTCATTGCTTACCTAGATTAAGAATTCTAAGGAAAAATATGCATTACCCATTGATTTGGGTTGGACTCAAAACACCTAAAAATATGTTTAATTATAATCATATTTACCAATCTTTGACCATCATGAAATCAAAATAAAACTATTCTAGAAAGTAAGAAAACTAGTGAAAGTAGAAACGGGCTAATCTAGAAAACATGAAATAGTCTTAAAAACTACATAAAGTAATAAACTAATAAAGAAAATATAATTTACTCCTACCTCAATTATAATGTTTATTTTTAATCAAATACCTATTTAGAGGAGAAGCCATGAAGTAATGCTTCAAAAATTATCTATTAACCAGATATGTTAGATCTATAGACACCTAAATCTAGCCACTAATGACCTCCAATCAGGGTTTCAGCCAATTTCCACCCAAAATACACAATTTGCCCTAAAAACACTAAAACATGCTAAATGATGTGAAAATGACATATTCAAATGCCAATTTTGGCTAGGGTATCCCTAAATGGGGTAATACAGTTTATGGGCAGCCTAACTTTGATCAGATCATTCTACGTTAAAATGCCAATTTTACACCTAGGTGCTTTAGATTATTCTTTCCTATCAAATCTATGGTGTGAGACACATGCCTTTTTTATTTGTTTTTGGGAACATATTAAATGGTAATATATTTTCAATGCATCTAACATTGACTTTTAATTCCAATCCAATCAAATTTTAGACTAATAACAAGGCATTCTGATCAATTTGAGTAATTTGTGCACAAAGAGATCAATCATGCTTAAGAACTAATTAAACCAAATTAGATCATAATAAAAAATCCATGAAAACTTGTTGAAAAAATATTTTTGGAAATTAATATTGAATATCTGCATCATCAGGTGACCTCATTTCTTGGGAAGACATCCCTAGGCCATAAATGCCACAAATATCAGGATTCATTCCCTCCATGCCTCATCAATGCCTTCCATGATTCCCTCCATGCCTATTAATTTCCCCTTATTCCAATTTCATGATGAAGATAATTATAAAATTAAATACAAAAATTGAATTAATCCTCAACCACACATCTCAATCTCAGGATCGATGGTTCAAGTTGATTCTAGACATTCTCAAAAATCTATAAATGGAGAGGCCATGAACATCATTTCTAAGCTATTTTGGTGTAAAGTTATAATGCACAAATATCTTCAAGAATCCATTAAAATTAGTGTTACCATGCCAAATTTATTCCAATACAATCCAAGCCATAAGCCAAAGCTGCCAAAGAGAGATGGATGTAGACAAGCTTCCATTGCCAAGGACTTCATGAGAATAAGCCGAGCAAGCCACTACAAAAAGAATTTTGGAGCATCCAACGAAGGTAAAAAAGGATTTATTTTGCATTTTAGTTGTGTTTTTTATTCATGTTTGTTAGCTAATCTCTTCCTAGTGTCTAGGCCTAGAGATGTTTTGCTAGTTAGTGTGTTTCTTTCATTTTGAAACTAACATAATGCTAACCATCTTCTCTTGAGTCAAATTCCTAGATACTATATGGAATGTTCAGTGGGACTAGATGCATCCCACACATGAAGAAGATCATTTTTAAACTTTAAAATATTCATTTGGACCATTAAAACTCTTACAAATTAATTTTCTAACTTTATTTTGTCATTTTTATTTGCCACGGGTTTACATAGTAGCCAACATCAACTAGTAAAATCAACATCAATTGGATAGATTAATCGACATCAGTTAGTAAAACTAACATCAGTTGGATACCTATCATCAGTCACATTGGTATAATTGATGTCGATTAGATAACTGTCATTGGCTAGAAAATGTAACCATTAATGGTTATATAACCAACATTAGTCACTATGTTTTTCTTAAAACAAAGACCTGAGAGCTTTTTTTTTAAAGTTCATTGTTTCAAACCCAAAAGAGCTTTAAGGCTAAAGGACATGCTAACATTTTTTTTGTAGGACCAAGCTTGACATTTGCTAAAAACATGTTTAGATCACCTTTTGCATGCTTAAAAATTAATTATGAACCTTGTTTTGGTGTTTAACAAAAAATCTAGATGTTTATGGTGAATGTTTTCAAAGTTTGAAACTAAGACCGAGGGGTCAAATGAACACCACCTCATTTTCCATTTGGGCTTAAAAATGAACTCACCTTTTCAAAGATTTTTTTTTAATTTAGTTGTTTAGATTAAATTTTTGTTTGGAAAAATGAGGGATATTACGTGTATGGTCTTCCATTTGTCCCCTTTAGGGAACCCTTGGAATCAAAAGTGTCATTCCTATTACAAATAGCCTAGTCCAAGGCTTAGAAATAAATTTGTCTAAAGCACTCCCTAAAAACTTGCCAAATTTTGGGTGACCTTGAAAATGACCCTAAAGTCTTTGTATTTCATGTTTTCTTTATTTTTATGCATCTTAGTTTATGAGGGGAATATCATTACCTCTCATGAGTTCTTCAAGGAAGCTTTGACCTAGGGTTTCACCTCTCAGTATTGACTTCACTTACTCCTTTTGAGTTGTACATGAGATGTATCTTCATTTGGACATCGCACTACAATGAGTGAATAACAGGATGTAGTGGTTGTAAAAAGGACTAGACCTTTTCACAACTAGCCAATACCATAGTCACCCAACTTTTGTGCTTTTATTTTGCATTTTTTGGTGCAAAAATCATTGTGCAATTGATTCCCCTAGAATAATAAAAACCTTGCTAGTTTTAGTCAACCCCATTTTTCCATACCCTTGCTAGGATTTGAATGATTATACTTAGTATATTTTGGTCATTCTTACTTGGTGTTTTTGAGACTAAAAATTGTTTGTTTGTTTATAAACCATGTTCAAATAAATTTGTCTATATATCACTCTTTTGTCTAAAGATGTGTCATTCTAGCTATTTTACACCACACTTGTGCCTTGAAATTTTTGCTAAAATTGTTTGTGTGTGTGTGTCATTTGAATTGAGGAAGGTAGTTTTATGCTACCCAAATCATGTTAAAACCATTTTTCCTTTGAGTCTATTGAAGCATAACATACATCACATCATTTAAGCATGCTTACATCATTAGGCTGCTCAATTTGTTTCAATACTTGTTTCATCTTGTGTTAAAAACCATTTATTTCAAACAATACCATGTATAATATTAGGACCTTTGTCTTATGTTGTCATGTTATCCAATCTTGTCTAGCTTGTTTGGTCAAATCCTAGTTTTCAACATTGAGTTTTCAATTATCCTTGTTAAGTTTTGATCCAAACATTGATTGATTCATGTTTAGGCCTCAATTCATGGAGCTAATACATAAATCTTTCTCTTTTGGGTTACATAACTTCAGTTAATTGATTACCCAAATTTGAAGAATATTGATGGTTTGTTTGTTTAAAGCCTATCCTCATCATTGTTTTTGCCTTTATTTAGGAGAACACAACCTTTCTCAAAGAGCCTTTTATCTTATGCCTTATACCAATTTACCAATTGATCATGTTTATGTTTGATTTCATGTGTCGGTTTTATGTCAAATTTGTTTCCAAACTTATTAGATTAAATCAAATCACATCAATCTTTGTTTCAAGTATAAATTTTGATACCATTTGGCCAAAATCCCTAATGTATGCCTATTTTTTTGGGCCTAGCTTTTGACTCTATGTTTGGACAAAAGACCTAGCAACTCAGCCTTTCCCTTTCCTAGTTTAGACCTTGTTTGGAACACTTTGACTTAAACCTTTGCCGTACCAATTTTTATTCAAATGCTTGACCTTTTATGTGTATGATATTTGACATTAAACATCTAATGTTAGACTATTTCATGCCAAATTTTAATGCAAATTATTTTTGAGATATAGCTTCACTTTCAAACCATATTGGAGATACAGCTCACCCCTTTGAACAAGTTAGACCAAGCTTGAACCATTTGTCCTTTGGACATGGTTTTTTAGAGTTTATATAACTCTAAACTTTTTTGTTTCTGATATTTCATCATTTATGTAGATATTTCTAACTACACTTATGATGGAGTCATGTAAAAACCAATTTATGATATAATGGCCACACAAAATGACTTAAATGGCTTTAGTCAAGACCCCAATGATGTTAATATGGTTTGTGAGATAGATTTCTATCTACCTCATATTATTCATTCATGGGGAAAAAGTCATGAAATAACTTATGATCCACCTTGAGACCTTGATTATTATGAAGAGGCTAGTGAGGAAGACTTTGAAGACCCAATTATAGATAATGTTGTTTGAGCTATAAATCCATACCTTCTTTACAATAATCATTATATGGAACACAATCAAGAGCCAATTTATGATCCAACTCATGACTAGGATGATATGGTTTATGATGAAGACTTGGATGCTTTGGCTTATGCAAGTAATCAATATCCACCACATCATACCATTTCTATTCCAGGACCATAATGTCACACCATTTCCATACCAAGACCTCATCCTTTGGTTTGTGTGAGCAACCAAGCTCCACAACACCTAACCATTTCTATACCAGGACCTCATCCTTTGGTTTGTGCAAGCAATCAAGCTCCACAACACCCCTTTATCATTTTAGAACCTAGTCCTTTGGCTTGTGTGAGCAATCAAGCCCCATAATTCCTTATCATTACTATCTCAAGACTTTATCCTTTAGATCATGCAAGTAATCATCCTCCCCAAGGCCCTACCTTATCCAACCATGAGTCATTCCTCATCCAGTACCAATCCCATCCAAACCTTAACTAATCCAATCATTCAAAGAACAAGCTATGTTCAAAACTAGTATTTTCCAACTCATTTAAAACTAAGGTGAAGAGAACCAACCAATCCAAGATGTTTCTATTGAATCAACCATTTGTGATAACTAAACATATTATTAATTGCCTATTGATCCTATACCAGTTGTCAAGGAGTTTCACACTAATGAGCTAGCCTTTGTTGATTCACATCTTAATGATTATAACAACCTTTGGGAAAATCATTAACTCAACCATGTGCCTTTTTTCAAGAGCTTCCTATTGACAAGCTAGTCTCTGAGGAGTTGTCTCTTGACCTATTTCTCATCCTAAAGGAGTATCATTTTGAAAAAATAGTTTTTGTAAAGCACATTATGACATCATAGGCTATTACTTGTCTAATACCAAATATTTAGCAAGACATCATTATAATAGGGTACCCATCAAATGAAGAATCAAAGTTAAAGTTAGGGTCTATTTTTAAACTGACATCAGTTTTAGCATCAAAATTAGAATCAACATCAGTCTCAACATCACATTTAGAGTCCCTATAGTTAGAATCAAATTTAGATACAAAATATGTTCATGGTTGTTAAAACATTGGTTACGTATACCATATAGATCAATTTAAATACATTTTTGATCCTTCTATAGTTTTTGAGGATGAGTACTTCAACTTTAACACAAGTTATCCTCGTATATTATAAAAGGATTATGTAGCCTCTCCCCATTCCATTACCACTCCAAAGGCCATTACCATCAACCAAAATAGACATATCATTGACATTCCATCTCCCACAAGTGTCGATTGGGATCAATAGAATCACACTTTATTTAACTACATCTATGGAGACATAGCAGTTGAAGAAGATCAAGGATGCCAAGACAACATTCATGTATCAGAAGAACACTCTCCTAATGAAACCTTTTTGGAGGCACTAAAGTACAATCCAAGTCAAAACTTAACATTTTCTAGTGAAACTTTTTCAAAAGCACTAGAAGACAATCAAAGTCAAAATTATACATTCCTTAGTGAAACCTTATCGAAGGCACTATGGGACAATTAAGACAACTTCATTGGTAAAAACCTCTTTGAGGCACCAATAACTGAGCATAAAAGTTCTTCACTACTTGATGAAGATAAAATCAAATATCAAATCAAAATAGCTTCCTATCTATAGCCTAATTAGATGGTAGCTACTCTCAAAATCAAACAATAAAAAACTCTAGTGGTCCTATAAAGAGAACAAGTCTTCAACACTTTCACAACCAAAGTTATGTTGAATCTAGCATCAACAACATTATATGTAACTGAAAGTCCTGATCTACATTTTTTTCCCCACCATTCCACATTCCATTATCATCTATCATTCCATTTCATAATCAAGCCTGCCATCCATTATTTATCCTTGTTTACCATCCATGGCCACACTTTCCTTTGTAGAGGCTACAAATATACCTTGTCTCGATGCTTGATGGAATCAGAATCAATGACCAATGAAGATCACAAAAGCATTCTTAACATCTAAATCTATAGGCCATTTTGGATAGAGTAATTATTCAGACAAGGTATGGGCTAGTATGAACATAATCAAGTATTTTATTTATATCATTTATTGATTAGAACGTGCATCTCCCCATCGTTAGGAATAATAGAATCAAAAACCATACCCAGGCCAACAACATGTACCATATTATTTTACATGCCATTACCATTGTTACATATCCTTTTGCCATTATAAAATATTCTTGTTATTTTCCCAATCACTATGGGGCAACCCTCTTACCATTTTATCTAATCTATAAAAACCACCATTGACCTAAAGTAACTCCATTCCCTTCCTATCTAGACCAAAGCCTATTTTTAGTCATCCTACCCAATCCTATTTTGATCTTGGCTACTTTGGTTTTTCCTGCACTTTTTGTCAAAGGATTCTAATCAAGTTTCAAAAATCCATCCAAGCTGTGTTTGCAATGATAGTCTATGAAAGTAGTGTGATAGTTGATCTATAAATATATATTTCATCCTATCAAGTTTTTTTATGTGAGCTTGATTATAACCGCCTATGGGAAAATTAGTGTCTCACCAAATTACTACTAATTATAACTACCTATGGGAAAATTAGTATCATTGACCTATGCCATTATATCCTAATTATAACTACCTATGGGAAAACTAGGGGCAACACTTGTTTACCATGCATTGTCACATCACCTTACCATTACTATTTTCATTTGACTATCTATTTGCTAGATTTGAGAAATTGTTGGGACCTAGTTGGTTTTTTCTCACCTTTTATGTGGATGGAATTACTATGACTTAAGGTCATTTCAAGACTATGTGAGTCATGCTCAATTCATGTTGAGGTCATCTCAGTCCCCCTTTCCATATGCTCTCACCATTTTGTAAGTAACATAAGCCAAACATTCTCACCATTTTGCAAGTAGGTATATTGTCATTCTCTAACAAGTTAAAATACCTCAAAATGCCAAAAACATTAATAACATTTCAAAAATCTAAAAATATTTGTCTTGTCTAAGCCTAGTTAGTTATCCTTGATTTGCCTTACTGGGGAATTGTCATTGTTAGGATGCTTTCTTTTGCTTTTATTTTTAGGATTTCTATTGGTTTATTTATTTCAATTTGTTTATTTTTTTTATTTGTTTGTTTGCTTGCATGTTTGATTACTTTCAGTGTTGTTGCCTCGACTTAGTCTATATGTGTTCATTGGGTGATTCCTTGAGCACATTATTCTTGATTCTATCCATATTCATACGTCAATATTATTATCATGGTTTTTATCATTGGTGTATTGTTTTTGAGTTTTTATTAGATCGAGAATTAGTCTTTATGCATATTTTGGGATAGTCTTCATGGTGTTCTATCATGAAGCCTACCATCACATGATTAAAAAAAATTAGTTTCAATAAGGTCTATAATTAATGGAGCTATAGAAGTTTCTCCTTGGTACTTTGACAAACCCTTCCATCCCACCCTTGATCAAATTAACCCATTGTCCATTCTAGTTGTATCATTATTAATCAGGATGTACATCTCCTCATTAATAGGTATAACTAAATCATTCACATTAATTAATCTTATTCTTCTATCCATCTCTTTCATCACTTTGTACCTACTATTATTTAATCTATATTCTAGGTTATATCCTTGAGTTATGCTTGCTAATCAGCCCTACTTGGGGAACAATCATCTTTATCCAATCTAGGTCTTCTTTATGATTATAACCACCTATAAACAAATCATTATTTTGACTTTTATTCCTAATTATAACCACCTTTAGGAAAATTAGTATCTTTTTTACATCATTTTAACCACCACAACCAAAGTTATATTGAATCCAAGATCAGCAACATTACGTGTGACTGAAGGTATTGATCTTCATTTGTTTCCCCACCATTATACATTCCATTATCATCAGCCATTCTATTTTATAATCAAACCTACTATCCAATATTTTTCCTTGTTTACCATCCATAGCCACACTTTCCTTTGAAGAGGATACAAAGATACCTTATCTTGACGTTTGAAGGAATCAAAATTAATGACCAATGAAGATCACAGCAACATTCTTAGCATCCAAATATGTAGGCCATTTTTTATAGAGAAACTATTCAAACAAGGTGTGGACTAGAAATTAACATGATCAAGTATTTTGTTTGTATCATTTATTTTTTAAGACGTGCATCTCCCTATCAACAGGAATAATATAATCAAAAACCATGCCTGAGCTAAAAACATGTACCATAATATTTCACATTGCCATATGTCATTGACCATTGTTACATATCCATTTGCCATTTTTGCATATCCTACCATTCACCCCATCACTTAGGGGAAACCCTCTTACCATTTTATCTAATCTATCCAACCAAACATTATCCTAAGCAAGACTATACCATCCTATCATTCCATTTCTATCTAGACCAAAGCCTATTTTTAGTCATCCTACCCAATCCTATTTTAATCTCGATTCATTTGGTTCCCTCAACTCCTTTTGTGAGAGGATTCCAATCAAGTTTCAACAATCAATCAAATCCATGTTTTAATGACAGTCTATGAAAGTAGTGTGATAGTTGATCTAGTAAGATATCTTTCATCCTATCAAGTTTGTTTATGTGAGCCTGATTATAACCACCTATGGGAAAATCAATGTTTCACCAGTCTTGCTACTAATTATAACCACCTATGGGAAAATTAGTATCATTGACCTATGCCATTGTATTCTATAAATAATCACCTATGGGAAAACTAGGGTCAACACTTTTTTACCATGCATTTTCGCATCACCTTACCATTATTAGTTTCATTTGACTGGTTATTTCTTAGATTTGAGGACCTATTGGGACCTAGTTGGTTTTTCCTCACCTTTTGTGCAGATGGAATTACTATGACTTGAGTTCATTTTAGGATTATGTGGGTCATACTCAATTCATGTTGAGGTCACCTCAGTCCCCCTTTCCATATACTCTTGCCATTTTGAGAGAAACCTAAGCTAAACATTCTCATTGTTTTGTGTGTAGGTATCTTTTCATTCTCTAATTAGTTAAGATACCTCAAAATTACAAAAACATTCATAACATTTCAATAATCCAAAAATATTTGTCCTGTCTAAGCCTAGTCAGTTATCCTCAATCTGCCTTACTAGGGCATTATCATTGTTAGGATGCTTTCTTTTTCTTTTGTTTTAAATATTTCTATTTGTTTATTTATTTCAAGTTATTTGTTTGTTTATTTATTTTTTGTTTGTTTGTTCACTTGCCTATTTGTTTGCTTCTAACACTGTTACCTTGACTCAGTCTATATGTGTTCATTAGGTGATTCTTTGAGCACATTATTCGTGAGTATATCCATCTTTATATGCCAATATATTCATCATGGTTTTTATCATTGGTGCATTATTTTCACTTGAATATTGGATTGGAAGTCAGTCCTTATGCATATTGTGGCCAAGTCTTCATGATGTTCTAACATGATGCCTACTATCACATGTTACAACAAAAATTAGCTTCAAGAAGGTCTAAAATCAATGGAGCCATAGAATTTTATCCTTGGCACCTTGGCAAATGCTTCCATTCCACCCTTGATCAAATCAACCCATTAACCATACTAGTTATATCATTGTTAATCAGAATGAGCATCTCCTCGTTAATAGTTACAATTGAATCATTTCTAATGATCAATCTTATTCATCTATCCATATCTTTCATCACTTTGTACCCACTCATATTTAATCTATATTTTATGTTATATCCTTGATTTGTGCTTTCTAATCAGCCCTAACTGATGCTCAATCATCTTTAGCCAATCTAGGTCCTCTTAATGATTATCATCACCTATGGGCAAATCATTATTTTGACTTTTATTCTTGATTACAACCACCTTTGGGAAAATTAGTAATATTTTTAAAATCAATGCATGCAACCATTTTCTCATTTGGATTAATCTCAACCATGATTTAATTCCATCTTTCTTCTTGCTTCTTTTTTAGGGACCATCTATCAATAATTATGATGGCCACTCCCTCAAGGGGGCATCATCATAGGCTTCCCAAAACCATTTGGAGCTTTTTTATTCAATCATAATCTTTTTTTGGGTATATAGGCCATCTCTCATTATTTGAGAAGGCATTACTTTGCATACATTTTGAAACATCTTCCCAAATAGGGGCAAACTATAGATAGGTAAATTTGGCCATCGATAACCTCTAACTAGGCTTTTGACCAATTTCTACTTAAAATGTATAATTTGGCCTAAAAACACTAAAGCACATTAAATGAGTTGAGATTGACATATTCAAGGGCTAATTTGGGCCAAGGTATCCTTAAATGGGGCAATGTAATTTATGGGCTTGCTAACTTTGATCAGATCATTTCGAGTCAAAATGTCAATTTTGCACTTAGGTACTCTAGATTGCTCTTTCCTATCAAATATTTTGCATGAGACATGTGCCTTTTTTATATTTTTTGATAGCATCCTAAATGGGATAACTGTTCCAACGCATCTGACATTGAATTCCAATTCCAATCTAGTCAAATTTTGGACTAATAACAAGGCATTTTGATCAATCTGAGTAATTTATGCACAAAGTGCTTAAACATGATTAATAGCTAATTAAACAAAATTAGAGCCTAATCAATAATTCCATGGAAACTTATTGAATACTTATTTTTGGAAATGAATATTGAATATCTTCATCATCAGGTGACCTTATTTCTTGGGAAGACATCCCTAGGCCATAAATGCCACAAATATCAAGATTCATACCCTCCATGCCTCATCAATACCTTTCATTTGCCCTCCATGCCTCTTAATTTCCCCTTATTCCAATATCGTAATGAGGATAATTATAAACTTAATTCTAAAAATTTAATTAATCCTCAACCACACATCTCTATCTCAAGATGGATGGTTCAGTTTGATTCTAGACATTCTCAAAAATTTATAAATAGAGAGGCCATAAACATCATTTCTAAGCTATTTTGGTGAAAAGTTATAATGCACAAATATATTAAATAATCCATTATAATTAGTTTTACCATGCCAAATTGATTCCATGCCAATCCAAGCCACAAGCCAAAGGTGCCAAGGAGAGATGGAGGTAGACAAATTTCCATTGCCAAGGACTTCATGAGCACAAGCCGAGCAAGCCATTACAATAAGCATTTTGAAGCATACAAGGAAGGTAAAAGAGGTTTTATTTTGCATTTTAGTTGTGTGTTTTATTCATATTTTTTAACTAAGCTCTCCCCAGTGTCTAGGCCTAGAGATGTTATGCTCATTAGTGAGTTTCTTACATTTTGTTTTCATTTTGAAACTAACACAATACTAACCATCCTCTCTTGAGTCAAATTCTTAGATCAAAAGATCATTACCTTGAAGATATTTTAAATGGAATGCATTATTACACAAAATATCTAAAATTTGATACAATCCTATCTAAAATGGGGTAAAATTGTCATGAATTCCTTTTTTCTCATGAAATTTATCCCATAGTAGCACCAAGTCAGAGATCCTGAATGCTTTGAATTTTTCTCTCTTATCGAACCATCTCTTGGCCATGTTTTGATGTTTCTTGAATCTTTGCAATGCTTTATCCCTAAAATCTTCCATTTTAATGATATCTAATAATCTAGACTCTATTTTTCATTAGGTTCCATGTATTCTTACATAAACTAATATGTTGGTAATTTTAGCATGATTGGGAACATTGGTTATTTCCCATTAACTAATAGATATGGTGAAGCTTTAAGGTCCTATTTATACATAGTCTAGTCTTCCTAGATTTCATATTTCAATAAGAGGTGCCACTCCTTAGGTTTAATTTTAGCTAACTTCTTGATAGTGTTTATGCTTATTTTTTGACTTGGCCAATATGTTCCCTTGCAGGTTATGATTGGAGGATGATATAATTATAATCTAATTATCATGGGCCCACTCAATGAACTCAACTAATTTAAATACTATCCCATTTTTTCAAAATAAACATATAGGGGTACCAAGCCTAGTTGTCATATGTTCTTCAAGAAAACTTATCACATCATAGGTTGTAGAGTTCTTGGTGGCTACTACCTCAGTCCATCTAGTTCAATAATCTATAGTGCATAAACTTGTGTGCATCTAAGGAATTTGGGTTTATAACACTAATGAAGTCTAAGCCCCATTGGGTGAATATCTTACCTTTAATCATAGGTTGTAGCAACATTGTTGCATGTACTTATCTTTATTATAAAACTTTACATTCATGGCACATTCTCACATGAAAGTGAGCATCCGTAAAGACCATCAACCAATAATAACCCATTCTAAGTATTTTATGAGATATAATATTGTTGGATTAATGGCCATTTCCTATTTTTTGATGCATATTATCTAATATTTTTTGAGCTTCTTCATGTGACACACATCTTAGATAAATACCTTCATAATTCTTTCTATAGAGAACTCCTTTACTGATCATATAATGAGTAGCCTTGATCTTTAAAGCTCTTTTTTCTCTCTCTTTTGAGTTCTTGGGGGGCATGTTTCAGTGAGTAGTAACTAGATAATACCTGAGTACCAATCTTCTTGGGAGACCTATGTGTTGTAAACTTATTTAATGGTAATGCATGGGTCTAGTTCATTCATCAATTGAAATATGCCTTGTCCTCTATGGATCCTAGTTGGTTTAATTTCAATATCAAATTATTGTAATTTCTCCATCCAATTACCTCTTTATTTACCTAATTCATTATGTATAAGTGTGAGTTTGACAGTAGGATCTAGTACTATGGCAATAGTCTTACTCCATAGGATGTAGTGCCTAAACTTCTTAATTACTTTGATGAGAGATAATATTTTCTTATCAATCTAGAAATACTTAAGCTCTACATATTTTAAGTTAGTACTCATAAATTCAATATGATACCTATTTTCTTCCCTTTTTTGCATAAGTATGGTAGCAATAGTATGTTCTGAGGTAAATGAGTACAAGAGAAAGTTTTTAGTGAATTTGGGGTTTACAAGTATTGGGGCTTGTGAAATAGTTTTCTTTGTGTCTTAGAATGACTTATTAGCTTCAGGTGTCCATTCCAAATTAGCATTATGTTTAGGGGTCTAACAATATCTACAAATCCTGATATAAATTTCCTTTTGAAATTTATCTTTTCAAAGAAGGATTTGAGCTTTTTTTTGCTATTTGGAAACATAAATTTTTAAATCCCCTAGATATTTTTTGGGTCAATAGTGATTCCATCCTTAATAATAATGTGACCTAGAAGACTGCCTCCAGTAATGCTGAATATACTCTTTTGGAGGTTAAGTGATACCCCAAACTTCCTTCACATTTAAAAAATGGACTAAATATGGTTGATATGATTAGCTCTAGTTTTAGAAAAAATAGTGAGATCATCCATGTATATAATTATGCACTTACCTATCAATCCTTAGAATGCATAATCCATTGCTCTATAAAAGTTAGCTCCAACATTAATCAGCCCAAATGGCATTCACTTATATACATAAGTTCCCCACTTTGTAGTAAATGTTATTTTCATCCTATCTTTTGATTTGACTAGTACTTGATTGTAACCTAAAAATTCATCTAGGAAAGACATCATTTTAGACCCACTCACAGTTTGTATTACCTCATCTAAGGATGGTAAAGGATAATTGTCCTTCTCCAAATATTTATTCAAATTCCTAAAGTTGATTCAAACTTTTATCTCACCACTCTTTTTTTATGGAAACTAGATTAGCCACCCAAGTCGAATGTATAATAGGAAAGACTATCCTAGCACTTATCATCTTTTCTACTTCCTTCTAAATTAGTGGCTCCAAGATGGAATTAACCAACCTCTATCTTTACCTAAATGGTTTATGATTAGGCTTGAATGGAATTGTATGGGTAATGACTCTAGGATTGAATATACTTAAGTCATCATAATTCCATGCAATTACATAGTTATACCTGATAATTAGTTTCTTGACCTTTTGCCATTGTTCTAGTGTGCAGCTTAAGATAATAATGATGAAGTGTGCATTTTTTTCATCACCAACATTTTTTGAGTTGAATTTAGATTCATTAACCTTGAGCTAAATTTGTAATTGAGCTTGAGGATATATATCAAAATTCCTTTTTAGGGAAACCATTCCCAATGGGATACAATCCTCTTTTAGCTAGATAACACCTTCTTCATCTAATCCTTCATGTCACATGTGGTTTCATTCCTCATCATCAATTATTTGAGATTTGAATTGTCTTGAATTTGTCAAAAAATGGATAATTTTTTGGTCATCATCAAAGACTTGAAAATTTTCAACATTATCTAGTACTCAAGGACACAATACCAATTCAATGGAGAACTTATGGATTGTTTACTCCTGTAAGGGTTTGAAGCAACCATTGAATTGGTGGCTCCATTTTGTTCTCTCAGGATAGATGCTATGTTAAAAGATTTAAATGATTTAATTAAATCCTAGGATCTATGCTTGTATTTCTTTAAATATGATAATTTACATTGATATTTATTTCTAACATGGTTAATAATGAGTTCAAAATCTCCATATACCATTAATTCTTTGACATTATTATTAAGGGCAAATTGTAATCCTAAAATTAGGGCTATATATTTTTCTTTATTGTTGGTACATGGGAATTGAAACATGTATGTTGTCAATAGTTTCTCTATTTGTGGATTGATCATATTGATACCAACACTTGATCCTTGTTTAGATCTAGCTCCATTGAAATGGAGGGTCCATAATTGGGAAGAACCCTGAATTTCCTCTAGTGATTAATGATATGTGTAAAATTTATAAACTCCAAGACTAGGATATTTATAACTTACCTCTTCATTATAAATATTGTGCTCTATAATAGTATGTTTCATCCTTGGCTCTCAATCAATCTTGATCTCATTGGTTATGCCTTTCTAACGCATCCAGATGTGTGAAAATTTAATGGAAAGATATCCATTTAATGTTTTTGACAAATCTTGGCTCAACAATAGCCCAT
>JARHVA010001840.1:252500-352500 GCA_037957365.1 Torreya grandis
TCCATATTATGACCAACCACCATGATAATAGTTTAATCTAGGTAGAGCCAATAGTCTCCTACATTATTGGTAAGTGTCCTAGTTGTGCTAGGTGAAATTATTGCCAAAGCTCAGCCATGGATGGCCATCCAAACCTAAGGGTAGACATCCTCAGTAGTCATTGATATATTTATGACATAGGAGCATATGTGCACAAAACTATAATATTCATAAATTCTATTTTTTATCACATCTAGGTTGGGATCCCATAAGACTTCATTGTCCCTATATATT
Source organism: Torreya grandis (assembly GCA_037957365.1). Taxonomy (NCBI): domain Eukaryota; kingdom Viridiplantae; phylum Streptophyta; class Pinopsida; order Cupressales; family Taxaceae; genus Torreya; species Torreya grandis. The sequence goes on from JARHVA010001840.1 coordinate 252,774, forward strand.
ATCCCCATAACTATGTCCAACAGATAAGACATCATGTAAAAATTTCCTCCTAATGGCCTTATATCTTTGTGTAATATTTATTCTTAGATGCAATCTATAATTAATTCCCCCACAGCATAGGTTTAATATGAGGTACTTAATAAGCCTATTAGGGGATCCCATTTTACATGGATAAAAATTTGATTCAATAGTGTCATTCCCACATAGATTCCCATTCTAAATTAGGTGATGGAATAGGGTTCTTGACATGTTTTTTCAAAGTGAGTTTCTCTAGGGAGAATCCACCTTGATAGAGTTCACTTCACAATGTTATCCTTATTCTATGTAATGACCGTAGGCAAATTAAAAGTGGCATCTACAATGGGTAGGCTCAAATACCTGTTAAATACATCCCCTAATTATATGTGATAACTATGTTATTTTCATTGTAATGAAAGTATCTTGTCTACTATTCTCCATTCAAAAAAGAGGACCCATAATAAATCTATGCATGGCATAACATCTGGATTCATAACTACATAATGTAGGATTTGATATTTGAAAGGAAGTATTTCCTTTAATAGATACATATCCTCAACTGAGATGTCTTATTTGAGTGCAAAGGAGTCTACATTTTTCACATCTTTCCACAATGTTGAGTAATTAGGATAATGACCATAGAATATGGTGGTGTCAAACACTGTGTCTAAGTAATATGTGAAATCATTGATAGATAACCCATATGGTGTAGGGGATCCTTTATATGACCTAGATGATGATTCCATGTTGGTTTGGTGAATAGGTATGCTTCAATATTTTAGAAATGGCATCAAAAATTGATTTGAATTTTATAGATAAAAAATCATTCTAATAGTAATTAGGGCTTTTGGGATCACTTAAGCTTGAAGTTTATTAGAGCTCTAGAAGACGAAATGATGTGAAATTAGATGGGGGCTTGATGTTAATTTATTTTTAAATTGATTTCCAATCCATGTGTCATTAATCACCAATGTTTATGAGCTCATCACCTTCATTCAATTTGAATTTAACCACCTTGTCTTAATGTACATGCCATGTAGGATGCCTTTTCATTCTGGGTATCATATTGTTACTTCTATATTTTTCCATGTGTCATTATGTAGTCCAATCAAAAGAAGTCAAACTTTTCCTTTGGGCTAAAAGACCTAAGGAGAAAAATGTTTGTTAGAGATATTGGTCTCAAAAGATTGTGCCCCAAAGTTTTCAAAACAAAGTTTTTGAAAAAAACTTACTAAAGACCATAGTTTCCAAAGGGAATGTTCTAATGAAAATTATCTAAAATAAAATTTCCAAAATGAAGTATCTAAAATGAAGTTTCCAAAACAAATTTTTTGATGACTTTTCATCTATGAGAAGGTTATGGTTCAGGTAAAAACTAGTCGCATAGAAATTTCTTGAAGAGAAATCTTATGAAGGGAAAGCTTTCGAAGAGAATCTTTTCAAAGGGAGAGTTTATGATGAGAAAATTTCCCAAAAAGAATCTTATAAAACAAATTCATCAAAATAAATCCTTCTAAAACAAAACCTCTAAATGAAAAGTTGTCAACCTAAAACTTCTTGAAACAAAGTTGCTGACAAGAAAGTTTCCAGAGAGAATCTTTATGATGTAAACCTTACATTGAAATATTTCCAAAATAAAGTTTTTAAAATGAATCTTTTCAAAGTGAAATTTTCTAATGAAGTGAAGTATCTGAAGACAAATTTGTCAATGAGAAATTTTCTAAAATGAAAACTTCCAAAATTAAATTTGTTGAAGACCAAGTACTCTAAAATAAAGTAATCTAAATTCTTGACATGAAAATCCATTCTTCCCATTTTCTCATTAATAGGTTAGTTTGAAAAAGTGATTAAAAATGGAAATAAAGATGCCTTGACATGATTCAATTTTCATAGTATCTATTTTTTTTAAATAATAATAACCATCATAATCCTCAAAACATATAGATACCCAGATAAGATATTCATTGTTTCCAAAAATTAAAGGGGTTTCCCACTTTTTAGAGAAAAAATAAAAGGTGGGATGTGTTGAATATAATATAAGGGAGACTTCCTTAGGGAACACAACAATGTGCATGTGCTAAAGATGGATATTTAGATTTTAGACTTACCAAATAACTTTTACATTATCCAACTCTATGGTCAAGGTCTTCCACCTTATTTTACCTTATGAAAGCAACCAATATTCCTTAACCTTATGGACTATGGAGGTTTTAAATGTCTCACTTAGGTTGTTCTAGAGAGGAGATGAGGTTAGAGGATAAAGTGTTAGCCACAAACCCTCCCATGAGTCTACCTTTTCTTCATTTCCTACCTATCATCTACTTCACTTCTTAAGTAAATATTTTGAGCTTAATATGGCTTTCCAAAAGGTAGAGCCATCCAAGGGGCCCTATTCCTAAAGGAGGTTTTCTTCCTCCCTACCATCTAGGTACTTGGATTTAATGATCCAATCTAGTGGTTATCTTATTTCATTATTCTCCAACCAATTTTTTTTGTTGGAGCTTGGTTCATGCTTTTGATTAATGTTTATCGAAGTCCTCTAAAGGCCTTGAGAAGATAGGCTTTTCCCTAGGATACCACTGGAAAAACGAATTTGTCTTCTACACCTCTCTTTAGAATATTTTTGGAATTTTATCTATCCTCTTTGAAATATTGTTAGGAATGTGGAACAAGGCCATGAAGTATATAGGTATGCTTTGTAATAAACTTTTGAGAAGTTAGATCTTACCCACATATGTAAGGAGTGCATCTTTCCACCTGACTAGTTTCTTCTAGATTCTATCTACCAACATATTCCAGAATTTCATTTTCATTTTTCCCTTGAATAATGGCATGCCAAGATAGTTTGAGGGGAGGTTGATAACATCCCATTATACCTGACAACATTTTTTAGAGGGAAGGTAGGGTATTCTCAAAGAAGACAAATCTTTTGCTAAAGTTAATGCACTAACCTGAAGCCCATTCATAGTCTAAGAGGATGTTTTTGAGGGAATTTTATTCTAGCATGGACACCTCTCTAAGGAGAAATGTATGGTCTGTGAATTGTTCATGAGTAATCAAGATAGTGTTTTGGGTTATCTTTAGCCCCTTAATTATTTTTTTAATCCCTATATACTTGTAAGATTCTACCTAAATTTTCTACTATCATGATAAATAAATATGGTGACAAGGGTCACCTTGCCTAATCTATTGGCTCATTGAGAAAAAACCTTTGGGAACCCCATTGGTTAGGATTGACTATATGGGGGTGGATATGAAACTATGGATCAAGCCACTAAGAACTGTATCAAATCCAATATTTTTCATCACCTTGTCCATGAATCTCCAAGACACTCTATCATAGGATTTTTTCAAGTCAAGTTAAATGAACATGCCTGACCTATTAGAGTTTGCCACCAAGTGAAGGTTTTTATGGATGATTATGATGCCATTAGTGATCTTCCTACCCACTATGAAGGCTCCTTATTGTTTAGAAATGATCCCCTTGAGCATATTTTTTAGGTGAGTTACCAATTTTTTTTACATATATTATAAATATTGGAGCATAGACTTATGGTTCTAAAATTATTTAACTAGTTTACTCCTTGTTTCTTGGGGATGAGGACCATGAATGTATTGTTGATCTCATTCAAGATAGTTCTATCCCTGAATAATTCATAGACTATAGCCTCTACTTCCATGTGTATGATGTCCTAAAACCTTTGGAAGAATAGATCGAAAACCATCTAGCCCTGGTGCCTTATTTCCATCCATGGATAAGATCACATTTCTAACCTCCTCTAAAGTAGGGGGTTTGTAGAGTTCTTGATTTCTTTCTTGAGAGATGATTGGGGGAAGGTTTTGTAAAAGACTTACCTCCATCTGAAAGTTAATACAACCTATTTACTTTAGCATAATTTTGAAGTGTAGAATGATTTATTCATTGATAACTTCTTCATCTTTGCTTTTAGTTTTATATTCAAGGAGAAATTCAAAAATTATATTAGAGATTTTATTTCCAGAGGCTACTTGGTGGAATAAATTTGTGTTCCTATCTCCTTTCAACTAGGTGCATATAGAATTTTTAATCTATAATGATTATTCATTAGGTTATAGGTTATGGTAAGAGATTAAAAGTTCCTTCTCAGAATTGGCTAAGTTTTCATGTGATTCATGGATTGCCATTTTTTCCTTAAGGGAATTTAGTTCCTCCACCAAGGCATTCTTCTAGGTGAAGATATTCCTAAGCACTTCTTTGTTCCACACTTTTAGTTTGGCTTTAATATGTTTGATTTTTTTGGCCAAGATGAACATGTTCGTGCCCTGTATGAGTTCCATCCACAAATATTTGATTCAATTTTTAAGGTCTAGGTGGGGAAGCAACATTCTCTCAAATATAAATGGATTTTTTTTTTATTTTAGAAATCTTTTTTCCTTCAAAGACAATGGGTTGTGATCTGAACTAATTCTTGGCAAGGATAAGAGGGAGATAGAGAAGTGTAGATTCTAGTTTAGGCATACCAAAACCTGGTCTAACCTTACCTAAATAAGGTCCTCCCCTATCCTTATGTTGGTCTAGGTGAAGGGGTTTCCTTTGAGTTTAACATCCACCAAAATAACTCTAATAATGAAGTCATGGAGGTTAGTCATTCTTTCACAAAAGTCTTGCATCCCACCTTTCTTTACCAATTGGTTTAAGGGTGAGTTTAATTCTCCCACCATGACCCATTTCCAATTTCCATAGAGATCCTTAAAAATCAATAGTTCTTCCAAAAGTTTTCCTACTCTTATCTGGTGTTGGGAGTGTAGATGTTGGAAAGAATCCACTCTTCCTTGTTAGTTTTATCTTTGAATAAGATAATTATGTGGTTATTATTACTAGTCAGTAATTCTTCATCAAGGCACTGGGCATTCTAGATAATTGCCAATCTTGTCAAAGCCATAGAGGAGCTCACACTTATGCATATATCTTTAAAACATAGCTTATCACTATAGTTATTAAGATTATTCTTAGACATTATTATTTCTTGTAACATAACTATAAGAGGGTTATGTTTCTTCCTCATGTCTCTGACCAACCTTTGTTTGTTAGGGTTATTCAACCCCCTTATATTCCATGAAATGAGTTTCATTTTATGAATTTTTTGAAATGTCCCTTAAGGTTTTTTGGTTCCCCTTCATTATTTCATTGGCATTTTCCTTTTTTCTAGCTGAGAGGTTAGACACTCTCCTTAAAGATCTAGGTGCTTCACCTACCTCAATTTTATTTCATCCCTTTTTGACTATAATTTTTGTCCATTATTCCTCTTCTATCTTGGTGACCAACTTGGGGATAGAACAATTAGAGCATTATCCTAATTATTTAATTCTCTCCTTGTTTTTTGAGTCTTTAGGGATTAGAGATAAAAGTCCCCTTTAGGAGGGGATAGGTGGATCGATCAAAATCCATTGTCTAACTTACATAGTGGGGATTGATTGAGCTTGAGGGAGCTACTATGTTCTATACCACCACCTTTAATGGGGATAGGCTTGGTTAGTTTAAGGCTTCCTTAGTCAAAGAATAATAATGATTTTTGAAGGGGGTAGGTTCAACTAGAAATCTTTCTATTGATTTGCCACCTATGTCTATAGGGTTAGTAGGGTTATCCCCCACCTTTCAATAGGTCAAAGGGTGGGGTTTTTAAGGGTAAAACCATAAACATGGATTAAAAAGGGTATGAGGGGATATAGTGGGTTGGTGGTGTATCTGTGATAGGTTGGGCATCTAGGGTAGGGGTTGTAATCCCTTTGGTTAAATAAATAAGTGGTTGGGACGAGGGGTTTTCTTGGTTTAGACTAGTTTCAATATTAGGGGAACTAGGCCAAAAGATAATCCTTTGCCTTATGACTCAAAATATTACATTTTTTTACAAATTGAAGAAATTTTTTCATACTTGATGGTTTTACACCACTCTGCATACTTGGATTTGATTTTTATTTTAAGAGAGGCTTTCCCATGAGAATAGACACATTAAAGCATGTTTCCACCATTCTCCTCCTAAATCTGGTGACTGGGTCAATAATAATGGGTTGTCTTAGTGTTTTAACAATGCCCATGATTGCCTCTAATTCCTAAAATTCAAGGGGTAGCTTAGGGAATAACACTAACATGGGGGAGTCCTCAAGAGTATAACTAATGAGGTTGGTTCCCATTTTCCATTTCCCAATGCTCACATTTGATTTACCCATGAACCAGGGTCCTTTAGTGATAAATCTAAAAAAATCTTCCTAATTATTAAAGTTGAAGAGAAAGAAATTATTTTTTATGGTGATTACCTCTAGTTGACCTTTGGATCTCCACCTTTGATTTTCCTATGTTCATAATGAGTTGATATTTAGTCAAAATTCATTGACTTTGGCTAGGATGGAGTTGTCCAACATTGTGTTAGCTTTTTCCATGATAGTGCTTGGGATGTTGATGCAGGCCTCATTATTTTTTTTGTTAAGATTAGTGTAATCCTCAAATAACTCTTGATACATGGGTATATTTCCTATAACATGGTCTACCCATGATAATTTTTATGGGGGGTTTATTTATATCTCATGGGGCCCTATTAGAGAATTGAGCAAATGGACCCATGCTAACTCTAGAGGGGCCTTATATCATGGGGCCCTATCTCATGGGTTCCTATCTCATGGGGGGTTTATTTATATATGTCAATATAAATATTTAATGTATACTTACTCCTTTATGATCCAATTAATTATATATTAAAGTTCATAGAAAAACAATATCTACTTTAGCACCCAATACCAAGGTCATATTTGTTCGCAATTTTAATATTGATATGCTTAATCAAAAAACATCACATAAATATATTATAAAGATAGTGAATAAATATAATTTATCTTTAATATAAAACATACCAAAAATACCTAGAGTGAATCTAATAGACCACTTTTAGACAAACATTTATATCAATAGTATTTAATTTAGCATTTTTTATGCTTGCTAGATTGATCATCATGTAAGTTGTCTTTGCTTAACTTCCTAGAAATTAAACAAAAATTAATTATTAAAAATGTATAATTAGTTTTAAACCTTATACCATGGCATTTATATTAAATAAATGGGCTTACATAATGGAATTTATACATGGCAATAATCAATACCAACTACATAAGAGAAAAAACAAATTTAGACAAAACTGTAATTTATACCATTTATCTTATGATTTTATTTTTTTGTCTTATCCTTTGAAATTGAAAAAATTTTATGCACTAATAAACTTATTTCAAAAAATAAAATATGGTTCTATCCAATTTCAATAATCAACACGTATGAATAGCAGAACAAAAGATGCTAAAATGGTAATGTTTTATTTCCAGTTATCATAAGTTGCTACTTTTTCGAACTCACAATTCTTGTATTTTGTTTTTTTCTTCTTAACAATGTCAAAATATAAGATATTAATGACATTTTTGTAATGCAAATATAAAATTAGATATGGAACTAGAAAAACATAACAGCCAAGAAACAAAAATAGAATAAGAAGTAGCGACAAAATGGTAATTTTTTTGTTTTTTATGTTTCCTCTAGAAAATTACAATGCACAAAAAATACATTTTTTATTTACAACCTACAGTTTTATTTGTCTTTTAAAATTAAAATAAAATTCAATATGTTTTATTATCAAATATTTTCATTCAAACTTTGGATTTGAAATTCATTATTACACCCTTACAAATGAAAAACTAGATATGAGCTAGGAAATAAAAGCAACCAAAAAATAGAAATAGAGAAACAAAAAATACAAAAAATGTTATCTTTTATTTTCCCCATTTGTTATAGAAAATTTCAATGGATAAAAAACCCATTCTATTTTTCATTAAATGGTTTGTTATTTACTTTGACCTTTACAATTCAACAAATAATGATTATATATTATCATAAAATATTTGTACTCAAAAGTTACATTTGATAATGATCAATGTAGCATAAACATAGACAAACATGCCTCAGTTTCAATTATTGAGCTTTCAATAAAAAAAATATGCAATATTTTGGAAGGTGATGTGTTAGTTGTTTATGGTCTTGGGTTTATAAAGAATCCAAATTCACCATCAAATGTTTAAATAGTGCATGTTGATCTCATTGACAAATTTGGTCAATTGATAATAACTGTGAATGTCAAAAGCAAAAAAATTGAGAAATTATTATTATATTTCTCCCCTATTAATAGTGTTCAAATTATAGACTTCAATATAAAAAATATAATCTAATATAAAAGAGGTGATGTTTGTTATTATCTTGTATTAAATACAAACACCACTGTAGAAAACATTACAACTATATGTAAGGAATGTAGTCTTACTCTAGATACCATTATACATGATCTTGTGCTATCAAATAGCACATATGTACTAATCTCATTGGTTTCCATTGTAATTGGCTATAAAAAATGATATAACCAATATGAATTATGGGTCAAATATGGTGAAGCTAAGCAAGACATGGAAACAGTAAGTACTCACACTCAAAAAACCTTACTTATTTTTATTTATCCTTTGCAATATCATTTGATTTATCTAAACATATACACATGCATACTATTATCCAAAGAATTGACATTTAATAATTATTTTTTAGCTTATAATCAGTGACAATTACAAACACCTACATCCTAGCCTACAACAAATATTTTTATCAGTAAACCCACCGACAATGTTTTTCAAAAGAATTGTTAGGAATGAAACTAAATGCAATCCATTTTTACATGAAATTCAATCCACTTTTTTGGATATATTAATTCAAAAATATACAAAGGCCCATTTGTAAAATCTACCAAAATAAAATATTTAGTCAAGCATCTATTTCAGAATCATTACTTTATTTAGAAAAAAATGTCTAAATAATTTTTACAATGTCATAACATGAAAAACAAATTCAATTTGTAGTTCAAATGTGTTTCAAGACCAAATAAAACAATGTGTGTCCTTTCTAACCACTTTTCAATGAGTGCAGGTAGCTCATCTTCACAAACACAACTTCATTAGAATATTTTGCATATTGCAGAAGTTATCAACAAGACCAAATGTACATATACTAGAAATCTTTATAATGCATTCTAAAAATAGAAAATGGGAAAATCGAATGCATTTTGAATCAAACATAGTTGAATTAAAACGTCCTATAATTAGCTAAAATATCCTTTGATGAATATAAGTAAGACATTTTAGCTGCCACTTTTATACTATGACACATCCAATTACATAGTAATGTCATACTTGCCATGAATAATATCATCATATATATTAGAAATTTAGTCAAATTAATTACAATACTAAATTAATTGAATAAATTTACAATATTATCTTAACTTCTAAATTCCCAGTCATATGCTTGCATTAATTATAATTTTTCTCTCACTTATGGATGAAAATATAAACTATGTGCAAGTGAAATAATATATATCTACAACTTATCATACTTCGTAATATCCAATAACTTATTTGTGGATGCAAATATAAACTATATGCAAGAAAAATAAAATATATCTACAACTTATCCTACTCATTAATATCAAATCTTAAAGAAGGCAATCAACTAACAATCCATTTTGCAGTACTTTAGTATATCAGGATCATGTCCAACTATGGATCCACTAAGCTAACCAAGGGATATCTTACTACACAATAGTAAAGCAGAGGTTTCTAAGACCTTTAGTCAGATCATATCATGTAATAACATTAGCTAGGTATCATAATATGATAAATGTAAATTATCTAATCTAGTAAATAAACATATAGGCTAATCCAGTGCTTGCCAAATCTTATGGCACAAATAGGGAAGATAATAAACAATCAAAGATAATTCTATTCAAAATAATATATAATTAATCTAAGAAGAGAAATATTTAATTCAATCCATTAGTTTCTATAAAATTTACTTATAAAAATATGAAGGGCTAGGAATATACTTATCTTGTTGAAGTGAACTTAGCATGTCTCAATCTCTCACTTGGCCAATGGTGCTTTGTAAGAGGTTGTTTTGGCTTGTAAGGATCACAAGGATAAATCAACTCTAGGATACAATATTTCTCTTATGCATCTAAGACCTCCATAAAATAAGTGCTACTACTCTAAGGAAAAAACCTAAGCAACGAAACCTTCAAATGATAGTATAATCATATTTACAAGTTGTAATGATGCATAATTGAATTATCCTATTTTTAGAAATGATGTTAAGAGGGTATTTATATCCAATGATTGAACCTAAACCCTCTCAATAATTTATCCAAAAAGGTCAATGAGGTCAACTTTGTTTGGTAAGAAATAGATTTTTTAGGCCTCAAACTAAGTTAGCTAGGCTGACAGAGTTTTATAACATATTGTTAAGTCTTAATAAGGTCAACCAACTAACATATTATAAAAATGAATAAAATATGTGTTACTTAGGTAGGGGTTATTTTAGATGATAAATTTTTTAGAGGAGTGTATATCCATTTTTTTTGCTTAGGGAATTGGATAAGGGTAGCTTGTAGTCATTTTAGGTAGTGGTCTAGTGGTCAACATTCCTACAAAGCACCAAAGCTCTACCAACCCCTTTTTTGGCACACCCTTTAAGTCATGCACTCAAATATATTAATACTTGATGTGTTCCTACAAGATAGAAAATATTAGTAACTAATAAATTTTTAAAATATAATGTATATACATATGTCTAACTCAAATCTCATCATGTGTCATGTATTTATAACATGGGATGGTGCTTTGATAAAGAACATATTAGCACACTAACTAATCTAACTAAAAATTAAATACTAAAATGAATATTGAAATAAAATTAAAGTAATTTAAAGTACCATATGCATACCTTGACTTACCTTTCCATGAAATAACTACAAGTAAATATCCTAGTATTAATCACGGAGGACATAGTACCTACATTTTAAAAACCCTAGGGATATAAGGATAACAATATAAATAATGCATGTATATGTATGATGGTCAAAATAGCAATGAATAGATCTCAAAACCGGTTAAATTACTTAGAAATTTTGGCAAGCTAGAATTGTGAAGGTTAGGTTATAGCCAAAAGATCAAGCATGTAAATGACTAAATGTGAAAAATGAATGTAGACCACACTAAATCATGTTTAGAATCATGTGAAAATAAATTACAAAAAAGGAATGCATGGCATACTAAATCACATTGGGAATCATATAAAACATTGTAATTAAATGAAATATCAATACAAGAAAATTCTAACAAAGATATGTAAGCAAGTGAAATTTCACCTCATGTCATATAATCATGTTGAATCGAACATAAATAAATCATAAAGGAATGAAAATGATAATTTAAATCAAGATGTAATACAATCATGTCAATTCATACATAAATAAAAACATGTAAGCATGTAAAATGTCCTGTGTAAGATAAGTAAAGCCCATAAAAATCAAAGAACCAAAATGGAAAAAAATGTTGGACTAAATGGAAAAATAGATATATACATTAAGATAAGTATAGACATTAAAATATAATAAATGATAATAATAAAATAGATATCTAAGAACCAAAATGGAAAAAAATGTTGGAAATGAAATAAAACCAAATAACCAAAGAGGAAATAATGGTGCTAGTAAAATAAAAATAAATGAAAATAAAATGCACAAAAATAAATAAACATGAGAAAAAAATAACATGAAAAATCTATTCTAACATCTATATCAAGATGAGCATGTGAAATACAAGCCTTGGTGTCTTGGAAGGTTTCTTAAAGTTGAATTTATTTGTTAATATGTAATGTAGAAGAAGAGTGGGCATCATAGGATAACCCAATGGGTAATATTATGTAGGTATGGGCATTGAAAGATACCCCAAAGTTTGAAGTGACATGTGGATGGGCATCATAAGATGCCCCCACATGTGATGTAGAGTGAGGCGAATTTAAATAATTAGAATAAATTGGTTAGGCTTTCTGATGTGGTTGAAGATAAGTAAAGGTGTTGATATGTTGGATTTTGAGGATGTTTAAATTTACATAGGATGTTTAGGAGAGTTATAAAGAGGTCTATAATGTAAAATAGGACCATCTATGATGTGTTTTAGATTAGGCATTTGAATGAGGTGCTCTTTGGGTTCATGTGACCTAAAATGTTGAGGATTGATAGATGTAACCACCCATTTTAAGTTGTTCATGTTATCTATCCTTTCCTTATTAGTGTAGGAAGAAAGATAAATTGTGGTTTGGACAACATTAGTGTATGAGGTGAAGGTATGGGGTAATTTTTGTCAATCATTAGATAAATGATGTTGATGTGATTTTGATTCTTTAGATTAGGTTTCAGAGTTTTGAAAATAGTATTGATAATGCTATTATGTAACAGTATCAGGATTAAAATGTTGACCAAGCAAGGAATTAAGAATAAATCAGTGAAGATCAAGATAAGTCTCATAAGAATGATCTATCACAACATACCACTAAAAAAACTTATCAAGATTTTACCATTTTGAAGATGATTTGGAAGGATCAAAGCTCATGGTTTTATAGGGTGGAAATTTCATCTTAAGTTCTTCTAGACTTGAGGGAGGGTGGGTTGGGTTAAAATTGGTTGAATGGGATGCTCCCTTTTAAGGTTAGAGAGGCTTAAATGATTCAATGTTATGAGAAAATGATTTGAAATGTTCCTTAGTAGTTACTTGATATGATTCAAATTGAGTCATAATAAAGTCTTGCCTTTTTGCTTTATCTAAGGCTTCTTCAAGAGTTTTAGGGGAAAACATTTGAACTTTGTATTAAAGAGGAGATTTAAGAGTGGTAAAAAATAGTTTTAACAAAGTATCATCATTCATGTTATGGTCCACTTTATGAGCTAGAGACTTCATCATTTGATGGAAGTGTGATCATATTAGTTAGGAAGTTGCTTAATATTGATGATGTGGCTAAGGTAATTTTCAATAAGGTCATTATGTTAGAATTCTTTCACTAGATCATTGACTAAATCCTCTAGTTGTGTAATGGAATGTTTAGGAAGTTGATTGTACCATTTAATTGCATCACCAATAAAGGTATTGGATAAGAGTTTGGTGGTAGAAAAAGTGTTAATTTGGATTCATTATTTATAAAGATTGCCAACTTTATTACAAGATGTAGTAATTAGTTTGAGATGAGGAAGACATGGAGGAAGTATTTGATAGTTTCTGAAATGATAATATAAGTGAAGTTCTAATCTAAATCCTTGATTTCACAATGGTATTGACTAATTAGAAGCTAAAAAGAAGACATAATTAAGAGTTTATTAGTTACTAAACTAGGTTCACCACCTACTATAATGTGTCAATAAATAGAGACAAAACACACTAGGTCATCCACCTAATAAATTATGTCTAAAAATAGAGGCAAAATAAATTAGGTCACCCACCATTTGAACTAAGTTGGCTAAGACCTAGAGAGTTAATCAAGTTGATCTAATTAATTTTTGGGAATAAAAAATAGTAAGATGGAAATATACTAGGTCAGCCAAGTCCTATGGAGTCATCCAGGTTAATCTCATTTAATTAAGTGAAGAAAATTAATAGTTTTGATAAAATCATCAGAATAAACTAGGTCAACTAGCTTGATCTAGTTGAATTTTAGAAAGTCCAAAACAAACTAGATCAACTAGATCAATCAAATTGATTTTGTATATAATTAAAACTAAAAAATAACAAAAACAAAATAGAAATTTGAAGTATTGATTGATTCTATTGAGAAAAATAAATAAAAAAATTAGATAATTGATAAAATTGAATTACTAAGTTGGTAAGAGTAAGAACCTATAAGATAGAACAAGATTAAATAGGTTGACTTAGTAGTTTTTATTGTGAATGTTGAACTATTGTTTGATTGGGTCATCTAGGTGAGTTTTTTTATCCTGGTAGATAAGATAAAGTCAACTAGGTCGATGCAATAGTTCTTCTTGAAGATGTTGAATTATTGTTTTAATTGGATTGTCTAAGTGTTTAATCTTTTAGATATATGAAACAAAATTAATAAACAAATTTGAGTTAATTGATTAAGTATAAATAAAATTGATAGATAACATGAAATAAATAAATATATTGATCAGCTCATAGTAGTTAGCTAAAAATAAAATGTAGAGATGAATGGAATCAAACAAGTTGATTTAGTTACATATAGAAAGCTAAAGAAAAGACTAGATTGATCGATCTGATTTAGTTAGTTGAGATTAAAAACCCTATGTGTAGAAGGTGAAACTAGGTTAATAGGCTCAAAAAAATTTAAAATCCTACACACATAATGTTGAACAAGGTTGACAAGCTTGACGTAGTTTGAAATAATTACAGAGAGAGAATTGAACTAGGTTGATAAGCTCAACAAAGTTTGAAAACTTATGCATAAAGTGTTAAACTTGGCCGATAGGCTTGATCCATTTGAATATAATTAAAAATTAAAAATCTACAAGGGTTAGTTTCATTTTGGATTCACCAAAATATATGCAAGTGAAATAAGATAGATCTATAACTTATCATACTCAGTAATATCCAAACTCATAGAAGGTAATCAACTAAAAATTTACTTAACAATACTTTGTTATATCAGGGTCATGACCAATTATGGATCCACTAAACCTAACTAAAGGATCTCTTGCTAAAAAATAGAAGCGATGGGTTTCCAATGCTTCTAGTCAAATGCCATCATGTAATAACCCTATTTAGGTCTTATAATGTGCTATATGGAAATTAGATAATCTAGTAAATAAACATACGAGCTAATATAGTGCTCACCAAAGCTTATGGCACAAATAGTGAAGATAATTAACAAGTAAATATAACTATATTCAAGATAATATAGAAGTAATCTAATTAAGGAGAGAAAAAATTCAATTCATTAGTTTTTACAACATCTACTTATCAAAATATGAAGGGCTAGGAATATACTTACCCTATTAAAGTGAACCCATCATGCCTCAATCTCTCTTTTGGCCAATCATTCTTTGCAAGAGGTTATTATGGTTTGTAAGGATCAAAAATATAAATGAACTCTAGGCTACAATATTTCTCTTATGCATACAAGACATCCACAAGACAAGTGTTACTATTCTAAGGCAAAAACCTAAACAATGAAACCTCTAAATGATAGTATGAGCAGATTTACAAGCTATAATGGTGTGAAATTGAATGATCCTCTCTTTAAAAATGAAGTTAAAGGGTTATTTATAGCCAAAGATTAACCCTAAACCCTCTCAATAATTTATTTGATAAGGTCAACTGGGTTGATCTTGTTTGGCAATAAATAGAGTCATTTGGCCTCGAACTAGGTTGGTTGGGTCAACAAAGTTCCATAACATGTGTTACATCCCAACAAAGTCGACAGGGTCGATGTAGGAGTAAAACGAAGAAAAAGGGGTGTTACTCAGGTAGGGATTATTTTAGATGGTGAATTAATTAGGGGAGTGTATAATTAGTTTTTTATTCCTTAGGTAATTGGATAAAGGTAGCTTGTAGTGGTTTTAGTAAGTGGTATAAGGGCCAATAACTATACAAAGCACCAAAGCTTTACCAACCTCTTTCCCAATGCACTTTTTAAGACATGCACTTAGAGAGATTAAGACTTGATGGGTTCCTACAAGAGAGAAATCATCAGTAACTAATAAAATTTAAAAATATTGTGTGTATACAATAATTAATGCTTAATCCATTTTCCTCTAATCTATAGGTTTCCAACAACCTAAGTATAAACACCCTTTTTCAACTGATATGTCAAACTATAGCCAACAAGTTTAGAGGCAAAATATTGAATGAGATCTATAAATAACACACACACACACACACACACACACACACACACACACACACACACACACACACACACACACACACACACACACACACACACACACACACACACACACACACACACACACACACACACACACACACACACACACACACACACACACACACATTGTTGTATAATACTTTGTTTTTTCTATAAATTTATAATGCTTTGTTGGGCTTTAAGAACTTGAAGATCTCATCTAATACTAATAAGTGCATGTTTTGTTGAATTGACCCTGTATTAAATTTAGTTATTTTAGTATTTAGATGATAATTGATAATGTTTTAACAAAAGGCACTATCTTGTATTTTAATCATAATTTTTTTCAAACATATAACTCAAACACAATATCAATCTATTAACTATGAAATTGTGGTGACATGTTTTCTTCCCAAGTAAATGTCATTTATTAATATATTAATTTTGTATTATAGTTAATGTGCATGCTTTTATTGCTTAATATTTTGTTATCTAGTGATTATAGATTATATCACATATGTTATTGCTCTATGTTCATATATAGAAATATTGGTATTAGTATTATTTCATATCGTAGTATTAGATTAACATCATTGTTTGATCTATGTTTTATGATATGTTTGGAGACACAATATTGAATGATTTCAGAATTTTAGATAAATCTTATTATTTTATTTCTCTTTTCTTTGTGTTGTATTAGCATATGTTCAATAAATTTTTCCCTTAGAACTAGTGACCAACTTGTACAAGGCTTTATCTTTCTAATGGTTTAAACACTTCTTTGATTGTAAGAACAAGGCAAACAATCCATCTGAATATTAACTAATTTCCTTGTAGACATTATAAAACTTCATTAGAATTGATTATCTATATTTTTAAATGCTTAAATGTTTAATTGTACTACTTGTTAGTCATTTTTTATACCTATTAGATAATTTAATTTACAACATGAATAGTTGTATAAAAATCCTTCCCATTTGACTTGCATAAATCTCTTATGATTTTTGGGCATAGTTAAAAATGTGGCTAAAAATGCATCAAATTTTCATGCACTTTATGAATGCTCATAAATTAGTGTTATAAGATTTCTATGACAAGTTATGCCATTTTAACCTTGTATTGGTCAGAACACTTTGCAATAACTAAGTATTACTCATTTTCACTTAAATGTTAATCATAAGTATACATCCTAGGAATGCATTTATAGTACAATAGCAAAATCATTCAAGTGTGTTTCCACTACCTCAGCAAAAGTTTATTTTAAATATCTATTGCCTCTATTTAGTGTTTAACATGTCATTGCTTAGTATTACACAAAGAAGGAAACTATCAACTATTGAATAACTATGCAGATTCAGAATTAGGTAAATGATATTCAAGATTTAAACAATCATCATGATACATATAAGATTACTACTACTAATTTAATTATAGATTGTATTAACTAGAAATGGTTATGAGAATCAATACATTATCAATCAATAACAACATATAAATCTTCAACTAAATAGAATATCAATAAATGACATTGCTTCACAATTAATAGGCATATAATTAAGTTTAATCAATATTGGTATTCATGTCATAGTGAGGTAGACAAGTGTCAAATATCTCTACCAAATATATATTCTAAAACTCTCATCTATTCAAATGATCAATCTCAACACAACCATTACAAGATAGACTATATTCAAACATTAATACTACTTTATTGAAGTAATGTTTTTATAATAACTTCTAAACCTAGAATATATCAGCTAACCTACCCTATAACAGTTGACCTTTAAAAATAACAATCATACAATAATCACTTCAAGATTGGCAAGAAAAGTTACACCAATGTATAAAAAGAGTACATTGTATTCAGTCATTCCCAGTTGTTACATTTTATAACAATATCATTACAAGGTAAGCACAACCATATTTCTTTAGTTTGGTAAGGAAAGGACACATTAACTTATTGAGTACTTAACCAATAAACAAATGTGTTTCCACCCTTAAGTGCTAAAAAAATAAAGGTCATTCACTTTTCTCTACAAAATCATAGCAGAGTTATAGTACTCTTAATATTGTTCTCAAATCCCCATTACATCTAAATGAAAGGAAGGGTTATAATAACAAGGGTACCATTTTAGAGCATGTCATTTACCTTTATAGCCACCATGTAACTTGAATACTAAATAAACACTATTTGACATAAGCCATATGGAAATTTGAAAGAAAGTGGAATGGGATATATTGAAATAAACTATGATAGAATTTATTGTGGAGAGATTTAATTACCTTGCTTTCCATCTTATGGTGGATGAAAGGTCATGTAAAAATAGGTTGTAAAAATGGTTTTTTTTGGAATTATCCTAAATTTTGTGTGGATGTTATTGAGTATGATTACAATTATTCTCCTCCATTGGTTGTATGTGATATGACAAGGGAATTAAATATATTAGTTCCCCTTGATGATGTAACAATTTTAATTATGAATATTCCAGTAAAGGATTTGTCATTTATTATTTTTGATGATGAGGTTACACAAGAAATAATTAATTATGTTTTAATGCAGAAATTTAGGTTTACAATATCATTCAAGATAGAAAATTACAATGGGGGGATTAAATTAAATGTCATTTTTGATGAAAAAACCTTCAACAAAATCTCCATATAAGTTGAAATGATGTTGTTTCACTTATTGTTTTTTAACAAATGATTTGATCATGTACATATTTAATTTAAAAATTGCATATTATGTGCCAAAATATTGTGATTATAATGTTTGGCAAAGAATTTTTTTATTTTGTTTCCTTTTGTATATAATTTAGAATTAAGTTATACTTCAAAATGCCATTTTGATGTTTGGATGTCAAAAAAGTGTATAGATAATTGACCTTATTGGTTGTGTTTAATGAATGTTAAAAAAAAATTAGTTTTTTGTTTGATTACATTTTGATAATATATTAAATCTTACATTTTATTTTATTTTGATTTTAAGATGTTTTTAAAAATTCTAACATTATCGATATTTTGTTTGTTTCTTTACATTTTATTGAAATTAAAATTACATTTATAAAATTTTATATAATGATTGTATTTTTGTGTAATGATATATTTATTTGATATAGATTTAACATATGTCTTATTGATGTAAAAAATGGATTAAACTTGCAAATGTCTAGTCTACACAGGGGACGAAAAAAGTGAATATTCCCTGAGAAATAAAGAGCATCTTAAAGAAAACTAAAGTTTTCAAAACCATCTCAAAAAAGATATTATCAATAAACATAGAAGAGAAAAAAATGTTTAAGTACCCAATTACATTTTTTTATTGCAAATGAAGTCATACTTCTTACAAATCAATATGTATGTGGTTCTTGATAAAATCAATAGAATATAAAATATATATGCAATATAGATTGGATCTAGATGAATAAATGATGGTAAAGAGTACACAGAATTTGAAGTGGGAAAACTTATAAAAGATTAAAAAAACCCACAAAGATGATATTCAATAATTGAGAAACTCTACACCTCAATACAAATCCTTTCCTTCTCACTTTTTCACATAAGCCTTCATAGAACCTTTGTAAATATTTTCCATATGCAAAGATTAAATTCATTGAGTGTATTTATATGAATAATACAATAGGAGTAAGAATCTATATATAAAAAAATGTGAGGGGAGGTGATCGTTGTAACCAAGGAATACATCCTTATCAAAAATCATTTAAATTAATTGGCTAATAATAAATCATAATATTTTATTATTTATTTACATGAACTTTTAACCTTATGTTTAATAAATAATAAATTATTAATAGTTAATAATAAACCAAAGTATGTTAAGGGTCTAAATTAACCCACTTAGACATTAAATATTCTAACACTTCCTCTTAATGCTAAGTAGGGATAAATGTCATAGTCACCTTAATATGGGAATTATACCATGTACACAATTGAAGGAATTAAAAACCTTCATCATGTTAAACATCACCTTTTGAAACAAAAGAAAATATAAGCTATAAACTACTATAAAATAAGTCTAGGCTAGCATGATCATGAGACTACATCTGATAGTTTCTCATGAATAATCATCTAAGCATATTTGGAGTCTTTTATAACATAAGGACCTCCTTAAAAAGTATGATTTTATGTATTAGAGTATAAAATCAAAACTTCTACACAAATTTTACTTAAATCACATAACTTCCACACAAATTTTACAATGCTTTATAATGAGAAGAAGCATAGATAAGAAGAAGGAACACATGGCCATTAGGAAGTGGCATTGTCATGCATAGTCCCCCTTAATGGAAACTCCAAGAGACTTAGCATTGCATGAAACTGACAAAACTTGATAGCACCAAGTAGTTTTATGAAGATATTTTCCACTTATTCATTCGTAGGATAAAACTAAAGATCAAAATAGCCATTGAGGACTTTATCTTGAATAAAATGCACATAAAATTCAATATGTTTAGTTCTTTGGTATTGCACTAGATTTTTCACCAGAGCTATACAATTTTGGTTATCACAATGAAATATGGTACTATGAGAAACATCCAAATTAAGTTTTCTTAACAACCTTTATATCCACATAGATTTTTTGGAAACTTTCATAGCACTTTTGTACTCTACTTTAGTAGAAGAGATAGAGATAGTATGTTGCTTCTTTTTTCTCCCACTTGTACCAAACTTAAACACATATCCAAAAGTAAATTTTCAATCTCACTAGCATATTCAGCATCACAATAACCATATAATTGAGTATTATTAATGGAAGAAAAAAATAAATCAAAATTAATTGTTCTTTTGATAGAATGAAAAATTTGTTTAACTAATTTCCAATGATCCAAATACGGATCTTGTATAAATGTAGAACACCAACAATATATGAAATATATGGCCTAGTAATGGTTAGATAAATCAAACTACCAACAAGGTGTCTATATAAATTAGGGTTAACTTTTTTACATGTAAGTTTAGGGTCAAGTTTAATACCAACTTTAATAGGAGTATAAGTAGATTTACAATCAAGCATATAAAACTTAACAAGAAGATTATGTACATACTAAGATTATGATACAATAGTTAAATTTTTATCTTGAAATATAATCATTCTTAAAAAATTATGTAGAATGCCTAAATCAGTCATTTCAAACATTTGACTTAGTTTATTCTTATGTTTATAAGTTAAACTAGATAGATCATCGTTAATCAACAAATCATTAGTATATAATATAATTAGAATCAAATGACTATTTTCAAATTTAAAAAAGAGATCATTATCTAAATATTAGTTAGTAGAACTTAATTCTATGAAAAAAAAATTATTTTTAGATTACCAAGCTCGAGGATCTTGTTTTAAACCATACAAAGAATTTTTAATTTGCATACATAATGTTCTCTATTAAGATCAGTGAAACCTTTAAGCTAAGTCATGTTTTGATGCTTCAAATTATACCACAAGTGCTCTTAGTGTTGAAGAACACTTCTCATTTTAAGATTTTGAGAATCCATGGCATGAGTTGTAGTTTGTGACTATTTAGTGATTGTCTATGGTAAAATAGAAGATAAGTATGAAAATTGTCCACAATATTTATTTGATCTAGTGGTTGGGAGCCACCAAGGTCTACACAATTTAAATACTTTGTAATTTTTAGGACTCAAAAGTTAAATTAAATGATTATTAACAATGATATTTAAGCTAGAGTGAATCTTGATTAAAAAATAAGAAAAAATAAGGGTAAGGAAGGAAGAGACATGATTGCAGGTTTTCATATCAAATATTATGATAAAATTTAAATTATGTTGAGTACACATTAAACCAATTTATGTTATAAAAAAACATATGCTCAAATTACATCACAAATCAAGTAAGATTTAGGGAAAAAGTATGAATCATAAGTAAGAACCAAGTGTACTTTAAAATTTTGATATTATGATTTGAATAACATAAGTACATCCAAATGCAAATCAAATAAAATGAAGTATACTTGAATTCTTTATAGTTAATCTAGCATTCAACACAAATTAACTACCATATGACAAAGGATGTGACTCAAAATAACAATAATCATTCAAATTCAACATGAATTTCCATAATTGAGAGATAACATAGAAATTTTTGAAAACTATCTAGACCAACTATTCAAAATTCCTTAATTGTATTAAATGTTCTTGGTATCAATTGCTCAAAAAAAACTCTCCTTTAAAAATGATAACCATCTACCTATTTATAAGAAACATAGGTATTTAACTAATTAACTTTAAAAATATCAACATGAAAGGATATTTGTCCTTAATATAAAGATACAATCTGGAAGGTCACATGTTATTGTGACAAGAAAGAGTATATGCTAACAGACTAGCACATACTTTACAAAAATAAAATTATCTTAATAATTTCATTAGTGGGCCCTTCAATTAGCCTTGTCTGAGGAAGTATTTCACCTTGGTGTATTATTTCTTGATCAGCTTAAAATCCACTATAGGTTTCATTATGCAATCCTCTTCTTTATCTGCTAACTTGTCAAATTCACTATCTACCCAAGATACAAGTTCTTTGATATATTATGCTTCTATAATTTTATTCCCTACAAAAATAATGGTATCAGGGTCTTCCAGTTGTCCTTATCTAAATGACCTTTGATGTCTTTGATGTTTTGGATGTGAGTGTCAACCCTCTACTTGAATTATTCATCATTAATCAGGCCTATAGTAGTGTTTTGAGAAGGGTTATCTAATAGATTCGCTAGAAGTTTCTCAATTCAGTTTACCAAGTCTATGTCTCTCTTGATGAATTACTTAACATCATTTCTCTAAGTGATCAAATCCTCTTGTTTATCTATCAAAAATACCATGAAGACATCTAGATGTCTATGTTTGATAATCTTGAAGTCCAATACTTGCTTTGTCTTATGCACCTTGATGAGCTCCTCCATTTGAGCTTGAGAATTCTACCACTAGGTGATTAATGTTTGTGTCATCTTAGCTTGATGGTCTAAAGCACTCAATCTAGACTTGATGCTTTTCAAATTCTCAAATACATCCATCAAAGATACATTCAATGCTTGCAATACATCCTTAGGAATTGAAAGGACCGAAGCTTCCAAATCTTGCTTTTCTTTCTCCAAGTTGAGAATCCTCTGCTTCATTCCTTGAACTCCAGCCAAGGTCATTATTGACTAGGATATTACCATACTAGCTACATCCTCTTGAAAAATAGGATGTTCCCTTGTTGCCTACCTTGGAATAGGAGTTAAGCCTAAAAATGGTTCCACCTTTTGAAAGGTGAACTCCTCAGTACCAATAGTGATTTTCTTGGTCTCTATTCTCTCAAGAGTTGATGTATCTGGATTAAATTAGACCTAAGGGTCAAGTTATTTCACCTATGGTTGATTAATAATCTCTACATTTGAACTCCTAGAGGCTCCTAAGGTACCAACCCATTGGCTTTCCTTATTGTGAAGAATCTAGATGCTTCTCTTTGCTTATTTTTTCAACATATCCTAAATCCAAGGCTTATTATTATCTTGAACACCTATGTCCACTCAATTCAAAGCTATTAAAGGAGAAAGAGATGGGATTTTTTCATTGTAATTTCCCATAAATAAACCAATAGGGAATGGTTGGTCCACAAATAGGATTCTCAAAATTGAAGATGTTTATTTAACTAGTAGGGTGAGTGAAAGTTAACTTAGGCCTCTTTATTGGAGCCAAAGGAACTAAGGCTAATTATGTCTATCTCTTTCCACTACCCAATGAAACCAATTCCTCACCTACTTCCTCAGACAGGTCTTCTTCCTTGTCTAAACCATAAGAATCTATGATATTAATAAGGTCACTTTCTACTGTTTCTCTAGTTTCCAAATCAATCATGCTAATAACCTCTACTGGGGAAGAAGGCCTTATTGGGGATGCCTAAATTTGGAGACCTTCACCAGGTCTATCCTTAATGTTGGACCCTTAAATCACATCCTTAAATATTCCTTTTACATCCTCAGGTTACCCAACCTAGGATTATTTTGTCAATTCTCCATGCTTAGGCTCAGAAGATTATCCCTCAATGTGTAGTCCCAAATGGTCTTGGAAACAAGTGATACTATAAAGGATGTAGCTATTTCTTTTGAATTCTTATTATCCCTGACCAACCTATGTTCTAAATTTATGTTGTATTTTTTAACCCTAGACAAGACTTATTCAAAGTTCCTTGCCCTTGTGTAAATACCATCTCCCATACCTGGTTGATGTTTGTACTCAGCCTTTGGGACCTTTTTATCTTGAATATGGTTAGCCACTCTATCATTGGGGTCCCACATCTTAAGATCATCCAATTGGAAATCAAAAGAGTTCTTGTGCACCACCATGATCTCCAATTGTTTCTAATCTTTGATTATAATTCTACTAATGTCTAGTGGAAAGGGATGAACCTGATCTTTCTTATTATTCTTGTAGTGCCAATCCATTTCTTAGATGATTTGATAGGAATTTTCTTGCTCTACAAGCTTACTAGGAACATATATAAGCAATTTCTATGGTTAGACCATGATTCCCTCTATCCTTATTACAATGTAATCTGGATAGAACCACACATCCCCCATGATCTCTACTTATGTTTTGATTAGAGGATGAATCCTGGGCATAGGGACACCAGTGATTAATTCAAAAATGATTGGGAAAATACCATCACATATGAGATTCATGTGATTCTTGTATTTGAAAATATGTAATTTGGATTAATGATGGGAAATGGTAGATCTACCATCAGGGGAGCAATTTCAAATGCTAGGGAAATTAATAGAGGCTAAGAGTGCATCGAAGAGGTAGGACATCATAAAACATTTCTTGTAAGTCTTTCTCTTGATTGCTATAAATTAATCAGCCAAGAAAAAACTTATTAAGTCTCCAATAGGAGGGGTTAAGTTTTTCTCCAACATGCAATGGGTATAGGATACCCAAATCTTACTTAAATAAGTAGTAAAAGAGGCACCAAAGGCTCTATTTAATAAATTCATAGCTACCCTAACACCTTCCCTAAATTTGGAAATAAGAATTTCACCATTTGAGGTTCTAAAAACATGAGAACCTTAGATTAACCAAGGTGAGAGGAGTGAATCTAGGTTTTGGAAATTTTTCTATTCTCTCAAGGAAGGGAGATCAACATGAGGCAAAGGGAGCTTATAATAAGTCTCAAAGGTCGTGGGAGCTATGCATGAAATTTTGTTAATACTTATTTCATGAATAATCCATTCTCCATCTATTTTGTAGTCAAAAAAAATAGGAATAAGAAGATTAATGTAATGCATTACCCCTAGTTTTGCAGTTGTATGATGAAGGCCTACCATTTGAATTGATACTAAATCCTTATATCTTTGCTATATTGAAACATTCATTTTTTCTTCTTGAGAAATTGGTTGTAACTCTTTGACAAAGAAGATTAATTTAGACCAGTTCCTGATTTTATGTACATTCAATACTATTAATCTAGCTCTATGTCTCTAAAGACCCTTCCTTCACCATTTGAAGTCAGATAAAGTTTTACTTCAATCTTCATATTTTGCCTATCTATTTCCATTGATAACACTATATTGTGGTTGTAAAGCTATCAAAATTCTTACTAAGACACTTGCTCTAGATTTATTTCACAATTATCTCAAGTGTCACATAATCAATTGAACCAATTCTAGCCTTCTTTATAGAGGGTTTAGGGTTTTTGGCTTTAATGAGCAAAACATCCAACTTTGATCTATTATGTGCCTTAGATATGTTGGAACCTTAATATCATGTCTTCTATGTTTCCAATCATGAGATATCTTTCATTTGGATCCTCCATACTTACATGGAGCTAATGTGGTAGGGTTCCATGCCTTTCACGACAAATTTCATAAATGTCATTTGAAGAGTGACCATTAACTTTCAAAATTCCTCTTTATTTTGATTTAAAAATTTAAATATAGGTCCTTTAATTTCATTGGTTCTTGATCTTTGAGCTTATTGATTGTGTCATGTGTCAATCTCATAAGGCCTTTGAAAAGTCCTCAACTTCATCGCACCATTAGATCAAATCCAGTGAACAAGTGATCACCGTTGGATCCTACAAGATGCTTACCTTTTAATCAATTATATGATCATATAAATCTTAGGTTTAAAAAAATATTTTCTATAATTTTATGTTTAAAAAACATAAAATAAATTAGGCTAAGATCTTTATATACTAATCTTATCTTCATAAAATCTATAAATTTCTTAAAAGGGTCTTTTAGAAATGCCCCCTTTGATTAGGCTTTAAAAATTATCTAAGTTAAATTTGACAGGTTTGATTACATCAAATACATCATCATAGATGTCAAATGATGGAATCAAAACTATCAAATTAATACAATGAAGTTCCCAAGGCTTCGAGGATTGTCTCAATTAAATTTGATGGGTTTGATCACATCAAATACATCCTCATAGATGTCAAATGGTGGGAGAAAACCTATCAAATTTAAGATAGTGGAATTTATTAATCCAATAAATGAATTCCATGTGAAAAACCCTTGAGAGTTCCCAAGGCTTCGGGGATTGTCTAGGTTAAATTTGATGAGTTTAGTCACATCAAATATGTCTTCACATACACCAAATGATAGGAGCGAACCTGTCAAATTTAAGACAATAAAAAAATTTGATCCAATGAATGAGTGCCATGCATAAAGCCTTTGGGAGATCCTGAGGATTCCAAGATTGTTTAGTTTAAATTTGATGTGTTTGGTCCCATCAAATATATTCTCATAAACATTAAATAATGGGAGTAAACCTATCAAATTTAATATAATAGAATATTTTCCTCTCATGTTAAATTTGACAAGTTTGGTCCCATCAAATATGTCCTCATAGATGTCTAATGATGGAGGTGAACCTATCAAATTTAAGATAATAAACTTTTTTGGTCCAATGAATGAGTGCTACACGTAAAGCCTTCAGGAGATCCTAAAGTTTCTGGGTTGATACACACCATTAGATTAAAACCTTCAAGGCAATGTGAACCATCAAATCAAGTATTGAGTGGTTAACCACTGTTAATGTCCTTTTGGGTGTCAGATTTAATCCATATCATTAGATCAAAACCTCTGAGCAAACAATCACCATTAGATATTCACTAGGCCCAAATCATTAACTATATGTTATTTTTAAAAGACTTTGGTTTTTTCACACCATTATATCAAATCTAGTGAACAAGCGATTATCATTAGATCTGTAAAAGAGCATAATCTTTAAATTAATACCCGATCATACATAAAGTTTAGCCTAAGGTTTTATATTAATATTTGATCATGTTTTAAAATATATATATATTTGAATCTTAATATAAAGTTAGACTTAGGATCATTTAATCAAAAGGAAATAAAATTTCCCACTAGTATTTTTCATGAATATTCAAATTCAAACCCCCCTTTAGGGTTTATTCCTTAGGAACCCTAGCTTCTTCCATGGAACTTGTAACTAATCACCTTGAAAACAATTATTAACAATTTTGAACCATGAAATGTAAACATGATCAAATACATCAAAGCACATGTTCCCCTTTTAAAATTGATTTGTATTTAAAGTCCAAGATAATACAAATCTTCACGTTCAATACAAAACATAGACTTTCTATAAAAAAATATAGGGGTCCTCCTTTCAAAAAAGAAAGAAAGGGGGGTGTTGGTCTCAACATCATATAGATTTATTCTTCTAAATCGCCATTTAGAAATGCATTCTTGACATTCATTTGGTGGATAACCCAACCATTTTGGGTTGTAAGAGCAATAAGAATTCTAATAGTACTCATTTTTGCTACAAGATCAAAGGTTTCAATATAGTCAATCTTGATTTTTTGAGTAAACTCGTGAGAAACTAATACAGCTTTAAACTTGTCAATATTATCAATTGAATTATATTTGATCTTATAAAGCCACCTACAACTGACAATATGCTTTTTAGATGGAGGAGGGACAAGATCTCAAGTTATGATTTTTAATTAATTCATTATATTTAGCTTACATAACAACATTCTATTTATCACTTTAAGTGGCTTCCTTAAATGATTGAGGTTCACATTCACACATAGTCATTAATGCATGATAACAATGTTGACTTTTAGTTAATTTATTAAAATTATCAACATTAGAAAATTAAATTAAGGATTCTAGCCATTTAAGTCTTTTAGATTGAATATGAAACTTAGGGGTTCTTCAGACTCTAATTTATCCAAAACTAGATCAACTTCCTCAAAAGCATCTATTTCATTTCTAGGATAAACATGAGAGTCAGGTTCATCAATAGAAGAACACTGAAGAAGTTCAATAGAGGGATCACAAAAAGATTTTTCAAAAATAAAAACATTTATATTCTCAATGATCTAGTATTTATAAATATCATACACCCTTAAACCTTTTGTCTTACCTTTATAACCTAAAAAATGCAAGAATAGGAAGTGGGATCAAGCTTCTTTGTTTTACTTTTAGGAATGAAGATAGAAGCAGGACTACCAAAGCTCCTGAGATGAGCCACAATAAGTTTATTTTTAGTCCACATTTCTAAAGAGGTAGAAATATATAAGACTTTGGTAGGGACTTTATTTATAATATGCACAGTAGTATTCATGGCTTCAGCCCATAAAAATTTATGAACTTTGCAGATTGTAACATTGTTCTAGTCATTTATATGATGGTGTGGTTTTTTCTTTCAGCAATACCATTTTGTTAACGGGAATAAGGACTTGTTAGTTAAATTTGAATATCAAAACTAATGAAAAAATAATCAAAATTTTTACTAACATATTCACTATCATTATTAGTTTTTAATCTCTTATTAAAAAATCAGATGCATTTTCAACATTAACATTAAATTTCTTGAAATTAGACATTTCATCAAATTTATTTTTAATGAAAAAAGACTAGATCATTATAGTGTAATCATAAATAAAAATAATAGTATACAAATAATCATTAAGAGATACAACTTTAAGAGGTCCTACAACATCACTATGAATTAATTCTAAAAGATGTGAGGAATTTGCATCATGATTCTTGTGAAAGGGTTAGTATGTTGTTTACCACGTAAGTAACCCTCACAAGTTTCATGATGAGAGAGGATAGAAGGAAGTCTAACAACAAGATTATTTTCATACATATCATATAAACTTCTAAAATTAACATGTCTTAATATTTCATGTCATAATTGAGATTTATTCTTACTATGCGATGAAAGAAAACATTCAAAAGAAAGAGAAAAGATATATAAACCATTCTTTTGAACACCTTCAACAATCAAGGAATCAGATTAATTTTCAATAGATCATATATCTTTAAGTAATGTTATAATAAAATTATTATTTTTAAGTTGAGAACAAGATGGCCAAAAATTTTAAGCTTGGGTACATACAAAACATCATTTATAGTAACATTTAAAAACATTTTTTTCTCTTGTTTAGTTATTTCTAAAAAATAATTATCACTTAAGTAATTTTTTTTAGATATGTATCTAGAATCACACATAATATTAGATAAACAATTCATATGGTGTGATGCATCACTAACTAAAATCCACTCATTTTCATTTGAAGCAAATAAAGTAGCATACAAACTAATAACATTTAAATCTTGATTGTTATTCTAATTGGGGTTTTGATTCTTCTACTTGTTTTGATTAGATTTCTTCCCTTTGTTATTTTTATAAGTTTAATTATTATTTTTATCCTTGTTTTTATAACATGTTTTCCCTCTATGGCCAAATTATCACACAAACTACAATTTTCATTAAACTTAGGTGTATGATTCTTATTACTAGATTTATTATTCTCATATTTACCTTTAACAGAATTAGGGTTAGATTTTGTTGATGTAGGTTTTTATTTCCTAGTTGGGATATTTATTTTTATATTTTTCCCTATACCTTTTATTAATATTTCTTAGGTTAATAAAGCATGATTAATTAGGTGAGTAGATTATGAGGTGTCACCTTCTTACAAGTGAGCATTCATTTGCTATCTTGGAAGATACTTTGATATCTTTAGTCTGATAGATGGTTGCTTCTTATTGATTGGTGTTACCACCTCCTCCCTCTCTCTTTTTTATTTAAACATTCTACGTAGATTGTATTTGATATCTTGATTTTACATCTTCATAATGTAATTTTACTTTTGAAGCATTTGTATTACTCTCATGTAGAATAACTCTATGTTATTTTTATCTTGTATTATTTGCTTTCATAATTTAATATCTATTCATTTGCACTAATGTTTTAGGTTATTCATCTTTTCATATTCTAACATGGTATTAAATTGAGGTTATTATCCTCCCCAAATCTCTCAAATATAGAAATTAAAATCTATTCTTGCACATAGAAAAGCTTTAATGCCATGTTAGAATCTGAAAAGATGAATAACCTAAAAAACTAATGCAAATGAATAGATATTAACTCTATGTTGTCATTTTGATCTTGTATCATTTACTTTCAAGGTTTAATATCTATTCATTTGCACTAGTTTTCTAGGTTATTATTTTTACAATTAAATTTGGTCATAACTTGCTCTTCTTGAATTAAGAGAGTAGACAAAGTGGTAAGATCAGGGATATCCTGCTCAATTTAATACCTAGAATTCAAAATTAAAACAAAATTTCTAAAATTTTCATGAATATTTAATTAAATAATAAAAAAAATCAATTAACCGTGAATATAATTACAATTACATGTATCTAATTGATATTTAATGTTTTTTATTTCAGTAATAAAATTCACAACTTTTTCATTACCTTGCATAGTTGTAGTTAGCAATTCAAGGATTAACTTAATAATCTTTGAGAGATGAGTGCTCTCATGCATATATTCAAAGAGTTTTCAAGTATAATTAGGAGACTCCTAACTACTAATGTGAATAATAAATTCATCCTTAACACTATAAAATAATAGACATAGCTTCTTATGATGTTTGTTGAAATGCATTGGTTAGCTCAAAGGTCACATGTCATCCAAAAAAGAGATTTTTTAATCCCAATGACAAAATTCCATAACTTTTAGGTCATAAATTTATATTTAATATGAATTTTCTATATATTATAGTTATTTTCATTAAGTATTTGAGATTTATATAAGTAAAAATGAGATGAAACCATAGCTTTCCTTTTAACAAGACATGAACAAATGCTTAAAAATAAACTATTTTAAATAATTTTTGAAATATTTTCAAAATAAAGTGAATTTCACATGTAATTTTACTTAATTATATAATTTATATATCAAAAAATGTAAAAAATTTAAGGTATCAAAAGAGTCGCACTCAAAATGATCGCTTCAACACTATTATTAAAAAAGTGAAAAAACTTCAATAAGAGGATTCAAAATATAAAATGGGCCACTCCAATGAATTTAAAATAGGCTAAAACCTAGAGATTGACTGGTTACATGACTATGTTTGTCAAAATATTATTCATTATTAGGTCAAAAGTTGAAGAACAAGATGACATGTCAAGGGTTTAGCAAAGTTGGCACGTGAACTATAAAATAGATTTCAAATTAAATTAAATTTGAAAAATTATTTTGACCAAGTCAAAAAATGTTTAATAATGGGGTTTTGAATTTGGGACCTCCTTAGTTTTAAGATCTAGCAAAAAGATAGACCACCAACACTTCTAGGAAATGTTTCAAAATAATACATGCACTAATATATATTTAGACCTTTTATTTTATGATTATATATATATATATATATATATATATATATATATATATATATATATATATATATATATATATATAATGTAAGTGAAAAAAATTTTAAAAGAAAATTAAATTTTTAGTAATTCTTTCTTTTTCCAATGTGGGACCCACAGTTTGAAAAAAAGAAATTAAAAAATAGTCTATTTTTTTAAATAGTTTTTCAAAACTAAATGAATTTAAAAATACATATGTAGTTTCATGGCTTCTCTATAGAATTTCAAGAGCTTAGATCTCCTTGTACAAGTCTCAAATTTGCTTGAAAATTTAGCAACCCTCATATTTTTGTTTGATAAACATAATTGGACCCTCAAAATAGAATTTTTTTAATGAAGAATTCAAGATTTTGAATTGCCCACAATAAAGTATGGTGCCCCTATAAATTCTTGGGAGAGCCTAAAAACTTGTACATGCACTCAAAAATCTTGAAATTTGTTCTAATATTTAAAAAAAAATTATTAATGAAGGAATCTAAAAAATTGAATTTTGACAAAAAAATCAATTTTTTGAGTAGTTATGGTGCCTTAGGCTCAGATAAACAAAAAAATTATTTGAAAAATATTTGAATCTTCTAAAAAAAATATCTTGCCAATCACCCAATCTTCTCATGGCTCTGGAATACAAAATATATATGTAATATAGATTAGATCTAGATGAATAAATGATGGCAAAGAGTACACAAAATTTAAAGTGGGAAAACCTCCAAGAGGTAAAAAAAACCATGAATATGATATTCATTAATTGATAAAATTTTCACCCCAATACAAATCCTTCCCTTCTCACTTCTTCACATAAGCCTTCATAGAACCTTTGTAAATATTTATCACAAGCAAATATTAAATTCACTGAGTGTATTTTCATGAATAATACAATAGAAGTAAGACCCTATTTATAATAAAATGTGAGGGGAGGTGACCATTGTAACTAATGGGTCCATTCTTATTGAGGATCATTTAAATTAATTGGCTAATAATAAATCATAATATTTTATTATTTATTTACATGAGGTTTTCACCTTGTGTTTAATAAATACTAAATTATTATTATTTAATAATAAATAAAAGTATGTTAAGGGTTTAAATTAGCCCACTTAGACATTAAATATTCTAAATATTCTTCAATTAATATTAACCTATTCCTTGAAACCACATAAATGACATGTTTAAAATTGTAACTGTCAAGCCTCTGAGTTAACTATTGTAATCAATTTTGTCTATCTGGTCCTGAGCTCCTAAGAAGTCACCACATGGCAGTTTCTTAGGCCCTCAAGGTCATGGGACTATTAGTCCATTTTGGAGTCTCCTGAGTCTCTATAGTCTCAAGCTTCTGAGAAGTCTCCATGTGGCATCTTTTCGGGCACTTGGGGCCATAAGACTATTAAACCATTAGACTGAGTCTCCATAGTTTTAATATCCCAAGAACTCACCACATGAAAACTTTTCAGGCCCTTAGGGCCATAAGAATATTATACCATTTCATTTTTTTCAATTCCTCATTAGGATAAGTTATCAATATCATGCCATGTGGCATGATATCGATGACTCTAGAGTATAGATCCTCTGTGTTGGATTCTTTGGCCTCTGAACTTTATGATTATGCCATGTGGCACAATATCAAGAGCTTAGAGGTCACATATCCTAACATGGAAAAATTAAAATACCTGAGATCCATGAGTCCCAAAGATCATCCCATGTGATATCTTGAAGGTTAGAAGTTGGAAAATCTAACATAGAGTAGAAGAGAGAAAAAAATATTCAAGTACCCAATTACATTTTTCTATTTCAAATGAAGTGATACTTCTTACAAATTAATATTTATGTGGTTATTCAATTAATATTAACATATTCATTGAAACTACATTAATGACATGTTTAGAATTATAATTTTTAGGCCTTTGAGCTTATTGTTTAATCTATTTTTTGTCTATGGTCCTAAGCTCTTGATAAGTCACCATGTGGTGGTTTCTTGGGTTCCTAGGGTCATGGGACTATTAGCCCATTCTATAGTCTCTTAAGAATCCATAGTTTCAAGCTCCTAGGAAGTTTCCATGTGGTATCTACCTAGGCTTGCTTGGCTATGATACTATTAAACTATTAGACTAAGACCCTGTGTGTTGATCTCTTACGAACTCACCACATGGAAACTTCTTGGGTCCTCAGAGACATGAGACTATTAGACCATAAAAATTTTCTCAATTCCTCATGAGGTTGGGTTACCGAGATCGTTCCACATGGTATGATCTCAAGGACTTAGGGTCTTTGGGATTTTGGTTCCTCTGTGTTGGATTTTATGGCCTCCAACCTCTATGATCATGCCATATTGTATGATCTTGAGAGCTTGAAGGTCAAAGATCCCAATGTGTAAGAGCCAAACTCTTGAGATCCTTGAGTCCTCAAGTTCATGCCATGTGGCATGATCTCAAAGGTTGAAGGTTGGAAAAAGCAAATGTAGAGTAGAAGAGGAAAATAAATCAAGTACCCAAATAAATTTTCTTATTGAAAAATAATTAATACTTTTAAAAAATAATATGTATGTGGTTCTTAAATTAATATTAACCTATTCATTACAACAACATAAATGGTGTGTTTAGAATTGTAATTATTGGGCCTATGAGATAATTATTGTAATCATTTTTATCTCCATGGTCTTAGACTCCCAAGAAGTCACTAGGTGGTAGCTTCTTGAGCCCCTAGGGTCACAGACTATTAGCCCATTCCACATTATTATAAGACTCCATAGTCTTGGGATCTCAAGAATTCACCACATGGAATTTACCTAGGCCCTTAAGGCCATGGGACTATTAAACCATTAGATTGAGTATCTATGGTCTTAGGCTCCAAACAACTTATCACATGGAAACTTATCAATCCCTTAGAGCCATGAGACTATTATACCATTAAACTTTGTTCAATTCCTCATCAGTTCATATTATCAGGATCATGCCATGTGGCATAGTCTTGAGGACTTGAGGTCCTTAGGATTTTGGCTCCTCTACATTAGCTTTTCCAACCTCCAACCTATGTGATCATACCATGTGGTACTATCTAGAGATATCAAAGGTTAGATATCCCAACACATAAAATTTAAACTCCCAAGATCCTTGAGTCCCCAAGATCATTCCATGTGGAATAGTCTTGAAGGTTAGAGATTGGTAGAAGAGAAAAAATGTTCAAGTAACCAATTACATTTTTTATTATAAATGAAGTAATAATTATTACAAATCAATGTATGTGGTTCTTCAATTAATATTAAACTAGTCCTTACAACTGCATAAATGAAATGTTTAAAATTGTAATTGTCAGGCCTCTGATCTAATTTTTGTAATTATTTTTTTCTATGTGGTCTCGAGCTCCCAAGAAGTCATCACATGATAGCTTCTCGAGCCTACCACAGTCATAGGACTATTATCCCATTATGCATTCTCCTAAGAAACCATAGTCCTAGAATTTTTATAATTCACCACATGGCATCTATCTGAGCCCTTAGGGATATAATATTATTAAATAATTAGACTAAGTCTTTATGGTCTTGGGCTCCCAAGAACTCACCATATGTTAAATTCTCAATCCATTAAATTGACAAGACTATTTGACTATTAAATTTATTAATCCCAAAAGCAAGAGCAATTCATCACAAAATTGGCCAAGGCATGAAGGATTCTAATCTCTATGATTATGTCAGTGTCATGATATTGGGAGGTTAGGCATCTTAGAGGCCAACATATAAGATCTAAAATCCTAAGCACATTGAGTTTTAATATCATGCCATATAGCATGATCTCAAGGTCTCAAGGTCTTTGAGAGTTTAGATACTTTATGTGGGTTATCCAACCTACAACCTCTAAAATCATGTCGTGTGGCATAGTCTAGGGACTCAACATGCTCAGGACTTTTGATCTTTTATGTTGGCCTTCCATGCCTCTAACCTCCTAAGATCATGCCATGTATCATGATCATAGAGGTTAAAATCTTTCATACCTTGACCAATTTTACAATGAATTGCTCTTATTACTGAGATCAATAGATGCATGACACTTAAATCTCTCATGTTCAATCTTGGTTCTACCTATAAAAAGTAAATGCCTCAAGATATTAGAGATTAGAGAACCTAACATATAATATTCAAACTCTTAAGATATCTGAGTCCCTAATATCATTCTATGTGGCACCATCTTAAAAGTCAGAGGTTAGAGAAGCCAACCATGTGGTAATCCCTTATCAAGCTAGGTTAATGATCTAGGGACACAAAATGATTCCATGTGGAATCACCATGGTGAGCTAAGCCTATGAGCTAACTTGTGTAATTATTTTTATCTTTGTGGTCATGAGTTCTTAGGAAGTTTCCATATGGTAACTTTTTGGGCCCCCAAGCTCTCAAGATTATCAACCGATTCCCAAGTCTTCTGAGTCTCTATAGTCTTGGGCTCTCAAGAAGTCACCACATGGCATCTTCTTGAGCCCTCAGTGTGGACAAGGAATACATAAAGGAGAGGTTAGTCTTGTGTTAGTCTAAGAAATTAAACTCAAATAAACACACTAAAATCCTAACACCTTTTGTCTAGACACTAGGGAAAGTATAGGTAATAAACATGCATATGAAAATACAAAAAAAAATAAAAAATAACACTTTATTTTACCTTCCTTGAAGCTCCAAATAGTTTTTTGAATGGCTTTCTCATCTTTTGCATCATTAAATCTTTATCAATGGATATTTTTTGGCTTTACCTTTCCTTAGCACCTTGGATTTGATTGCTTGGCTTAAAATTTAGACATGGTAACATTACTTCCATGAGGCTTATGGAGTAAATCCTACATAATAACTCTATAATATCCAAGATTAAAAATCAAGGGTATGGCCTTATATTTAAAGCCTCAAGAATTAACCTCTCACCCAAGATGAGTTAAATTTGAGTTTAAATATGGAATGGATTCAAACTAACCCTAGGTGAGTTGAGACTAACTCTATTTGAGTTAATAGTTGTCATGTAATTATGAATTTTAATTACTAGGCATGTCTCTCAAATTATATATTTTGGTATATCATCAAAGAGCTTGACAACTCATAAAGGCAATGATGAAAAGGCTTGATATTTTAAATTTTTAAATTTTCATTTTTAGATATTCATTAATTATAAATGGATAATTTAATTAAGAATTTAATCTTGTTTAATTATATAATTTATTTTGATTAGCATTTTATCTATTTTAATATTTGAACAAGTTCCCTATTTAATAGGTTCATAGGCTAAATTGATAGTTGTTATGTCGCAAGGTGATTAGGGATGAATTTATGAGAGGTTATTATTGAATATAGGCTAGTACCCCAAATAGGGATGCCTCAACATGATTATGAGAATTGATAAATGATGCATGGCTAAAATTGGGACATTCAATAATTCTTAGGCTTAATTTAAAATGATTGGTAGGAATTAGTATGAAGTCTAGGTGGAAGATAGTTATGACTAGAATTGGATGTCTACATTTTGCCCCTATTTAGGAAGGAATTACAATCTATAATCATAGTAACATATTTTTAAAAAATGAAAAGTTCATGTATGCCTAACACTTTAATGATAATGGTTGAGATCTATATGCCCCCTTGAAGGAGCATTCAGCAAAAAAGGTCAACCATCAGTCCATCAAAAGAAGGAAAATGATGGGACTAAAAGGTAAAAAGGGGTGGAAAAGATTGGTTTGCCCATAGGTGATTATAATTAGTGACATAGTGAGCTACCTTGGGTGGGCATATAAATAGGATTATTTTTCTAAAGTCAATTATAATCATCTACATAGCATGATAAAAGGATAATGATTTGACCAAAGGTGATTATAATCATTAGCCAAAGGATAAGGGTAACAATAGAATGATTTACTAAAAGGTAGTTATAATCATTAAAAATGAAAATAATGATTTACCCATAAGTAGTTATAATCATTGGTAAGATGGAAACATTCCCTAGTTGGGTGGAGAGAGATAATGATTTTCCCATAGGTGGTTATGAGCATTATCACCTAGATAGATTGAAACACAGGAATTTTACCAAAGGCATTTGTAATCATTAGTACATTGGGTGGGATGATGCATAAATTTTTTCCCAAAGTTAGTTATAATTATTGGTACTATTATGGGAGGAATATGGCAAATTGGAATAGGGTGCTTACAAACTGAATTTGTACTCATGGAGTAAGAGTAAGTTGATACATAGGAGAAAGATGAATTTGGGAAACTTGATAGTATGGAGATGCATGTCCTAATTATCAAGGATTAAAATTATTTAATGATTAAATTAATCTATATTTAGGAATTTATGTGGGTAGATCAAAAAAAAAATAGGTACCAAGGAGAAGTAATGTGGTCATATTGCTTGTAAGATTTTTTGAGCTGATTTTTGTTGTAGCATGTGATGGTATGTATCATGATATAGAACACCATGATAAATAAGCCAAAATATTCATAAGGACTAACATGTGATCTAATAAACACTAAAAAATGAAGCACCAATGATAAAAACCATAATGATAATGTTGACATATGAATATGGATAGACTTAAGTAAGATGCACAAAGAATCATGTAATGAACATATGTATACTAAGCCAAGGCACAACAAGAAAACAAAAAAATAGGCAAAAAAAGAAATAAAATATGAAAAAAAAAAACAATGAAAACAAAATGAAACAAACACATCAATGGTTAATCACAATGTTAGTGCAAACAACACAAACAAGAAGACAAACATTGTACCTAGGCTATAGGAGACAATGACACAAATAAAATGGGGGAATAAAATAAAATGAAGAGGTATATAAGCTAACTCTAGATGCACTAGGTGAGTGGATGTTGCCTACATATTTTTATGGATGCAAGGTCCAACATAAAATTCAAGCCAAATGTAATTCTCCTAGGATATGGGATAGAATAACATGATGAGAAGGAAAACATGATTTGTGTTGTACAAGAATAATGGGAATGGTCTCACAAAATGGTGAGAGTATGAGATTAATCCTAGTGGTCATTAATGTATCAAATTATAATACATAATGCATAATATGAAAGCTCAAAAAATGGAGAGAGCATAAGGCTTAGGTCTAACAAGGATGGGGAAACTAAAGGACAAGTGATTTCTTGTGAATTAGCTAAGGGTCTCAAAATCCTTAAGGTAAAGAAGCGGTTTATTTAGTGATTTTTAGGATTTTCAATATTGTTTTCAAATGTTTTTGTATTTTCAAGGCATCTTAACTTGATCAAGAATGGTGTGACACTAAATGGTCCAATTCACAAAATGGTGAGAGCATTCAAACTTAAATTTCTTGCAAAAAAGTGAGAGTGTGGTAAAGGGGTGACTAAACTAACCTCAATGTGATTTGATTGTTGCCTATATAGTCCCAATGGTACCTCAAGTCATTTTAGTTTTACCTTATAGTGGATATATCTGACTAGGTAGCAACAAGTTCTCAAATTAGGCAAATGAGATAATACAGCATAGGAATGGCAAGGTGGGATTTCAAGGCATGATAAAAGATGTTGTTCTTAATTTATCCATAGGTATTTATAATTAGGAAAAAATGAAATAAGTTAATGATATTAATTTGTAAATAGAATATTATAATTAGTAGCATGATGTGAGACACTAATTTTCCCAAAGGCAATTATAATCAGGAATACTCAGCATGAAATAAAACAAGAAATGAAGGATGCAACTACCAAACCATTATCATACTATTACAAAATATGGCCTATGTCTAGAATACTAAATCAAATACTAAAACTTGATCTGACTCCTTTCATTAAAAGTTCTTCAAGAACCAATGAAATGGAATCAAGGTCAAAGGGGTTGGGTAGGGAGGGTAAAAATGAACTTTGGTCAATAAGAAAATTATGGTAGAATGGTATAGGGTATGGTACAAAGAAGATTGTTGATATTATGGCATAATATAAAAATGACTCATATACAATATTATTAGGTCTTTCAGATGAAGTAATTATTGAGATGTATAATGTTCATCAGCTCATCAAGTTCATCCCCATCTGGTGTAGCGATGTTGTATGCTCTAAAGCTATAATTTGCAACAATGATATATGGGTCTATCAAATTGGGTTTTAACTTACCTTTATTCTTCTTCTTGGTTGTGGTGTTCTTTTGGTTTTCTTTGAGAACAAGATCCCCAAGTTCAAACTCTTTATGTTTAACTCATCAGTTATAATGGCCACAAAGTTTGTTCTAGTATTCTTGAAGGTTGTTGATAGTGGCCATGCATTTTTCATCAAGTAACTCTATATATTTTAAGTGATCAACTCAACAATATTCATCATCCAAGACATTTTTTAGTGATATACACAAAGAAGGTAACTTAACCTCAATGGGAATAATGGCTTCAATGCCATAAACTAGGCAATATAGAGTGGATCCTATTGGGGTATGATAATTAATGTAGTATGCCCAAAGGGTGCAATAAATTTGGAGGTGCTAATCATGGCCAACATCATTGACAATATTTTTAAGGATATTGAAAATGGTTTTGCTAGATGCTTTTGTTTGGCCATTACCTTATGAGTAATAGGTGATAGAAAAATGTTAAGTAATGTTGTACTCAGCATAAAGCAATTTAACATCCTTGTTCTTAAATGATCTTCCATTATCAGATATAACATAGGATGGGATACCATAGCATCAAATGAGATGATTAAATATGAACTTTGAAATTTATTTTCTAGTCACATTAGTGAGGGGTATATCTTTAACCCACTTAGTGAAATATTCAATAGTGATAAGGATGTGTTTATGGCCATTAGATGAGGTGAGTTTAATCTTCCCAATGAGATCAAGTCCCCATGTGGTAAATGGCCATGGTGTAAGAATTAGTTTTAATGTTTTGGCTAGAGCATGAATCATATTGGCATGACATTGACATTTGTCACATATTTTGGCATAAGCAGCTACATCTACATCTATAATTGGCCAATAATAATTGGTACATAGGATTTTTTTGGCTAGGATGACCCTATTGGTGTGGATTTCACATAATCCTTCATAAACTTCACATAATGTTAATGTTACTTCTACAAAACTTAAACAACTAAGTAGATTTCCATAAAAGTTGTGGTGGTAAAGGGTTGGCCCAAGTAAGGTATATCATGAAGCATGATAGGTAAAGCTTGTTTATTTTTTACATGATAGGTCTGGTGGCATGATATGGTCATGAATGTAGGTAAAGAGGTATGAATACCATATAGAGTTAGGACCAAAAATATCACAAATCATTGTGATGGTTGAAGGTTTGTGAAATAGCATTAGAAAAATTTTAATGAGAAATTGATATTATTTTTCCTTATCGATGTGATGGATCAAAGAACTAATGGTGGCTATTGAATCCATTTTCCTATTACTAGCCTTTAGAATGTGTTCAAAATGTATGTCAATGATCTTTTATTTGAGAGTGTCAACCATGGCCTTGTATAGAACTAGCTTGTCATCTTTAGTTTGAAAGTGGTTTGTAACTTGATTGATGATTAACTAAGAATCACCATAAACCTTGAGATGTTTAATATTCTATTGTAATCCCTGACAAATCCCTATAATAAATGTTTTATATTCAACCATGTTTTTAGTACAAGGAAAGTTGATTAAGAATGATTTAGGGATAAGATCCCCTTATAGTGTAATAAATAATAGGCATACCCTCAATCCATGTGATGTGAATGATCCATAAGAATATAGCTTCTAATACTACTCTTCAAGATGTGTTTCAATTATTATCATGATGTACTCATGTAGGAATTGAAAATTAAGGGGCTCAATATCCATAAGGGGAGCTTTAGTAATTTTATCTACAAGTACTTGTCCCTTGATGGCCTTCTAGTTAATGTACTCTATCTCAAACTCAGTCAAAATCATGATATATTTAGCCATGAAATGTTATAAAACTATTTTGGATAGTAGATTCTTGAGTGGATCTACGTTGGAAATAACTATGGTCTTGTTGTTTAGCATGTAATATTGTATTTTTTATGTTGTAAAGACCATAGCTAAATAAGCTCTTTTAATGGGCATATAATTATGTTTATATGCAACCATTATACATCTTAAATAGTACATGACATGTTCTTTTCCATTATCATCATGTTGAGCTAGAAGTTCCCCCAAGATTTTTTTAGTTACAGACAGGTACATTAGGAATGGCTTTCCTAGCATAGGTGGTAACAAAATAGGTAGATTGGCAAGATATTGCTTTAGGTGCTAAAAATATTTCTAGAATTCTTCATTCCAATGAAATGTGACACCTCCCTTCAATAAGTGTGTAAATGGATATAATTTGTCGTCCAACTAAAAAATGAAGTGTCTAATAGATTGAAGTGTAACCTAAAAATTGTGAAGTTGCTTCAAATTAAAAGGTGGCAGCATCTTAGTAATAGCTTAGGCTTTGGCAATGTCAAATTTAATGTCTTTGTGAGAGATGATGAAGCCTATAAATTTTCCTAAAGTGACACTAAAGACACACTTCTTAGGATTGAGTTTGACCTTGTATTCATGTAGCCTCTCAAATATTCTTTGTAGTGTGTTTGGATGAGTGACCCATGTCTTTGATTTACCTAGTATATCATCAACATAATCTTAAATAATGTCATGCATCATATCATGAAATATGGAAATCATGGCTCTTTGTTATGTGGCCCCAATATTCTTGATACCAAATGGCATAACTTGATAATAAAGTGTTCCCCATAGATTGGTGAATAATGGTTTATGTTAGTCTTCTAGTGCAATCTAAATTTGGTTGTATCCTAAAAATCTATCCATAAGTGAAAGCATTTCATACCCCACTATGGAGCCAACTATCATGTCAATGTTTGGTAGAGAAAAGTCACCCTTAGGGAAGGCCTTATTTATATCTCTAAAATCAATGCAAATTTTGATTCCTTCTAGCTTATTATTGATTGACACAACATTTGAGATTCACTTGTTTCACTAAAATTTTACTTTATTTTCTTGTTTAGAAAGAGTAAAACTTATAAGAAGGGTGAGGTTAGTATAACTTGGATTTGGTTTCCACTCCATGATCCAAACGGTTGTAGATACTCATCTTTATGTGGGGAGGATGACATACAAATAAGAAATCAATCTAGAAAATAGTGGATTAGTGAGATAATAGGGTGGACTACCTAAGATGAGACAGAT
Organism: Torreya grandis; assembly: GCA_037957365.1. Taxonomy (NCBI): domain Eukaryota; kingdom Viridiplantae; phylum Streptophyta; class Pinopsida; order Cupressales; family Taxaceae; genus Torreya; species Torreya grandis. Next base: position 295,483 of record JARHVA010001840.1, read on the forward strand.
CCAAGAAATCACAAACTTCTTTGGAGGCTATCAATCCACACTTTTAAAACACTTAAGTTATGATAAATTAGAAATATATTCTTACATGAAATAATAGAAGGTACTGAAATCAAATACAAGAAATGTTTGAAAATAAACAAATGATTTTGATTTATAATATCAAAAAATGATTGAATACTAAAAATAAATTACTCAAACTTGATTCAAAAAATAAGTTGAATTTATATGGTAAAATAAGAACTCATAAACTACGATTTGGGTACAGGTAGATGGGTCAAATCAGCTTGTTATTTTAAAATAACACATAGTGATCATTGGTGGTTAGGTATGACCATCAGTAGTTAGGTGACCATCGATGGTTATTAACCATCAGTGCCTATGTAAATCTATCAATGGTTAGGTAGGACCATTGATGGTTATTATAGAATTTGGTTTGGGGAAAATAGATATGTTGGGGAGGGTTATGAAGAGCTTGTGGGAGTAGTGTTTGGGTTGAATGTTGGTTGCAAGATAAAAAGCAATGCTCAGAGGTATCTAGTTTGGGAGTTGGGTGATTGGAATAGGCTATGGGTGGTTTTGGGTAGGAGATGAAATGTATAGAATTTTAAAACTCCAACATAGGGAATGATGTGTAGAGAATGGGAATGAACCAAACATTGAAATGAATAAATTTAATTACTGAATATTGATAGAAAAACATATATACTTATATTTTAGGTTTTGTTGGTCTGAGGAATGTTGAGGTTGGTTGAAAGCTATTTTGGATCTCAAAGTAAATTTAGTAGAATAAATGTGCTTTGGCTCAAGATAGTGCATTTTATAAGTACTCTAAGTCTTTGACCTAGTTTTTGGTTCATTGCAAAGCTTTCAAATTCACTTGGGAGTCAGAATATATAGCACCCAAATGATGATTTAAACCTTCTCTTCATACCTTAATATAGAGGAAAGGGGCAATGAAATCAAATAGTTTATAACATATATTGATCATATGAATAATAGACTAAAAGTAAATATTTGGTAATCAACAAGTGAGTTACATTCAAATTGTAGTTGATTCATTTTATCATGCAATAGTTTAAGTAACCATCGATAGTCCAGGTCAACCATCAACAATTGAGGGCTGACCATGGGGGGTCAAGGGGACATAGTCAAAATTAGCTAATCCACCAATGACTAATAGTTAATTACTTAGGAAATGGTCCAAGGTTAATAATGAGAGAATTGGTAAATAATCTAACCTAAAGGGGGCCAAGGGGTAGTTTAAAGGTTAATACGACATCTAGAGACGTAGTTTATGAATTTTTAGTGTCTATGTTTAGCCCTTTTTGTTATGTAGTTTGTATCATCATGATAAAAAATAAAAATATAAGGTTGGTTGAATTTTGGATGCCCCAAGTATGGGAGGATGTGTTCTCCCTCAAATCAGAAATTGATGAGGTCAAACAGAGTCAGTGGCAAGTTTGATAAATGGATAAATGGGTGTCGAGGTTGGTTGGGTGGGCATTTAAAAATGAATAGGTGCACAAAATGTGACTAAGTGTATTATTATAGATCACTCACAGACTAGGCTTCTATAGTTGAGGTAGATGGTAAAATAAGGTTGGACTAGAAGGATAGGTGGCATGGTAATTAGAATGTAGTGTTAGGCATAGTTGATATGGGTTACTCCTATAAATTCAAGTCTCTTAGGCAAGGTTGATGTATTCATAGGTATCCAAAAATTAGATGTGATCTTAGGAAAATAAAAATGGTTACATGTGTTAGGACTACAAAGGGTCATGCTCTAAGGCACCTAAATGGTTAGTGTGTAAAAGTAGTGCAATTTCATCAAATATGACAAGGTAATCGATGCATTCAAAATGACCAAGGGAAATTTGGGTCATGAAAATAAATGAAATGGTAAATGTGTCATGGTGTGATCATAAAAAAAAGAGGCATACAAGTAGATTGACTGACCAAAAGGTGAGCTAGGTGGGTAAAGGGAAATTTGGGTTAGGTGGTTCTTTAGTAAAATGATATGGTAAGATGGTAAAACCCTAGAGGGTTAGACCATAAATATTTAAGGTTGACCATCAGTGGTTACCTATGACCACTGATGGTCAAAAGTAAACCCTAAAAGGGTGATCATAGAAGGTCAAAGTGGGTTTTATTTGCTCATTTGTAAATTCACCCACAACCTTTCTATTATCCTAAGTGAAAACATCATTAGTTTGTCATTTATGTGCTAAGTGACTTAGGTGAGGATTGGTTAATTGAGAGTAGACATGGGAGGTGGAGGTTTGATTAAGGTGGGCTAGAGTAGGTTAAAGAGTGAGTAAGGATGTAGCAAGGTAGAGGTAGAGTGTGGGGCTAAGTGGTAGTAGTGGTGTTGAGGGATCCACCATGATAGAGGATGCATAATGAGGTAAGGGATGAAATATGTTCTATGATTATATTTTTTTTGTTGTGTTGGGTGGGTATGTCATGAAAATTGTGGGGTTTTGAGATTCTAGGTATTAAATTGATAGAAGATGGTTGGAAATAGGTTGAGGGAGTGAGGGTGTCATAGGGAATCAGTTATTCAATGTGGACTTTGTTCATGTGAGATAGCATGTGAGAGTATTCCATTATATACCCTTGTATAACTTGGACAGGGGAAGGAGATGGCTTATCATGATGAAGATGATAGCCATGACCTTCTACATACTTCTAGATTCTAGTAGTGGTAGATTTCCCTTTTTATTGCTAGGCATTCTTATTGACATAATGATAGATTAGAAAGTATTTGCATGGGCCCTAGTTTTACTAATTTAGATTTACTAAAAGCTTTGGGTATATAGGTTACATAGGTTATATAGCATTAGCATTGAGTTTGTACTACACTACTAGGTAAATGAGCATATTAGGGTGTTACAACTAGGTGGATTGCCATGGCAAAAATGGGACCAATGAGATTTCAAAGTTGGATTCATGATATGGAGAGGTAATTACACACAGCACTAGGAGGAGTGACACAAGATTTGGAGTGGTACATGGATAGATTGAAGGCATTGGTGGATAGGGAGGTTATCTAGAGGTTGTATACCATATTCCCAATATGGGTGAGCTATGATAGGTAGACCTTATCACTATAGAGTTATATATGGATTTATGGGAGATGGAAGCATGAGATAGAGCCTATCCCATTTGAGAGGGTCAAGAGATAGTTTGGGCTTGCTCAGGGTATCCTAGGTGCTTTCTTGAGGTACAGGAGAGAGGATGTCGAGGCACCACTACCTCATTCACAGTTTAAGGAGATAGAGATTGATCATGAGGAGATATCATTGGTTGAAGATATTGATGATGTAGGGATTATTTAGGAGTACCTTTTATGGTTTTAGGTACATTATGTAAAGGTAGTGTTTGGGGGGAGATAGTATACAGTAGCCTCCTAATGTAGACATGGAGGGGGGTGGGGACTAGATGGATGTGGATGCCCTTGAAAAGTAGACACTCATGATAGAGAGAGATTAGGTGAGGGTGACACTAGCTATAGCATAGGCAATCTAGTAGCGATGATTTTAGAGAGAGATATTACATAAGGCTAGGTGGTTATCTTTATGTAGGAGAGGGATACAACATGAGTGTAGCTAGCCTTGGTTATATAGGAGAGGGATACCTTGAGATAGGTAGGAAGGTGGTCACCTACACTTTTAATACCATTGAGGACTATCTTTGTGGTGAATTATATGGCCATAGTCAAGGACCTCATATACTATGAGACACTAGTCTTTAAATAGCTTCCATATGAGCCTTGATATGTTTAGTATAGATCAGTGGTTATTAGGGGAGCTAGAAATGTGACACTGGGTCAATGGGAAGCATTTACAAGTTTAGAGATAGGTCCCTAACATGGATAGGCTCCAAGAGGTAGTGATTCTTGAGTACCTTAGACTCCTATGAGACTTCTTATTTTGATGTATGATATGATTTTGATATCAACCTGTGAGCCAATGCAGTGAGATGTATATATATTTTGAGAGACATGGACATTATGATTATATATGATTATTTTTATTATGATCTTATGATGTGATTATGGTTTTATGAATATTTATTATAGTTTTGGATGATTTATTTGATGTTCATGATGTGATGATGATGATGTTTATGATGTGATCATGATGTTGTGATTAGCATTTCTCTTATTAGTAGATACATGCTTAATTAGATGTTATAAATGTGGATGTTTTAAATTAATGAATCTATGCTTCTTTATGATGGATAACATACATGGATGACTCATTTATTTATAAAATAAATGATTGAAATGTTGTAGATATGAAAAATGGCTATGATTAGTTGATGTGATTGGTTAGAAGGGTGAAATGATGTTTGATGTATGAGATGGTTAATTCATTAGAATGTTTTTTATGATTAAAAACACTTAAACAAATAATGTAAGAAGGTAATCACAAAATAAAACACATATTTTTTATTTAAATGTTTTTGATGAATTACATTTGATTAGATGAAGGTAAATTAATCTTAAAACTCATAGAGTAAGTTTGGATAACAAAACTAGATGTGAGAAAAGAAAAGAAAGATAAAACAATCAAAAGACAATAATTTTTGTGAATGCATCAACAAATAGGTTTGATAAAATAATAAAAGACATGATTCTTCTTCTTTTGAAAGGACCAAAACAAACTGAAGTTAGATCAACTTATGAATGCAAGCCCTTCGTATACTTCACGTAAGCATTCATTAATTAGTTAAAGAGTCTCATGATCACATAGTGTCAAGAAAGCTTGAAAATTCCTTATTTTATAGAGGGTATAAATGGGATATGGATGATAAAGGAACCTTCATGTGAGGTTGGTTTGCCTCTTTTATAGGTTACCAAAGATCTAGTATAAAAAAAATAATGTCATATATGGTGTAGACTGATTGATGTGGGAAGTCTACTTATGACAGTTGATTGCAACTTCCAAATTATTTTAGCTTTTTTCTTTTATTTATTTTTATAGGGGTTTTTTGATATTTTGATATTGCTTTGAGAGGTTGGGGAAGCTGATCAATGTGAGAAGCTTCCAAAAAATTGTTTTCTTTTGACAAATGCTTTTACTTATCTATCCTTCAAGGGAATGGTCTAAGATTTTTGAGACTTGTGTTAAGCTTATTCATAGTTGTCCTTCAAGGGAGCATTCTACCTTATATGAATCAATTTTTATTGGTTTTGGTAGTTTTCCTTCAATGGAGCAATATATGAATGCTAGGAATGACCCATAGAATATATGATTTTGTTTTTACTGTTGTTTAGACATAGACTTGGTCATATAGGCTTAAACGCTTACCTTTATGAAGATAAAACTAAAGCACAAGAAGGTTGAAATTGTGGTTGAGAGGATGCTTTGAGAGATAATGACCATGGGATCCCATCTTATTAGGGATGAAAAGTATCCATGAGAATCATTCCATGGGTAGAGTTGTGGTACCCATATTTAAGATTAAGGATACAATTGTGATAAAAAAATCACATAATTATGTGCTTTAACTAATAGTCCTCAAAGTGAGGGGAATAAAGAGGAAAATATCATAAAACAAGGGACAATATTAAGTTAAATATAAGGTAAATTTGATAATATTTAACAAAACAAAAGATGCAGATGCAAAGCATTGAGAGGCTCAGGTTTTAGTTTCCCTTCAAGAGAGGATAATCGATAATCTCTTGATCCATACTTATACATAATGATATAAGGTCCAAGTCAATTAAAAACAAACTTGCCCTATTTGACTTTCTCCATATTGGTTATATGTTGATTCTCCTTTAAGATAATGTCTTTGATGTTGAATTCTCATTCTCTTAGGTTATTGTTATAGGTTTGTTTGATTCACTCTTGATAGACATGAAGATGGTTAAGTGCAGCCAAATGATGCTTGTTAGTTGGGCTAAACATTCTTGATGATAATTTACCCTAGAGATGATATCTTCTAGTGATATGTGAAGAGAGGGAATTTGGACTTCAAGAGGAAAGATAACCTCTGCTCCAAAAATGAGAGAGAAAGGGATAGTATCTATGGGGGTTTGAATGCTAGTATGATATGCCCATAACATGAAAGGGATGTGTAAATGCCAATCCTGACCAGATACATTAACCATTTTAGTTAGCATTTTATTAGGGGTTTTGTTAGAAGCTTCAACCTATCTATTAGCTTATGGACAACAAGGTGAGGAGAGACTTAACTTAATGCCAAATACATCATAAATACCTTAGACTTTTTTATTCTTAAAATATTTACCATTATCAATGATAATTTTATGAGGAATACCAAAATGGTAGATAATGTTATGGTTAATAAAATTGATAATATTTTTAGCTTTTATCAAAATGAGAGGAATGGCCTCCACCCATTTGGTGAAATATTCAATCATAGTGATGATATAATGATGTCACTACAAAGAATTGGGGTTAATTTCACTAATAAGATCTAATCCCCATTACGATAAGGGCCAAAAATCCTTAGATACTTGGAGGCTATGACTTAGTGTGTGATGTAAATTGGCATGTTGCTGACATTTAACACATTTTTTTCACATAACCAAAATAGTCCTAGTTAAGGGTGGGCCAATAGTATCTAAGGTTAAATATACATTTAGTAATAGCTATACCAATGAAGTGTCCTCACAAATCCCATCATGCATTTACCTGATAGCATGAGATATTTCCTAACCATGTAGGCAATGAAAAAGGAGACCATCAAAACCACACTTGTAAATAATTTCCCCTAGTATGGTATAATGAGAGGTACAATCAATAAAATCTCTTCAACCATTCCTAGAAATATTGGAGGGAACAATGCCTAGGTTGAGATAGTTGAAGATCTATTTATACCAAATATCAGATGGGGCCTCTTCCACACTGCAAATGGAAGGAAGGTCCAATTTTGTATAAGAAGGATTGGTAAATGATGGATAGTGATAAAAGTCTATAATGAGAAGGTGTAGATGAGATCTAATAAATAATGGAATCTATTATATCGATGAACCTAGTCATAGATCATAAAGTGGCTTGAATAAGGTAATGTTCAAATGACATTAAGATTATATTGACCAATTGTTTATACTATTGTAAGATTTCAATTTTACATTGATAGGATCCATTGATTTGATTGACCATGAGTTGGGATTCACCAAAAATACTAATCATCTTGACTCCCAAGGCTAAAGCAGTTTAGAGACCTATCACTAGAGCTTTGTACTCAACCATGTTATTGGTATAATCAAAAGCAAGCTTAAAAGATAAATGAAGGGGTTCATCATCAAGGGGGATGATAATGATACCATCACCCCCACCATATGGTAATTTTATCAATCAAATAACATGGTCATTTAATAGGTGAGGTCTTTTTGAGAAAGATTCACGATAGACTCATCGAGAAACTCAAGGGGAGACGGTTAATTGTTCGTTAAAGGTGCTTCGGACAATTGGTCGGTAATAATTTGACATTTAATTGAATTTTACTAGAGGATCTCAAGGTTAAACTTAGATAAAAGCATGAGCCACTTATCCATATGTCGGTTTTGGTATGGTTTTTAATGCATATACTTGAGTGAGTCGATGTTGGTTATGACATAGGTCTTGTGGTTGAGAAGGTAGTGGCAAATTTTGGAGGCCACAAAGACTAAGGAGAGGAAAATTTTCTCAATATGGGTGTACCCAATTTTGTACTCTATAATCATTTGACTTATATAGTAGATATCTTGCTTTTTATGTTACTCATCTTGATGTGTAAGCATTACCCCTAAAAAGTGATTGATGGTAGAAATATAAATGTAGAAAGGTTTATCCTCTTTGGGAGGAATGAGGATGGGTGGAGAAAGAAGTTAATCTTTAAGTGAATCAAAGGCCTTTTGAAATTATTTATTTCACTTAAAAGATATATATATTTTTTAGAAGGTGGTGTAAAGGTTGGCATCTATCAGTTAGTTAAGAGATGAAGCGACAAATGGATTATAACTTCCCTTATAAACTATGGAGTGTCTTGAGGTTAGTTAGAGGAGGCATGTCAAGGATTGCTTTAATTTTGGTATGATCAACTTCAATCCCTCAAAAATAAATGATAAATCCCAAGATCTTTATTGACAAGACACTAAAAATGCATTTTCTAGGGTTAAGGCAAACATGGTAATGGATGAGACATTCAAAAATAACTTTGATAACTGATAAATGATATTTATGACATTTAGATTTCTCAATAAAGTCATCTATGTAATCCTCTATGGTTTTTTGAATAAATTCATGGAAGATGTAAGTCATATCACATTGGTAGGTTTCACTAACATTTTTCAAACCAAAAGGTATGACCCTATAGTAAAAGGTTACCCAAGGGGTAATAAAGGAAGTTTTATGTCGATCTTCAGGGGTAATTAAGATATGATTGTAACCTAAGAACCCATCCATAAGAGATAACATCTCATGGTTAGTTGTAAGATCAATAAGTTGGTCAATTCTTGGTAAAGGAAATTCATCTTTTAGGTAAGCAAGGTTTAGATCATGGAAGTCCATGAAAATGTGAAGTCCCCCTATTAATTTGGTGACAGGGACAACATTCAAGACCCATTGGGGATAATCAATGGGTTGGATGAAATTCATGGATAGGGGGCGTTGAAGTTTTTTTTTGATAATAAGGGCTATGTGAGGGTACATTTGATTAACTTTTACTTGACAGGCTTGGCATCATAGGTAGTAACAATATTATGGGTAGGGATGGAAGGGTCAATTTTGGTATGTCATTATAATACCAATAAAATGCTATGATATGGTCTTTCATGGAGGGGAAATCCTAATGCTTCGAGTAATCTAGTGATTGTCTAATTTTGATAATGCATGGGTTATCCTAAGTACCCAACTTGATATCCATGGTGGATTTGTTTAACATGGTTTAAGTCTCAAGAGGGAGCGATTTATGGATAGGGGAATCTTCTACACCAAGATAGGCAAGAAAAGAATCATCATCCTGATGTTGAATGATATTAATGGTAGGAGAGTCATCTTATACCATTTTAGGATGAGTTAGAGGAATGGTTACAGTCTCCCCTTCCTTTTGATAAGTTAAGGGTCTCAAGCTAATCACATTGATGAAAAACATTATGGAGAATGATTTCAAGATCCTCATATTTTGATGGTGAATGGGTTTGTGAGGATGGAACTTCCTTATCAATGATAGTAATGGGAGGTGAATTGGTTGGGTCCTCAGGTGGAATGAATCCAAGACAAAATCTCTCACTAAGCTTTTGGGTCTTACATGGAAATAACTCATGTGGTCTATGCTGATAATGCCCTAGATTAAATCCCTTCTAAACACACCTATAGAGGTATGTCTTAGTGAAATTTGGTTTATCCAGATAGGAGAAATTAGATTTGAATGGTCAAGGAGAAGAGGAGGTAGAGAAGGTAGAAATTGGTTGATCAAGTCCCCAATAGACAAGATTAGTTTGGATATTAGGAGGCCCAAAATGAATAATGGTTCCAATATTGGAATCATAACTAAGATTTTGGTGAAAGTTCCCATACTCTTGGGTAGTAAGGAAGGCATCCAATGTCAAGAGGTGATACTCCCTAAGTGAGAGACATTAGAATGTTGATTCCAAGGGGTCCTTCTTGGGGATTTGAGTAGAAGGGATGGATGAGCTAGTCGAGGCTTGGTTGATGAAAGAGGTGGGGTCATCTTTGGTTGGTGAAGGTTTGCGTGATGGAATAAGTAGAACATCATTGGGCTGATATGTCATGTTTCATGATGTAAAATGACTTGGGTTAGCTCATATGGTAACTACTTGACCTTCATGTTTAAACTTGATACACCGATGTAGGGTAGATGGTACACAATTCATGGAATAGATCTAAGGGCTTCCAAGAAAAAAATTGTACTATAACTCACCGTATACTACATAGAAGAGCTTAAGAAGAATGTGAGGTCATAAATGAATATGGAGGATAATAGTTCCTAGAGTTGTTTCCATAGTTTCATTGAAGGAATAGAGAACCATTATGGTTTATGACATAATATTCTTTGGCAATTTTAGTTGGTCATATGTATGAGAGGATATAATGTTGTTGTTATCTCCTCCAACAATTATAACCATTTTGATGTGGGTTTGGTTAATGTATGTGGTAATGAAGATGGTAGAATCTAGATCATGGGGGTGAATAGATGGTATTTCCTAATCCTTGAAGATAATGAGGGTGGAAAGCTAAAGGGCTCTGATGAAGGCTACTAGAGGTTGTGGATATTTTAGTTGAACCTCTATGGATTGTAAATCCTCTATCATCACCTAGAGGTGATGGGGTGAGGTATTGATTAGTTCATACAAACTCATCTTCACTTATGTTTGGTGAAGTTTATTTAGAACTAATCTTTAGATTAACTCAAAAGGGTTGGAGTGGGAGGCACCCAAGATGGATACCTTGGGTCTAGGTTTGGGTGAAGGTATTTGGGTTTGGTTGGATGATTGGGTGGTGGAAGAAGCATGTCTATGGAATGGACACCTTTATCTTCCCTTTATGCTTTTGTTGGGCTTGTGATGGTGTGACCACATAGATGGTATGGATTTTAGAAAGAGTTGGGCTAGAGGACTACTAAAGTTCCTCCTTACTCTTAGATGAGAGTGTGGGAGTAGGTAAGTGTTGGGTGTTACTTTTAGTTCTCGGATTAGCTTGTGGGCTCATAAGAGACTCTTCTAACAATAAGTCATCCTCATCACATAGTTGGTGGAATATGACTTGGAAAGATTTAAAATTATTCGTATCATGTCCTGGTGTTCTATGGTATGAGCAAATCAGATTCTCATTAAACCATGATGGCTTAGTACTATGGGGGTGAAATGGTTTGATAGGAGGAAAATTCAAGAAATAAGCTTGGAATAATCTTTACAATATGGTTGAGTAAGACTCAAGCAAAGGTGGCAAGGGTGTTGGGGTTTTGGTTTTAACTTTTGGTGTGGAAGCCTTCTTAGGAGTAGGCTTCACAATAGGAGTTTTGGGTGGTGGAATATTCTTGGTGGGTGGAATTTTAGAGTTTGGTGGGTGGGATTTTGGAGTTTAATGGCTTGGAGGTAGATTTTTTAGAGGTGGAAGGTTTAGAAATAGAAAGCTTGGTAATGGAAAGTTTAGAAGTAAAAGGCATGGAAAGAATAGGTAGAGGTGTAGTTAAAAGAGGAGGTTGGGTTTAAGTTGTCTTTGGGAGACTTATTTTATTAATATAAGGATGAGGTCCTAGGATGGAAGAAGGATGCAGTCTTAAAATGGAAGGCAAGGTAGAAATGGGTGGCAAGGTTTTAGTGTTTGAGATCCTAGGTGGCTCCACTTTCTTAGTTGGCTAGTGTTAAATCCAATTTTAATGGAGGCTGAGTAAGTATCTAAGTGGGGAGCATGCCTAGGTTTTTTATGGGCTTTTTTGGGATGGTAGAAGGTGTTTGGGTAACTTTGGGTGGAGTTAGGTCAAAAGGTTTGCCTGTGGTTTTAGAGGTAGATATTTTTAATGGTTTGGTTAGGATGATGGTGGTTTCACTAGTGGAAGAAGATTGGGTTTACAATGGTAAGGTTAAGGTCTCTTTATTGGTTGGATAGGGGATCCCAAGATGGTGCCAAAATGTGGCAAAATCCATGTTGTGTTGGGATAGGAATTCCAAGTTTTGAACTAGTCTATAGAAAGGCTTATAGATGGGTTTGGTTCCTTCAGTATTGGACTCAAAGGGAAAACACATGGGTTGAGAAAGGGAAGTAGTTTCCTTGTACTTTTCCTCAATCAAAGGCTCCAAGGTTTTGGAAGGTGATTCCTCCATGGGAGGGTTATGTAAGGTAACCTCTTCCTTAAGAATGATTTCTAAAGGAAGAGTGGATTGTTTTGTGATGGAAGAGAAAGGTATGTTGGTAATGGTTATCACCTTTGGTATGTCTTATAAAGGAGAGGTTGGTGGTTCCACTACCTCAATAAATGAAGAAAGGGGAATAGTTACTTCCTTTATTTTAGTTTCCAAAGGATTAGAAGGTGACTCTACTACCTTAATAAGTGGAGGGGAAGGAGTGGTTTAGATAGTGGCTCCTCAATAATGAGCTCATTAAGAACCACATTAATAGTATGGACCTCATGGTTTTGGGAGGATTCCACTTTATTATTTTCTTTGTTCATGAAAGGGGCATGGTTGGGGAATGGATACCTAAAAATATCATTTGAATGATTTGGGGGTGCATTGGGGTTATCCAACACAAGTTTCCCCTTGTTAATCAACCCTTGGATAATGCTTTTGAAAGTATTGCATCTACTAACATCATGCCCAATGGCATTATGGTAACCACATAATTATTTCTCATTATACCATTTAGATATAGGATGAAAGGAATAAAATTGTTGTGGGGGTTTAATTGGAAGAAGTTGTATGATATTTTCCTTCAAAAAAATTTCCAATACTAAAGTATATGACTCCCCTAGCAGAGTATATTGCTTTTGGTTGTTATAGTTTTGGTTTCAAGTATTCTAGTTGGAAGAATTAGAAGAGTTGGGTTGGTTAACAACCAGAGGAGGGGAAATTTTAAGGACGATTGCATTCACATTTCCTTGGTTTTGGTGTTGGTATTGGAGTGGTTGGTGGTTTTAGAAGAGCAAGTTTCATTTGACTTGAAACTAGAGTTCTTATTTCTCAACTTTAGCTTCCCCTCATCAATGGATATAATCTTCAATTTTCATGCCATGGTGAAAATATCATCAAAGGTCTTGAAAGTATGAACCTATAGAGTAGAGGAAATATGTTTGGCACAAGCCTGAGAAAAAATCTCAATTAGCTCAAGTTGGGGCAAAGAGAAAGTTGGCTACGAAATCAGTAATTGACTCTTCCTCAAATTGTCAACTGGAATAGAGGTCGGTGACGGAAACTTTTTTAAATATATTAATGGAAAAATGATCTAAGAAAGCTTGAGCTAATTGGGCAAAATAAAAGAGGGAGTTCATGGTAATATCACTATACCAATCTAATGTTGGACTGGATAGGAACATGGGAAAGGTGAGAAGAAGAAGAGCATCATCATAATCAATCAAATAACAAGAGTGTCTAAATGCTCTAAGATGTTGTTGAGGATCTTCCTTACTCAAAATTTGAAAGTTTTAAAAGTTCCCATTGAGGAGGATAAGGTCAGATTGGTATGGATGGATGAATTGGTTCATTACAAATTTGATAATATGATAAGAGGTTATGGGAACTAGAAATAGATGACTCCAAATTGATCATCTTGTCTATTAGCATCTTAACTAGATTAGCTTACAATTATGCATTCCCATAGTTGTATGGTATGTTCAATTGGGGTTGTGTATGTGCAACATATGGATAGCTAGTGGAAGGCTGAGAGGATGCCACATATTGGTATGTGGACATGGGTGGTTGGGAAGATGCCATGTATGGGTAAGTAGATACAGGAGGTTGGGTAGAAGGTGGAACTATATACCCTTGTGGGTTAAGAATATAGCTTGGGTTGGGTATAATGGGTACTTGTTGAGGAATTGACATGGGTTGGGTTGGAGGTATGGTTGGGTTGATAGGTTGAGGATGGGTGGTAACCTTGGTACTAATGGGTGGAAGGGTATAAGGTATGAAAACCACCAAGCTTTAAAATAGATTGGAGGTTATGGGGTTGGAGATAAAAAGAGGAGGGGTGGAAACACTAGTAGAGGGTAATCCAATGGTAAGTGGAGTATAGGTGCCCAAAGGTTGGTTTGCTCCTATACTAGAAGGGTTATTGGTTGGGGTGGAAGGCATTTGGGTGTTAGTTGGTTCAATGGGTTGGTTTTGGATGGTGGTATTAGAGGAATTATTGGTATAATAAGATGCTTGGGTGACTAAGGGCTGGGTGTAAATGGTTTAAATAGAGGTGCTACCCATAAGATGGGATGGCATACTATAGGTTGGATCAATATATGGAACTAAATTAGGGGTACGGTAAGACATGATATTAAGGTAATATTAAAGAGCTATGAGATTGTTATCCATAAAGATGGCAAAATCCGTACCTCTTTGCATAACTATCTAAGGTATAATAGGACTTCCAAAATGGTGGTGTGAACTTTAAACATCCAAATGGTACTCCATGGATGAGGAAGAAGAGGAAGATGGGTGGTTGAGAGGTGGATCTTGATTTGCTTGGGTTTTTAGTTTTTGTCTTGTTAATGACATGCAAAGGAGGAGGAAAGAAATTAAAACATAATCTCACAAACTCAAAAGAGAAGCAATCAAAATAAAAATATCTCAAAGAAAAAAAGCATACTAAATTACGTTTAAATCCTATAATACCTTTTATCTCTCTTTGGGATTATGCCTCAATTTTAAGGAGTTTATGAGGACCAACTTGGGCTTGTAGAGTGAGTACTAGAAGAAGATTTCTAAGGATGGTTTTAGGTAGTTAAAGGGTCTCAAGATCTATACTAGAACTTGGTACATGGCTTGATATTGGGGCCTACCCCCTCACTTCACACACTGCAGTGATAAGGGTGTTGGGTGCTTAGACAGATTATACTAATTTTCTAAATATTATACTCAACTAGAGTATTGAATTAGTTTTCCCATTGGTGGTGAATAAAATTAGGATAGCCAAGTAAAGGTGACCACTAGGTGATGAAATCCCAGTCAGGCCTTATGCAATGTTTTGACGTTTGATTGAATGTGTGATTTGGTATTCTGTGTGTGATAAGAAGTGAGACTAATATTAATTTACTTGATTAAATTAAGCTATGTGAGCTAATCAATATAATAAAATAATGGATGCAAAGTTAATTTTAATCCAAAATAAAATTTTGGTGTCTTTTTAAATGAATACAAAATAACTAAGATGCACCTAGATGCGATATGATGATACAAAGCCTAGGCCTAGAATGAGTACTTCTAATTTTCAGAAATGAAAGAAAAATGACAATTTTTATTTTTTTCTATAAGAAAGAAAAATAAACTAGAACTTGTGTTTTGGAAAGGAAGAAAGAAAATAATGAAAATTTAATTTTTAGAAAAGAATACAATAAATGAAGGGTTCCACCAGGTGTGCCAAAATGTTTCACTAAAATTTTGTTTTATTTTGTTGTTTAGAAAGAGTAAAACTTGAAATAAGGGTGACGTTAATAAAACCTACAGTTGGTTTTCACTTTGTTATCTAGATGGTTGTAGATACACCTCTTTGTCTGGGGAGTATGACCTGTAAATAAGAAAGCAATCTATAAAATAGTGGATTAGTGAGATAGTAGGGTGGACTACCTAGCGTGAGCTAGATCTAAGAAGCACAAGCTTCTTTAGAGGATATCAATCCACACTTTTAAAACACTTAAGTTATAATAAAGTGAAAATAGATGCTTGCATGAAATAATAGAAGGTACTAAAATTAAATACAAGAAATGTTTGAAAAGAAACAAGTGATTTTGATTAAATATAGCAATAAATGATTGAATACTAATGCTAAATTACTCAAAGTTGATTCAAAAAATAAGTTAAAGTTCTGTGGTAAAACAAAAACTCATAAATTGGGATTTGGGTATGGGTAGATGGGTCAAATAAGCTTGTTATTGTAAAATGACACACAATGACCATAAATAGTTAGGTATGATTGTTAGCAGTTAGGTGACCATCGATGGTTGTTAACCATTAGTGGTTAGGTAAGTCCATTAGTGTTTAGGTAAGACCATTGATGATTATTGTAGAATTTAGTTTGAGGAAAAGAAAACTATTGGGGAGGGTTACAAATAGCTTCTAGGAGTGTTGTTTGGGTTGAATGTTGGTTTTGATATAGAATGTAATGATTAGAGGTATCTGGTTTGGGATTTGGGTGTTTGGATGATTGGAATATGATATGGGTGGTTTTGGGTAGGATATGAAGTGTCTAGAGTTGCAAAACTCCAACACAAGGAATGAAGTACAGAGAATGGGAATGACCCAAGCATTGAAATAAATAAAGCTAACTACTAAATCTTGATAAAACATAGATACTTAACTTTTAGGTGTTATTGGTCTAAAGAATGCAAAGGTTAGATGAAATTTATTATGGATCCTGAAGAAATGTTAGCAGAGCAATGGTACCTTGGCTCAATATAGCGAATTGCAAAAGCACCCTAAGTCTCTTACCTGGTTCATGGTTCATTGGGAAGCTTTTGGATTCACTTAGGATTCAAAATCTCTTACACCCAAATGATGATTTCAGTCTTCTTTTCATATCTTAATATAGAGGAAAGGGGTGTTGAAATCAAATAGTTTAAAAAATAGTTTATAACATGCATTGATCATGCAAACAATAGACTAAAATTAGATAACTAGTAATCAATAAGTGAGTTAGAGTCAAATTGTAATTGATTCCTTTGATCATGTAAGAATTTAAGTAACCACCAATGGTCCAATTCAACCATTAGCAGTTCAAGTCAACCATCAGTGGTTGAGGGCTAACCACTGGTGGTCGAGGGGACATAATTAAAATTTGCTAATCCACCAATGACTAGTGGTTAATTCCCTATGAATTGGTATGAGGTTAATAATGGGATAATTGGTAAATAATCTAACCCAAAGGGGGCCAAGGGGTGGTTTAAAGGATGATGCAACATCTAGAGCTGTAGTGTATGGTTTTCTATTGTCTACACCACTCTAAGTAGTTGATCAATTGAATACATCTCACTTCTAATAGTTTTTCCAATTCTTTCTTTACTAATACAACAATGTGAGGATTTATCTTGCATAATTTATATTTCACCATTTTGGCATTAGGATGCACAATAAGGTGGTGTACAACCAAGGTTGGGTTCAAATTTATCATGTTTGAATAGGCCCAAGAAAAAATGTCAACAAAATCCATAAAAAGAGTTGTAAAGATTTCACGTTCCTCCTCAGTAAGGGGCATACCTTATTTGATTCATTTCAGTTTGTCTAAGGTCTCAGTGTTGAATTATATAGTGTCTCCGATGAGGAGATTCAAACCATCTTCCAAGATGGTTGGAAATGATTTAAATTAGCCTACAACTATTAAGTCCTTTATTTGGACTAGTTTTTCAATCTTGCCTAAACAAGATGAATCTAAATTTCCCAAAGGTATGGATGGCTATGTTACAAACATTGTTGGAAATTCTTGAATAATTCGGTCAAAGGCATGTTGTTCTTTAGAATTAAACTCAAACCTAAAATCAAGTTCATCATTGGTAGTCTTTAGAGCATCATTCGAGTAAAAGTGAACACATCCATCTAATGGTACCTAAAATAGGTTTTCATCGAAAGACTATCATTTGTATTTATTTTTACCCTAGTCCAAAAATGCCTCAAAGAGGTTTTCAATTTGGGACCTCAATGTTTAATTTATTTTTTGTGGCTAAGGGTGTTCATTTGTTCTCTAAAATAGGCTGTAGGATCCAGCTTGATAGAGAACCCTTGTTGTGGTCTCCCAATGGAACATTGTTTCTTAAGCCTATAAAATTGTAAAAGGCCTCATCATTCTCAAACTTGTCTATAAGCACTGTGGATTATTTTTGGTCTAAGGCTATAAGTTGAGAGTGATATAGAGGAAGTGGATCATTGTGAATAACTAGGGTAATGGTAAAAATGGCATGGGTGTCAAATAGATTGGTATTGGTAAGGTATTTGTAAAGTCTATGATTAGACTCAACTTCATTGTTGGCATTGTCATCACTAGTCATTGGCATTGAAACACAAATAAGATACGTGGGGTCACCCTAAAGTAGTTTAAATATGAGACCATAGGTTCCTTTGTATTGAGTTATAAAGATTAGCTCTAGTGTACCTTACTGATTTGGCCTAAGGCCTCCTCCTTCATAAGCTTAATTTTCTATGATCATATTAGGACTGGGGTATTTGGCATTTTTGTAGCAATTGGCCAATTTGTCTTTATATAACCAAGTTTCATCATTTTTAAGTGGGTCTTCTTCTTTTCCAGTGGTCGGTGTGAAACTAATAGGAGTTTTACTATGAATTTTGCCCTTCCCTTTTTATTTCCATTCCCTGTAAGGTGGCTTGACTTTAGGTCTTCCATAGGACTTGGCGTTCTATGGAAGCTTGGCAATGTGAAATGTGTCATGGGTTAATTACTCTCGTGGGCCATTAGCTGAGATGGTAAAATGATTAAACAATTCATGAGGTGGTATATGGGAATATGAATCAAGGCTATTCAAGTCTATGCAATTGGCCTCTAGTAAGTAAATAATTATTTCTTTGCCTTTGTCCTTTTTCAGAATTGGATCTAAGCCAAAATGGTAGTTATAGTTTTTGTACTCAACCTCCAAATGTTTATAATGTTCGTAAGACTATAAATCTCCATTGATGGTGACCTCCATACATTAGTGAGATAACTTGAAACACTGATGAAATTTTTATGGGATTGCATGGATTTCATGTATTCAAGGTCTACCCAAAAGCAAATTGGATGATAAATCTAGGTCTAACATATGGCAAAGTGTATAATGGGTTAAGGTCCCAATGATAATTGGTAAGCTAATGGTGCCTTATGATTTTTGATCTTCATTGTCATAGGCGTTGATGGTAATTATCTCTAGCTATAGATTGGTGGTTGTATATCTGAGATGCTTGATGAGCTTCAAAGACATAATATTCAAGCTTGATCATTGTCTATGAGGATACATTTCATTTTGTGTTGCATGATGACAACTTAAATATACAATTGATTATTATGGAGAGGGCCAAGGGATGACATATTACTTTGTCTGAAGGTTAATTATTGGATCAAGGCTAGATGTCCAACTAAAGCTTGAAATTTTTCTAGGTTGATGTCATTTGGGACTTGGGATTGGCCGATGAACTCTATTAAGATGTTCTTGTAGATGGTAGATGTACGTAATAAATCCAAAATGGATATATGTGTGAGCACCTTCTAAATTTTTTCCACAATGTTAAACATCTTTTCCTTCATATTGGTATATGGTTTATTCCTAGCCAGAACGGTGGGTTGGATGGGTTTGGTGGTAGATGGTTGTCAGCCTAGAATGGTAATCTTCGACTGCCAAATTGTGATTACACAATTGGGATTATATACATGACCATTGTTACTATAAAATGATAGTGAAAGGGGTCCAAATAGGATTAGTCTCAGTTGTCGATGCACTTATTTGTGGTCATAGGGCAATAACAAGTTATCAGTTAAGGTCTAAAAGTAATAATCTTTGCTTGCTGGTGTACCAATTTATGGTCTTAGGTCAAGGAAGTATCACTAACATAGATGGGTTGACTGGAATTGGCTAGAAATGGTCCTATTCTATTAGTACTTAGTCTTGTATTAATGGTGATGGTTGAAATGCGACCTCTTGTAATATGACCTACAACTTTGTTGTATTCATGTGAAACTACGTGGTAAGTTTGTTGGTTTTTGGAATCATTTTGGACATGGTTTTATCCATTTAGTTGATGTTTTTATTGTTACTATTGGTATTTATATTATTGTCACAACTATTGATATTGTTGGTTGTGATTGTTATGTTTTGGTAGATACATAGATTCTGATTAGATATAAATGCTCTATTATCCAATGTAATCTCCCCATTTTCCAACATGTTTTCAATGAGGTGTTTGATTTGCACATAATGGCATAGATTATGCCTATAAACATGATGGTATTCATAGAACTCATTCTCTCAGTACTAGTTTGGATAAGGAATGCCCTCAATATAATATTTTGGTGTTGGCTAAATAATCATGTTAACGATGGCTAACTTGTGAAACATAACTTTAATAGGTTCTCCAAGGTTGCTAAAAACTCAATGAGTAGGCACATTTCTCCTTAGAGGAGGGGCTTTTAAAGGGGATGTTTGTTGCATTTGTTGAGTTGGTTTAGGCTACTGTGAAGGTTGTGCTTGTTGAATGGGTTGTTAGTGAGGATTAAGATGCATTTGCAACATTGGTTGAATAGATAGTGTTTATACCATTTGAACATGATGTGACTTGATTACTCCATTTCTAACAACATTCTTATTTCAGTTGAATTTTTTGGGATCGTCATAATTGATGGTCTAGGTTGGTGCCAATGCTTATGATTGGACTTGGTTTTAATTCTAGTTTGACCTATTCCTTGGTTTTGGTTTGGATTTTAGTTTGAAGAGGTGAGTTTGATAATATCTTTTTTAATAAGGACCTTTTCAATTAGCAAACCTTTGTCGATGATCTCTTTGAATGTATGTGCACACTAAAGCTCCAGATGATAGGATATCTCACTATGCAAATTTTTGGTAAACACAATGACCAATTATTTGTCTGGTAAACTATGGGTGAAGTGATTGGAAAGTGCTCTCCATCATTGTAGATAGCTTGAAAATATTTCACCAACTTTCTATTTGGCCTGAGTCAAATCTACCAAAGAAATTTCATGTTCAATATTGTAGGAGAAATGTCGTATAAATTTATCTGAGAGGTCATCAAAATAGATACTAAATTATTTGGTAATTTTAAGAACCAATATAAAGAATGTTCTACTACTCTATGAGGAAATAAAAGTAGGAGGTATATGTCATTGTAATTCATTAGCTAGCAAAGAATAAATAAAATTTTTTTAAGTGGGCCTTAGAGTCCCCTTTACCCTTGTATTTATCAAATTTTGGTGGTTCATACCCTAGAGGAAATGGTATCTATAGATACTCCATGTTTAATGGGTAGAAACACACATTATCTAACTTGAACTTATTGGTATATTTCCTTGCTTGGATGAAAACAAATTCATCCTTAATTTATTTTAGTTCTTATGCCAAGAAACTAGATGAAACATGGGCCTAAGGTGGAAGTTGGGTTGTCAAAGGTGGATTACCTTGATCAGGGTATAATGGAGGAATGGTTAGTGAACAAACAAAGAATTTGCATTTGTGGATTGGAATGAGTTTGTTCGATTACATGCATTATGGTTAAATATTCTAGTTTGGATTTCGTATATAGGCCTAATTTTGAGGGAATTGTGGTTGTAATAGAAGGATATGGCTCCAGGTAAAGTACTATGATTGTTGATGTTAAGCAAGACCTTATTGCCGACTAGTCAAACATGGTTGAATAAGAGGAACTTGTTGTGAACCAAGGCCCTATCATTATATTTATGGCACATTTGAAACAAAAGGTGATTGTTGCCTAATTGGTACTTGTGAGACAATGGTACCTCTTTATTGCATAAATACTTGTTGTGAATTATAATTTTGTTGGATGTTTGACATGTATCTTTTACTAATGAATATACATTGTTGATTAGATAATGTTTTTGATTATAAAGTCATTTGGTCTATGATTTTTGAGGTATACTTGTCACTACATAATGAGGTAGAACATTTATTTCTCCTTATTGAGGTGGAAGAATGTTTTATCTCTGTTGCATTGGTATATTGGGTTGTGCATGTTGTTGTGTAATTTTAGTCATCACCTGTTAAGGTGGAGTATCATTCATCATATTTTGTTGAGGCAAGGCACTAGTCATCACTTGATTACTTAATCCTTGCAGTTGCATGCTTGAAGAAATAGATGGTTGAGTATTAGAGGTAGTTTGTTGTGGTTGGGACGTAGGAGTAATTGCCCCATACTATTGTGAAACACTCATGGTATTGAATAAAGGCACCTATTGTGGACTAGTTATCAATGCAGTTAAACCACTTTAGCCTAGATTAGATGACACTTGTGTGTTATCCACTGTGTTTGGCACATTATTCTACATAAAATTAGTAGACACATCTTTAATAGTTTGGACATTGAACATGTATCCAACTGAAGTGATTTGCACAAATGGGTCTATACCTAAATTATCTTCACCTATCAATTTGATCAATACTCTTGTTCAAGGAGCTAACTCTATGAGTGGAGCATTTGACATGGCCACATTATTAAAATTAAGTGCTAAGTTGAAATAGGTTTGATATGTTGTTTGCATTTATATAAATTGGTCCTCCATGAGGCCCTTTCTTGTGACAATCATATTAGGTTTTTGATATGACATCAACACGAGCACTTGAGGATTACTAGAAGAGCTTTGTTCAATGGTTTGGTTGTAAGGCATGTTGAAAGACACTCTAACTAGACTTGGTAAATTTTCATAGGGGAAGTCTACTAGAAACTTGTCCCCTACCTCTATGGTTTGACTAAGACTTCGTTCTTGCTTGAAAACAAGTGATGATCAAACTAAAAAGGATCATGTGTTGATGGTATAATAATGCAATACAATTTTTGTTGAACTTGGTCTAAAACTAATGGCATGTTAGCAAGGTATTGCATGGTTTGTTATTGGTCCTATTCCAAGTATAAAGGCATGTTAATCAAATAGTGGGCTAAGGGATCTTGACTTTGTTCCCTAGATTGAGTATTGTAAGGAGGATAAGGATCTGTCTCACAAACCACATCATCATTGTGTGGGTCTTGAACAAAGTCATATCATGCAACCAAATTATCATAACCTAGATTATACATAGCTCCACTATGAGTGTAGTGAGACATATCCAAATAAATTATGAATGTTTCATGAAAATTCCTAGAGTTCTATAAACTCTAAAAAATAATGTCTAAAAGACAAACAGTCCAAACTTAGTCTAACTTGGTCTAAGGAATGGAGTTGTTTCTCCAAAAAGGTTTGTGTTAAAACTTGGTATAAAATATTCTAACATCAAATGTATAGTGTCAAATGTCTTAAACAAAAGGATCAAGTGGATGAAATAAAACCAAAATTCCAAACTTTAGATACAAAGTGTTTCAAACAAGTCTAAACTAAGTCTAAAGAAATAAAAGTTGCTATGTCTTTTCTATGTGCCTAGGGATATGATATATTAATGTATATGGGTTGATGGAGATGTTGACATGTGGCACACATCCCCCTTAGTTATATGGGTCCAATATATTATGATAATTGAGTAACTTATGGAATTAGTGTATTGGTTAATGGTTGACCTACATGGGATTAGGAGGTTACCCATCCATTGTTAGTTATTTAGAGGTCTCTCTAAAGTAGGTGAATATCATTGTAAAGGAGGAAAGGAAACATTGAGTCTTTTATTGTAAGAGGATATTGGAGGTTGTCCCCTTGAAGAGACATTGTGGAGTTATGTCTTCCTAAAGAAGTATTGTATGGTGTTGCCCTACCTTAAGGGTATTCTATTTTTGCATATATTAAATATTTGGACATCTTGGTCCACCATATATATTATGTTATGTTTATCTACATTATATTTTGCATTATTTTTGAATATTATAAGTGTGGATCATACCAGTCTTTTGGAAAACAAGGCACAAAAGCTAGGCTCAAAACAGATATTACTAGGTCTTTTGGAAAAGGTAGAAAAGATAAACTTTTAAACAAAACAAGGTCTAAAGGGCAAGATATTTAATCTAACAAATTTTAAACATTCTGGCACAAATTAGGCATTTATATTTAGAGACACACTTGATAATTTTCCAAAAGACATGAAACAATAGGCATATGAAAGATAGGCTACTTCCCCAAATTTTAGGCACAAAAATAGTTTTTGAATTTGAGCAAGACGTTAATTTAAGTTACACAACCCAAAAGTGAAATATTGATGTCTAGGACATAATTACACAAGGCATAGGCAAAAATAAATCAATTTTTAGATTTGAACTTGTCAAAGCTAACTTCAAACTCAACTTAAAATACTAGGCTTTCTTCAAACAAACAATAAGCTAGACAAGAATAAATGGCATGACGGTATTAGGTAGAGATACAAAAAGGCACACGTGGTTTTTAAAATTGGAATTTGGACACAAGGCTACAAGTATTTGAAATAAATTGAGCATAATAATGACATTAGCATGATTTGAAGGTATGACAAATGATTTGTTTCAATATTTCAAGGCATAAAACTTGAAATGAATTGGGCAATGTAATGACACCCTTTTCAAAAAAGTGACACACACAAACTAGTTTGATCAAAAATACTAAGGCAGATGTGTGATGTCAAATGGATGGTATAATGCTTATTCAAAAAAAGGAGTGATGTGTAAATAATACTCATTTTTTATGTGGTATGATAAACAAATAGTTTCAAATCAAGACTATATAATTAAATAGGACAAAATGATAAAAACACTTAAGTATAATGTCCTAAATCTTAAAACTGGCAAGGTTACATAGTACTATCAAACTCCATATATATACTTGATTTTAAGAGTATTTTAAATTGTTAATCTAAAAATTAAAAGTATATGAAAGGTAGGGATTTTAGGCCCCCTCTTCTCTTAATAATGTGTATGACGACATGAAACTTTGGGCTACTCGCCCTGCATCAACAGTATTTCCACAGTAAGTGGGGTTGTCTAAACTATAAATTTTTGTTCAATTCTAGATGGTCCCAAGTGTGGTTATCACTATAGATTCAATCACATCATTTGGATCCACATCAATCATATTTTTGTGAAAAGGTCTTATCCTTTTTCACAACCACCACATCTACCAATTGCTTAATTCAATGTGATGTCTAAGTTACCTCTATGTTCTAAGGTTGAGTACCACTAATGGAGCTTGTTTTAAATGTTCAAAACAAGAATCCTAGTGGGTCACCTTTAATTTATATACCCCATCATAGAGTGGAGTTGAAATGATGCTGGGATATGAATTTTTAGATCAATGCTTCCCTAAAGCACCCATGAGGAGGCGATGAACTCTTGCTTACGAGCCAAAATGCATGAAAATAAAGATAAGTAGAAGGACTTTAAGGTTATTTTGGGGTCACCAAAACCATATGGATTTTGGGAGGGCCTTAGTGCCTTTCCTTCCATGTTTTTGGATGAAAGTGACAAAGGCAAAGAGTGAGCATTTTTTATCACTCGACTTCCCTAAAGGGGATGGGGGAGAGCATACACGCATCACTCATCTTACTATATAAACATTTTCAATCAAACAAGCATTAAAAAAAAAAAAACTCTTATGAGGATGTAACTAATGTGAGAGTTCAGTTTTATAGTACCAAAATGAAATGTGTTTATGAAATTTTGAGCCCCTTGGCATTTGTTGTTGACAACTTTGAAAAATGAAAATGACTTAAGCAAAAAGATTTTTAAAACACCAATTTGAAATGTGAAATTTTCAACTTAGAATGTTTTACATGTCTTCCTCTTGGCCTTTGTGTCCTACAAAACATGCTAGGGGGCCCTTATGCTTAGAAGCAAATCATGGATGAACAAATGGATTCCTAATTCTTGCTCTCGAGTTTCCAAACTTTTACATAGAGTGCAAAATCACAAAAACACAAAGCAATACCATGACTATTCTTGTAAAACCATAATAATTAGGAAAATGTCACTAGTGCCTATAAAATAGAGTAGTTAACATAATATCACTACTATTATGACAATAACACATAAATAAAGACAAAATTGCTAAACTTAATGCAATATCATAACTCTACCCTATAGCATGAAACTGTTCGCATAGACTGTCATGGTTAAACATAATATCGTGAAACTTTAGGCAATATCACTAAAATTTTGGTGATATTGTGACTTATAAAGTCATGATATTATCAATATCATGATTGCAAAGTCACAATATTGTCAATATCATGAGTCATCCTGTTAAACACAAATAGTTAATAAACCGTGATAGTTAGACATAAAAATGTGAAAGTTAGTGCAAAAATGTATAAATAATGACAAAATCATGATTGTAAGATTAGCAATATTATGAAATATTATGATTCTAGAGAGCAAGAATATGATTGCATAGAGTAACTTCATGACTTCTTAAAAATTGTCCTTGAGCCTTCAATTTTCACCTGTTTTGATCAGTAAGCTTGAATTTGACATGAAAATTATTAGGAGGGTGTTCTAAAAGGCCTTGAGAGAAACTTCGTGGGGTGTGGGTTCCACTAGGCATGGAAACATGTGGATAAGGAATACGTAGAGGTGATGTTAGTATTGTGTTAGTCTAAGAAATAAAACTCAAATAAACACACTAAAATCTTAACACCTCTAGCCTAGACACTACAGAGAGCATAAGTAACAAGCATGCATATGAAAACACAACAAAAATATAAAATAACACCTTTTTTACCTTCCTTGAAGCTACAAATGGCTTGTTGAATGGCTTGCTCAGCTTGTGCATCAAGAAATATTCATCAATGAAGCTTTGTTGGCTTCATCTTTCCTTGGCACCTTGTTTTGATTGCTTGGCTTAAGATTTGGGCATGGTAACATTACTTACATGAGGATTATAGAGTAAATATTGCATAATAACTCTACAATATCCAAGCTTATAAATGAAGGGGTATGGCCTTGTATTTATAGCCTCGATGATTAACTCTCACCCAAGGTGAGTTAAGGTTGAGTTTAAACAAGGATGGGTTCAAACTAACCATAGGTGAGTTGAGACAAAATCCAATTGAGGTAATAGTTGTCATATAATTATGATTTTTAATTACTAGACATGACTCTCAAATTAGATATTTTAAGAAATTTTCAAAGAGCTTAACAACTCATAAAGGCAATGATGAAAAGACTTGATATTTTGAATTTTAGAATTTTTATTTTTAGATATTCATTAATTGTAAATGGATAATTCAACTAGAATTTAATATTGTTTAATTAGATAACTCATTTTGATTAGCATTTTAGCTCTTTTAAGATTTGATCAAGTGCCCCATTTAATAGGTTAATAGGTCAAATTGATAGTTATTATGCCGCAAAGTGATTAGTGATGAATTCGTGAGAGGTTATTATTGCATATGGACTAGTACCCCAAATAGGGATGCCTCAACATGATTATGAGCATTGATGAATCATACATGATCAAAATTAGAGCATTCAGTGATTCATAGGCTTAATTTGCAATGGTTGGTAGGAATTACTCTAAAGTATAGTTGGAAGCTAGTTGTGGCCAGAATTGGATGTCTACATGGCTTCTTCTTGAGCCCTTAGGGTTGCGGGACTATTAACATTCTAAGATCCCCTAGTCCCTAAGTTAATGCCACCTACACAACCTTATTTAACTTACAACTAAAGCCACTTCACCACTAGACATTTTCATAACTAGTAGCAGGTACTAATGCCGCTTCACAACTCTTGTTATTTTATATATTATTAGGCCATAACCCCCATTTATTCACAACACAATTTTTGACCTTTTATGAACATTAAAATTAGTTTCAATACCCAAGAAGGCAAGTCTAAGGCAATCATATCCACATGGAATAACTATATTAAATTTAAAATTTGGAAAAAATATCATACGCTGAAAAGATTTCCTCCAATAAAGTGAACCCATAATTCTCAAGGATGTGTTATCTAATGCAAACATATGGGTGATTACACAAGTAAATAAAAGAATATCATATAAAAGGGTCATGTCTAACATAGATGGAAGATAACAATTGATGGCGCTACCTATTCCTTAGAGAAGCTAGTCAAGCCACCTATCCATATGGAACAATTAGGATGCAAATGTTGGAGTTTAAGTCTTTAAACTATTCTTTTGTTAGGATGGCAGTGCTAATAAATAGAGGCATCTCATTTATGGTCCTATAACAATTAACATTTGTCCAAAGATACTGGCCATTAAGCCAAATATGACCCAATGCATTTATCACAAAAGGTAGTTGTGATTTCATCTTAGAAGGGTCTACTTGTTTTGGAAAACACATTGTGAATCTCTCCATAAACCTAAGATGTGTAATAAGAAGAAGCATTCCAAATCTAAGAATGTTGACCATGGCAAACTCCCATCTCATTCAACAATGATATTGTCTTGTGCATCTATGTTGTATACCTTTCATGTTTTGTTGAGTCTCTTCAATGTCATTTTTTGGGTGAAATTATACATATATTTGTGTTTTAATTATTGTGCTATCTATGATCAAATTCTATGTATTTTATGTGTGAATGTATATGATTAAAATTATAGGAATTGTACAATTTAAAGTGGTAATTTTGGTTAATTGTTGGAACATGTTACCTTATTTATTATTGTGTTTGTAGTCTTCTCCTGTGACATAAGTACTATTCATTTAACAATAAAATTTTTGTTAAAGCAGGGCTAACTGAGTTTGAAAATTGGTACTATGAAACAACAAAAGAAGTTGATTAATTGGATTGTCATTTATATGTTTTCTATTTGCTCAAATTTAATATTAATGTTAGTTCCCAAGCTACATTTTTCTATTCATGTTTTCCTAATAAAAAATGTGAATATTAAGCAGTGCATAAGTTCACCTTGGAATGAACTTGGACATATTAAGGAAGCGGTTGGGTTTGGGGAAGAATTTTTATGATCCACATGAAAATTGTTGTCCTATTTATACAATTTTTTTAATATATAACACATGACTAGTGGAGAGGGAGTAGCGAAAAGAAATGTGTTTGTCACTATTCGATAAACAAAAACCCATATAGTTGAATTACTTGATTGGGTCTAAGTTTAAAGAAAATCGAATGGTTATTTTCTAAAATTGTGCTCAAGTATTGAACCCTTTATCAACCTTCTGCCATGGCACCTTTGGCTTCACCCCATACGAATCTCATTGTAGTCAAACTGGTGGCAAAGCAAATATAATACAAATATGTAGTAAAAGACAAGAGACAACAATGTCAGGTTGAATATCTTTTTTTTTTTTTTTTTCCTTTTTATTGTTCAGTATGCATTTAGCTTATACAATAGGACCCGAACTAGCTTTTGAGATATTTGTTAAACCTCCATAGGATTTGTGGGTGCACTTTGATAAGGTTTATTTTATTTTTTTAAGAACACCCAATAGGGTTTAAATGGTTGTTGAATTGTTTTGGGATGACCCTATACACTTACAAGTGTTTTATGTGCTCAATTTGGAGAAAGAATATTTGGATATCAAATTTAGAGTTGATGGTGGTAGTCATATATGTTCCATGAGATATTTGTCTATTACCACTGTTGAGACTTTGAAGGAAAGTATTCTTGCAAAATAATATACAGGTGAGATTTTTGAATTTTAATTATGGAATTTTATATAAATATGAAATTAAGTATAAATGGGAAGTGCCACGTTTGAAAAGGAACATTTTGAGCCTTGTTTAGATAAGTGGACCAATTTTTTTATTGTTTGTATGAAGGTTGTTTTAACATTATAGATCAAGTAATAAGAATATCAATATCAATTTTATTATTATATATTATTGAAATTTAGTTGTAGGAAGCATAAAAGGAAAACTTGTCAATTACAAAAGTTTTTGGCGTAGTTTGGATTTTTGACATTCAATAAGTGCTATTCATCCAATAAAGTAAGGACAAGAGAATTTATATTTGTTTATTGTATTTTTGTAAATAGTATAGCAAATAACCATAAAAGGTTAAATAAATACCTCTTAACCATAATAGCAATGTAAGGTACGGTGGTGAAAGTGGTGCAGGGAATTCCAAATTGTAGATTGTTTCAGAGCACAATAGAGAGCATCATATTGCATCCAAATCTTTTTTTTTTTGGTATGTCGATTGAATTGTAGGTGGACATGGAAATAACATACAAGTCCCATGGCTTACGACCACTGTTATTGTGACCACATGAGGTGGCAATGTTTTGTAATATTATTGTGTTTGCTACAAAGTTAAATGCAAGGACTAACAAACGGCACCGTTATATCAAAACTCAGATTTGTCACCATACGCAGTTGCATCCCTATGCTACTTTCTAACCTTAAAGGAAATTATCATTTTTTATAGTTGACTCTTTAAAAAATTAATATTTATGTATATTAAAAATTTATTATTTCTATCGAAAAATTATAAATAACCAATCACACTATACATAATTACCATCTAAGAAACAAATATTTAATATTTATTACCCAGCTTTAAAAAATTATAATATTTTATGAAATCTATTGGTGAATTTTAAACTGCCATACCAATTAATTCGTTTAGGCGATAGCTATAATAATATGCCTTATATTCACGACTCCATAAAATAACTAATCCATAAAATAAAATATATATAATTTAAAAATTACTACCTAAAGTTTAAGTTCCAAAGAGAGATGATTGTAGTAAAGTGCAAGATGTAGCTTGCTCTAATTAATTTTTTATAATTTCGATACACAACTTGTCACGTTTCACACAGATTTCCCAAATAACATGATTTCATTACTGAAACAATTTCTTATTCCTTACTGATATTGAAAGGGATGACCCCTTCAATCATATTTGTACGAATTTGTCCTCTACCAATCCAATCAAATCTCGATGTGCCGTACACTTGGCTTTCTGTCTTCTACTTCAAATCCATCCATCCATCAACATTAAATAAAATTAATTAGCCAGCCAACAAAGGAATTAAATTGGATGCCAATTACTCATTATGATTGCGCAAATTATGCATTTGTGATTGACAATCTAATGCTGCCTAGGTACCTAAAACTATTATTTTATTCTATTCACCACAAATATCAATCACTCATACAACCATAAGCAAAAGGTAAGGACTACTTTGTATCATTTCCAGATTGAAAAGTAATCACAAAATCTTTATCGATTATTTCAAATATATACAGTGGAATATATTAAAGTTAAAATTAAGAATTTGTAATAAAACCTTGAAGGAGTTAAAAAATTTCTAAGGATTAAAAAAAGAAAAAGAGAGAAAAGAGTGTGTAAGAGATGTCTATTTATAAGGTTTTAATTATTGTATTTTTAAAAGATGATGTTGATTTTTAGGATAATTTAGAATTAATTGATTTGTTAAACTTAATAAAGTATATTGAAGAATGTTTTTTTTTTAAATCTTCTTAACAAAATATAATTTATAGTTATCATTATTGTTAATTTTTTGTGATCTTTAAAACTTTTATCAAATGAAGTGTTTTACTAATTTAAAGAATTAATTAAAAAGTATCTCAAGGTAATAAATAATTAAACTTAAAATGATACAAAATTAAGAGAGAATTGATTATTAATATTTTTATTGTTGAAAAAAAGTTTAATATTCAAGAATCATTTTTGAAAAAATTAGTTAAGAGTCAACAACCATGTTTATTTTGTGGTACATATTGGATTTGATGGGTGTTTAATTTCAAAATAGAATAAAATAATTAGTATATAATTGTTTCAAAATAAACTTATGTATTTCATAATTTGGTAGCATATAAATATGCCTAGTCACTTGTCCTAAATCAATACCACCAATCAATATTTGGTGATTTTATTTTGAATTTAAATGTTCATCAAATCAATTGTCTACATTAGTAAATATTATTGTCTTGTTTTCTTTAATTAATTGAGGCTACTTCATTATCATTTGTGTAAAGTACCCATAGAACGGTATATCCATACAAAATTTATGCCCTTGATGTAGATATATATATTTTTATATTGTGTAGACACCTATTTTTGGTTTGGGATCATTATTAGTTATAGAATTATATTGTTCTATGGTACTTATATGTTTGTCAATTATCAGTGCATATCATAATCTTATTGGCACGATTTTCTCTATGAGCCTTGTTTTTCCTATTTCATATATTTTCTCTTATTTCTCCTCCATGTTTGTTTTTCTTAGGTTTTGAGCCTATTCCTTGTAACTATACAATGTATGGTTTTTGGGGCATGAGGACCATATAATGTATGGTTCTAGTATGGGCCCTTCTAACACATGTTTTAGATCTCTTATGCCTTGTGTTCCTCTTTTATCAAAAAATTCCCGTCCTTTATATGTTGGCTTGTGCACCACTTTGGTTTTAATTTGAGAAGTATATAAGCATATTGGTGTATTAGTGCATATGGGACATGAAAGGACAAGGAATGATTGAGCAAGACATCAATTATATGTTCTACAAATTTATTGATAAAAATTTAGAGCAAATTTTAATAAATTAGAATATGTTTGAGTTAAGACTTGAAACATTTATTTCCTTGTGCCACATTTTCATTCTAGCATGAAAATTCATATAGGACTAAGACTTGTATCCATCAAATTTTTCTGAAGTGCATCAAGTGTTGTCTTCCAAAATTTTCTCATCTTATGGCCCTGATAATAATGGAGAGATAACACATTTCCTTCATTAAATCTCCTATATTTATTGGTTTGTTATGAGTTGCTAAGGTTGTAAAGAAGGAGATCAGTTTCCTAGAGATTTGGGTTGAATTCAAGGAAAATGAGAGTGTGTTTTTGAGTCCTAAAATGGATGAACACGATTGTGTTGTAAAATTTTAAAAATTTAGAGTTGGAAAAAAAATAAGATCCAACATATCTAGAAACATCCTCACACTACTAGAAGAGTACTCTCCCATGAATCATCTCTATTTATCTCAAGTTTTCTTAGTTTTTCACCTTACCTTCTAGACCTATTTTTTTCTTCTAATAATTATCCATAGATTCATGAAAAATCATATTTTATTATAAAACTCCCTCTTATCATTTACTATTGATTCTAGAATATTCTTGTTTGTAAATTAGATTTGATTTACTATTGTTATATGTGTTGACTCCAAATTTTGTGCATAACGTTACTTGTTCAAGAAATGACTAATTATGATAATACATGGGTGAGATGTACATAATCATGCATAGTATTACACAAGGGCATAAATAAACTCACATGGATTGTAAACAAGCATATTACTTAAGTTGAATGATGTTGAGATTAATACTAAACTATTTTATTTATTTTACACCTAAGCAACATAAAATTAAGAAAATTAGGCACTAACCATATTATATTAAATGTGGCAATAGATGTATCAATCTAAATTGAAATGGATAAATACATATTTTATTATTTCGATTTAGAATGACAAAACAAGAGGAAACTAATTTACTTAGCTAATTTTGGCTGTCTATTGCTCGCATAAAGTGTCTTTATACCTATAAATACTCTGTAATTTCTTCATCAACTATTCAAATCTGAAACAAAAGATGAAGGCCTCATTGGATGTTGTTAGTATAGTTTGACCCTTGTGGTAGTC
This sequence comes from Torreya grandis, assembly GCA_037957365.1. NCBI lineage: Eukaryota > Viridiplantae > Streptophyta > Pinopsida > Cupressales > Taxaceae > Torreya > Torreya grandis. Next base: position 328,365 of record JARHVA010001840.1, read on the forward strand.
GACATTACTCAGAGCTTACTAATAGTGTCCCTATGAATTATGTGGGTATGTAACTCCTAAGACCCCTACGATTGTGCTTAAAAATGGTTTTTGTGTGTGCAAAAACATTTGGTCCTATGTGATGATGTTTATTTTCCTTCTCTTTTGTCAAAACCCTAATTATGATTTCAACCACAAGATGCCCTTAAAAGAGGTGGGTATTTTTGATAACCCTAACCACTCCCCTCTAAATGGATGAGTGTTTCCTGCATTTGAATACTCTAAAAATGGCTCAAATTACATGTATTTCTCTCATTTATGTGTGTTTGCAACATCGTGAACAATCTATAATGTAAAGTAATGTTTTGATCTTTGACACTTGGTACCATACAACTTTGAATCTGTATATTTAGATTTGGATATATGAAATACTCTAGGGATACTCCTTAAAGTTTTTCATATATGTATGCCTTTTTTGATAATGTATAAAGAGAGTGCTAATTATTTTTTCAAGTTTCCAATTTATTCTCAAGGTGATGCTCAAATGAGTATAATCTTAAGAATGATTTTTATGTATAGATGAATCTTGATTAATTCCTACCATGACTAACCCATGAAACATGTCTAAGCTAACCTCATAGAGACTTCTAAATTTGAAAAATAGTTATTGTATGCACCTAAACATTATCGACAAAAGTAGACCCTTGCAATAACTTGTATTGTCCAAGTGTCACTAACAGTGTCTTAGAAATCTAAAGTAGTGATTTGAGATATGGAAAAGGTTTATATAGGATTTTGAGATATTTATATATAGACTAAGTTGATATTGGATAGGTGTATCTTGTAAGTAGAGTGGCCTAGACAAAATGTGGGTACATATTTAGAGAGAAATGGTGCTCAAGATTCAAATGTATGTGCAATATCCAATCATGACAAAGTTGATGTTTCCAAAGTGTCTAATACCAAATTAGGTTTTTACAGATGCCTATTCTTAATATAGTATTAAAAATGCTAAATTAAAATAATAAATTTGGTACCTATAATAACCATGTTTGGTGTTGACAGGTATAACTAGAGTGCACCATTATCTCCACATGAAACTTGTAAGAAAATATGCATAGATCAAGGACTTCTCATGATAATTAAACTAAGATAATATGAATAATTGAATCACTAAGAATTGAAAATATAAGGAATGAGTACACCTAAAGGTATGTGAACCAAGTTACCACTTGTTTAATTTATTTAGAGAATATCATGGGGTGATCATGCTCTAAGGAGATACAACTACTAAAACCATGAGTTGGGGACTGTAAATTCCCCAACTTCCACTAGAGGAGTGTTAAAAATTGAGTGATGTAGTAACCTCAACCACACTACGGAATATCATATTAAATCTTTTATGAAACCCTAAAATATGGTTCATATGCTAACATGTAACCTCAAAATATGTTTGTATGTAAAAGGATCAACCACTACAGACATATATAGACCACTATCATCATTCCCCATTAATCCTCAATATAGAGAATAGAATTTTTTTACATGAACAAATTTCATTCCCCAATATGATCCATTTATCCCTCAAAATGATATAGAATGCCACCATATTTCTATCAAAATATAATATAATGTCTCAATTGTTCCTCACAATCATGTATAATTCCCAAATATGTTAAAATTTACTCAATATGACCCATTTAAATCATATAGTTTGTCTCATAATGTGAAATGTCTATCTATCATGGTCTAAATCTCTAAAAAAATCCCATTGTATGCCCTTTTTTGATATGAGGGATGAATCCTGCAAATCACTCATCTCAAAAGAAAGGGTTATGTGCTTCATTTGTTATATATAAAATTATAATCATATAAAGTATATATACAAACATGATATGATATGTACTCATAGAATAATTTTTATCATTCAAGCACATATGGAACATGTAATTCAAGGAAATGATCATATACTTGTAACATTCAAGTAGATATATCAATTAAGCACATAGTGAAAAATAAACATAGTAGATGCATGATATAATAATATATAAAAACTATAAATATGTGTGATAGAAATTACAACATCAAGCTCATAGTAACAATCAAGTTTTTACATATAACATATATGTAATTATGCATATGCACAAAATATCATGATCAAGAATCATATAAGCATACAAAATATGACACGACATAGACATAACATGGCCATGACATGGAATAAAGTTTCCTATGACACAGCTGACACATGACATGATAAGACACAATCCATGTACCCATATAACAACTAGTATATCGCATCAATGATTTTATAATGTCACAATCATAAATATCCAACATACATAGAGCAAACAATGTTAGTCTACATAATCAATCAATGTTTTCTTGTAGTATACCAAAGCCCAATGTCCATATGAAATAAAATTCTTGAGAGTATGGAAAAGAACAATTTATGTAGAAAAATTTAATATGATCAATGGACTAGTATATAAAGATATAACATTAAAAAAATGAAGATTCCCTCAATATAGAAAGGTTGTTAGTAGGTGTGAGAAATGCCACATATTTGTATATCTATGTATCAAATGTAACATGAATGTCCTACATCCAACTCATGTATTCCGTAAAAATCATGTGCATAAAAAATGGATATGTAACTCACCATATATATGAATAATAACATAAATCAACTACATGTACCAAAAGAACATGTCATGCATAGGTATTGGTTTTGTATTTTTTAATAGTTCATATTTTTTTTGTATTTTTGAATCTTTAAATGTTTTTTGTATTTATGTATATATATATATATATATATATATTTGAATATTTAAATTTTTTGTGTTTTTAAATTTTTTATTTTTGATTATAAGTAGGCATTTATGTAATCAAGCAAGGCCAAGAGGGAAAGGTTTTAAAATATAATAATATAAGGGGTTTAAACAATCTATATCACATTTCAACACAGTGTGTGTACCAAGCATAATATCAAAGTAGTATTGAGGATGTGAAACCAAGAAACATGCATATAATGTATATTAAAATCATAAAGCCATGACTTAAATGAGTATGTGGAGATATAAAAGTACATGCCCTAAATGGGAAAGAATTGGTGTGTACACAAATGCCATAATATATTTATGCATAGAATATATGTGATCATGTAAGTTCGATGTATTCCATGAAAAAATCAAGCATAGATGGTAAATATGGAGGGGTGGGAAAGTAGTATGACACATTTATGTGTAATGTACCTCAAAGAATATGCACTATTAGACTATTGTAAGGGATATGTCATCATATGATAGCTAACATTAATGTATGGATCAAGATAAACAATCAAATAATGAGGGCCTATGAAAACATCATAACCAAAAGAAGCCAAGGGATCAAATAATGCACAATGAAAAAGCATATGTACATGTGTATGCCAAAATAGAAGAATAGAGGAAAAAATCAATCCACTTTAGAAAAGATGATCAAGTAAGAAAATAATACGAATCAATCTAAAATAAACTTCATTCATGTTAATCTATGATCATGTCAATGGGATGCTCCCATATAGTTCATGTATTGTGTACTTCATAATCATCAACATGATTGCCATATTCATCCATTGATTGTGACATGTCATTTCCAATCAATATTGTTAGTGTAATACTTTATTTTCTATTTATTTGTTTATTCAAGTTTTTCTTACACTTGAGTTAGCTTGTTTAGGTGTGCATGTCATAGGGAGTTACTTTGGTAGCCCTATTTAACTAGTGGAATTAACTCTTTTTACTAGTTATTCTAGGTATGACGTTACTTTCCTATTGTAGGAATTTGACCACCATCATAAGGGGAGTTACACATATACTCACCTATCTATACATTTATGTTATTCAACTATTCATAGAGGATTTACATTGACTCATTAATGCTCATTTAATGCACTTTTGCTTTTACAACTTGCTCTCACCTAATTCTAGGGTTTCATGCATCTTTAGCTTGTTGGGAGATCTTGGAACAATCCAACATAGTATCAGAGCTTATCTAATGATTGCCATACCAATTATGGAATCCTTGGTGAGATATTTCATTTCATGCATTGATGGTTCTTTATTCATTTTCAGTCGTTTTATTGTGGGTTTTGGTGCATTTTCTTAACATCCATGAAAATGCATACAAATAGGTATTATAACAAAAAACTCCTTATGGATTTTTATGGGGTTTTTGTGTTCTCAAATGATCCTTACTAGTTTGTGGATTTTTTGTATAGATTATGTGTTTTTTGTGTAGATTTATACACATTTAGGTGCTTTTTTGGTCCCTTTTTAGGCTTGGTGGAACTAAAAAAGTGAGAGTCTCATCTCCATGGCCTCTACTAGTTCATTTTATTTAGAAACCACCTTCACATTATATAACTCTTCTAGATTATGCCATTCAGTCTTAGGGTCACCATTTCTCTAGTATCCTTGTGGATTGTGTATTTAGTGGCTATTCTATGGCATCAAAGGTTTTTTATGGGTTTTATCAACCTCTAGTCTACCTTACATGTTATTTTGGTGTAGATGGATGAATAGGTAATGTCTTAGTTTGTTAGATAAGAAGTGATTTTTCTCTAAAAAAGCCATCCTTCCCACACCTATTCAATGGCTATTGGATCTCATAGATTTCCTTCCTAGCTTTCCCCCTTACCGTTACTTGACCTATTGAACTACTTTCCCTTGATACACATTCTCTATTCCTTTTGGTATCATGGCCTGCAAATTAGGGGATCTCTATACTAGCTCGACATCCTCTCTATGTAGGTCTCTTTTATTGATGATCAAAGTAGTTGTGTTACCTCATGCATTTAGTGAACTCACCTCCTCATGATGTCACCCTCCTTAATGGCCATGTGTTGGTCAAAATTTTCACCCCTAGTGCTCTAAAATAGTAAGTTCATGCCATTACTATTTCATGGCATTTTAAAAACCATATACTTTTAAAGTTTCATGCTAGAAATATCCTTTTACAACCTTAAAACTATATTTTTTCAATTTGGGGTTTCACAAACTACCATTGGTGATTCATGGTATTTGTGAGTTAAATGTGGTATTTAGCTTGAAAGTTTTGAGTGGTTTTATTATATGCACAATATTAAGTGGTGTCTACCCAAATTAAGTTTGTGGACAGGGGTGGGAATTTTTTTTAATGACATGTTGATATAATATCATGTATTGATATTAATATGATTATTATAAAAGTATTTTTGACTTTTTTAATAGTGGGGATGAAATTTTAGGTAGGATTCTTAAAGTGTGGGATATTTTTGATTTTTTATATTAAAAACAATGTATTTTAGTGGTGTTTTTTATTGTTTTTTGAATAAAAACAATATTATTGCATTGGGAGACATAAAAAGATATTGTAAAAGGTTATTTTCTTGGTTATATACCTCTTTTTACACTTGTCGAAGATGGAGGGTGAGGCCTAGTTTGGCAAGTGGCTAAACCCCCTCACAAGAAAACTAAATTTTCTTCTCCTTATCTCTTTACTTCTTCACTATTCCTTGATTGATTTCTCAAATAATCCTCTTAGAAATATTTTTGGTGGCAATCGACATCCACTCTAGGGGCATTTTTGGTTAAAATTGGTGCATTTTGGGATATTCCAATGGCTATGCAATCTCTAAATTATGTTTAGCATCAGGGGCATTATTTTGTGACCCTACCATGTAGTGTGATGGGCTTTACCCCTAAAGCCCATTGGGGGTTTCCCCCTAGACCCTTACATTGTATCCCCTTGATCAATACTTCTAGTGTACTTTCTTCCACTAGAGAGTGAGCCTTGATTTGATAGGTACTTAGATACCCTCACAAAAACATTTTATATGTCTTGTTGATATTTTTACATGGAAGCATTAATGATAGAGTCTGACTTCCTCCTATTTCAATAGTTTACTTTTTCATTTGTGCATTGTTTTATATTACCTATTTAGATGCCAATAATATTCATAATATAGTGTAAATAAAAAATACCTAACACATAGTGGGGCAAGCTACTAATGTAATGGAGGTGTGTGATATTTTGGTGGAGAAGGTGCATGTTGCTATGGTGGAGTGGGTTGCCTTTAATGAGATGACACAAGTTACTATTATTGAGATAGAGGTGGTGTGGGTTGTTTTTGTGGTGATGAATGGGGTAATTTTGGTGGTGGATGCATGGATTCTAATTATGTTTCTTCTAGGGTGACTTATTCTAGAGTGTAAGTGTCCCTTTTATAATAAATGGAACATTGTCTCCTTCATCCTTTGACATCGTTCACTTCAAGTCTTTGACATCAAGATATACTTCTTATTGGACCATAACACATTTATTTCCTATTAATTTTCTTATCTTCCCCATAGATGAAACTTTATAATGTGCTTAGTGAGGTTGTATAGTCATTGATTTATTTGAAATTATGGGAATATCCATGTTTTCCCCCTTTTCAATGATTGATTCAACTTGGGTTTCTTCTCTATAATCACTTTCTCTTGTTTCTTCTTTTATTGGACTTGGTGCTCAACTTTATTCTTCCATGGATTAAGTGTAAGTGAAAATTTACACAATTACTTGCCCAATATTTCTTCATCAATATGTAAAAAATAATTATCTCATTAAGTATAAGCTATAATGTTGTGATGGGATGATTGAATTATTGTATGTGGTTCTGCTTATATAGGTTCTAGTATTCTACTTATTGTAATGTTGTAATGGGATGCTTGAATTAACTACTCCTTAAATGTGACTAGTGGAAAAATATTGTTGGGTAGGCTGCTGAGGTGATGGAGGTGTGTGATATTTTGGTGGAGAAGGTACATGTTTCTATGGTGGAGTGGGTTGCCTTTAAGGAGATCACACAAGCTAATATTGTGGAGATGGAGGTGGTGTGGGTTATTTTGGTGGTGATGAATTGGGCTATTTTGGTGGTGGATGCATGGAATCTAGGTCATGTTTATTTTAGGGTGACTTATTCTAAAGTTTAAGTGGCCCTTTTTTAATAAATGGAGCATTATCTCCTTCATCCTTTGACATCATTCACTTTGAGTCTTTGGCATTAGGATATAATTATTCCTGGATTATAACACATTTATTTCCTTTTAGTTTTCTTGTCTTCCCTATAGATGAAACTTTATAATGTGCTTAGTGAGGCTGTGTAGTCATTGATTTATTTGAAATTAGTTTGCCCCCTTTTCAATGATTAATTCAATCTAAGGTTCTTCCCTACAATATCTTTCTCTTGTTCCTTCTTTTATTGGACTTGGTGCTCAACTTTATTCTTCCATAGATTAAGTTCATATGAAATTTTACATAATTAATTTCCTAATATTTCAACCAAGAAGGGATAAATTACATTCAATTCATCATCAAACTCACTCACATTACTTAGAGTTAAGCTCCCAATATATTGAACAACACTAGTATATTTTTTGTATCAATTGAACAAGACTAGATATTACATTGCTTTAGGCCACTTTGTAATGTGCTTAGTGAGGTTGTGTAGTTATTTATTTATTTGAAATTATGGGGATCTCCATGTTTCCCCCTTTTTCAATGATTGATTCAACTTGCGGTTATTCTCTACAATAACTTTCTCTTATTCCTTCTTTTATTGGACTGGGTGCTCAACTTTATTCTTCCATGGATTAAGTGCATATGAAATTTTACACAATTACTTACCAAATATTTCAACCAATAGGGGATAAATTACATTCAAGTCATCATCTAACTCACTCACATAACTTAGATCTAACCTCCTAAGATATTACATTCAAGTCATCATTTAACTCACTCACATCACTTAGAGCTAACCTCCCAAGATATTGAACAACACTAGTATAATTTTTTTCATCCTTGGCACTCCACAATAGTAAGTTTATTTCATTACTATTTTGTGGTATTTTAAAAACCACCTAATTTTAAAGTTTCATGTTAGAATATCCTTTTAAAACCTTAAAACCATATTTTTTTAATTTGGGGTTTCACAAAACACCATTGGTGATTCATGGTATTTGTGAGTTAAATGTGGTATTTAGCTTGAAAGTTTTTAGTGGTTTTATTATATGCATAATTTTAAGTGGTGTCTACCCAAATTAAGTTTGTGGATAGGGGTGGGAAATTTTTTTTGTAATGAAATGTTGATTTAATATCATGTATTGATATTAATATCATTATTATAAAGGGTCTTTTGAATTTGTAAATAGCGGGGATGAAATTTTAGGCAAGATTTTTAAAGTGGGGGATATTTTTATTAAAAAAAATGTATTTTAGTGGTGTTGTTATTGTTTTTTTGAATTAAAAAATATTATTACATTGGGAGACATAAATAGATATTGTAAAAGGTGATTTTCCTGGTCATATACCTCTTTTTCCACTTGTCAAAGATGGATGTATTGGCCATTTTGGCCAACATACCAAGCTTGCCCGACTGTAGTGAATTTTTTAAAGGTCAAGCATGGATTAGATTAGCTGGGTAGAGTTTTTGTTAAATGAAATGGTCAAATTAATTAATAAATGAACCATGTTCTAGATGGAATAAATGATCATAAGATCCTCAGCCTATAAAGATTTTGAAACACTTTAAGTTTACTTAAAGTGTAGTTTGTCAATCTTTGATGGAGCAAGTCCTCATGATGGTCAAGGTAATTCAAGTTCTTATATAGGTTTGCTCAATCCCTAGGACCTATTTGAGCCTCAAACATTCAATAAAAAGGGTCAAGAACAAGATTTAAGGGATCAAACCATCACCAAGATGTCATGTAGGAAAAAATGGGCTAGTCTACTGATGTAATTTTTATCTTTACTCAAAAAACCTTGCACAACCAGTAAATCACACACAATTATAGTTCTACATGTGAGGATCATCCTCAAAAAAATTTGGACCCGTGCAAGCTTTTATGGTTTAGTTGGAAGCTTCCAAAGTTGAACCCATGAAATGAGACATTCGTGTGATCATCATTTTGACATCCTATAGACCATCAAATTTAAGATCATGAACTAGCCATTAGGTTTCAAATTGTGGGTCCTAGTGAGAGCAATAGTCGTCACCAAATCATACATCTCTATCTAATGAAGTGAGATGGGTCAAGAAATAAGAGCATGAGAATTTGACATGTGGTGTAAGTGCATGAATTGATAGACTGATAGGATCCTAAGAATCAATGCTAGATTGATAAGTGACACTAGTGAAGATAGAGTTGAAAATTCAAAGCTAAATCAAGGGCTCTCACTTAATCAATCATCAAGATTGAACCAAGTGAGGTAGATTCAAAATGGTCAATGAATCTCAAGGGTGAATAATTCAAGGAAAGTTTCAAAATCATAAGGTTAGGTAGAAGATCAATGGCTCATGAACATCTGTGCATAAGTAGATTGACAGAGTGAGATGAGGTTAGTGAGTTAATGAGCTGATTTAGATTGTTGATAACTAATGAGTGAAGACTAAGCAAGGGCATGTTGAATAAGCCAAGACTAACTTGACCTAAATGAAAGAAATAATGGATTTAATCCTGAGTTTGACTCAAGCTGATGGAAACATAGAAACTGAGCTTAAAGCTCGACCCAAGTTAAACCAGGATAATAGTAAAGGCCATATATCATCATTAAAGCTCCACAAGAATAAAAGTGAGTCTCTCAGGCCTAATATAGGTAAAGGATCGATGATTTAAATGAAGAATTAAGGCCATTATTTTAGCAAAATCTAACAATTCAAAAATATGGGAATACTAATTAAGTAGATTGGTTTTTGTCTACATTGGATCAATGTTCAAAATATGTAGTTAGGGTAGATCCATGCAATAATGAAAAGGCTTGTCATCCTTGTACTCAACCATGCCCATGATAAATAGTTGCTAAAACTAGACTTGGGCATGCCCTCCCAAGCACACAAAAGACCTCACCCTGGCAATAAAAGATAATAACACATAAAAGCTTGGATAGGCCCATGTACTAATAGGGATGGATCCCCATAACTTACCCTAGCCACACCAATAATATAGGATAAAGATTGAGGAAAATGGTGGCTATGGTTGTTCTAAATAGGATCAATCTCATAAATGGCTTCCTTAGTATAATTTTTTCTCTGTCCCTCATCATTTATTCCTATAAATACTTTCTTAAAACCTTAATTAAAGGACCCTGGGGGTTGGAGATAGAAAAGATCTATCAAAATCACTTTATAACACTCTTTTGAAGCAATATAAGACATTTTAAAGATTTTGGTTGAATGCTAAGTGTACTTTATTGAATTTTAATGTGTAGATTATATGTTTCTATTCATAATCTATGTATTCTTCATGTACCTTGCTTCATTTATATTGGTTTATTATAGGTTGTGTGAAGTGTTAGCTAGTGATTTCCCTCTTGATGTTTCATAAGTCCATAGTGTCTCATATAGACCTATCTCTTCCTGTCCTTCAATTTTCAAGTCTCTTTTTAGCCTTCATACAAAACACTCATGCTTGCAACCTTGTCATATATTTTGACTAGCCCTTGTCTTGATTATATTCATTAGTAGTTATAGAATTGTTCAAGATGAAAGTGGATATTAGAACATCTAGTTCATCACCACATTAAGTATAGATTTTATTGATTATATTTCTCCCCCATTTTTAACCCCAATAGCATAGGTTTAGTAATAGGGACTATATTGCTATATCTAAGGAGCTAACCTCATTAAAAATCCTAGAGGTTTGACCCAATTTTAAGTAACCCATAACATAGGGTCATTCCCATGTTGGACCAGATTCGAGAGTAGGACTTGAACACTTTTAATTTTATCTAGGGTACAATTTGAGTCTTTAATAGTTTCTAACATGCCCAGTGGGATAGTCAAGGAAAGGGGCTAGAGATTTGGTGCTATATTTGGTTGACAAGTGTAGAAAACACTTAGTTAGATCACCTTGTGAATCCAAACACCTCTATCTCTTAAAATCCAACCCCTTGCCTACGTGCCAAGAAGTACAATATCATTTACAAGGGGTGTCAACTTCCATTTTAGTGAGATCCCAATGATCTCAAGAAGAAATAGAGTAAAAGCATCCTTGTCCCTAGTTATAAGGTGAAATATAATCCACTCACCTCATAGATAATAGTTTAAAACTCCATTTGAAAGGTTCTATTCTAGGTGAAGACTATTTCTTATTCCATTTACAATGTTGCTAAGAAATCAAGCCTTTGTACCCTTTAATTAGGGAGCTCTCCTAACCTTTAGAAATATGATGACATCCCTACTACCTCTTTGAAGACAATACTCTAATTTATAGGATAAAACTCCATCACTCTTGTAGAGCACATTGATGACATTGTAAACCTTTGTGTAATACACCACATTACACAAGAGAATGTAGCCATGTGACTTCTAGCCACATCATTGAAAGATAAAGCCTTGTAATGGTATAGAGGTTTAACTCCTTCCTCAATCCATACTTGGGATGAGTTTGGTGAGTGTTTATGTAAACATTTTGAGGATAGAAGTGACCATGTATCACTTGTGGAATAACTTACCTCAATCAAAAAAGCACCTAAAGAATTTATGGTTGATTTCAACTATAGATTCCAAAAAACTTGGGATAGGATCCCTATCATCATTAAGCCCAAACCTAATTATGATTTCCTTTGCTATTTGAGAGCATTAAATTTAGACATTGTAGTCATGATCTAATATATGGGTGGAATAACTCTACCTGGGGATTATGAGACAACTATAAGAATAAAAAACTATTTGATACAAGCAGGGAAAATCATGCCAAGAATCCTCATGCCACTCTTTATTAAAATTTAGCCGACCCCACCTAACATTTCTCCACTTCCCACTCCAACCAACCAAACCCAAACTGATGATGGTCAAGTGGATAAATTTTCAAGGATTGAGAGCTTGTTAAAGGCACAAAAAAACAAGCTAGTGGCTCTAGAGAGACATCAACATACCTCATGTAGGCCATATTCATACTAGGGTCCCTTTCAAACCTAATTCCTTGATTAATCCTATAATATACCCCCTTACCTATCAATCCAACAAACCCAAGGCCATCTTACTCAAGGTAGACCTCATAATAGTGACAACCCTACAACTACAAGTAGCTCCATAGCCTTGGTGCCCACACAAAACAATCTTATACAAGAAGGTCAATGGTAGTTAGAAGAATAGTCTAATGAGATGGTAATGGTTAAAAATAAAAAGATGTATCAAGACCTTGGTTGGTAGTAGTTTCCTTCATTCTTAGGACACAACACCATGCCTCCTCTACCACAAGCCCCTCTAATAAACCAAGGTAATGTACCTACCATGACATCATCAAAAGCTCAAATTGAATAGAACTGAAGTATTGGTATACCAAAAACTAACATCATGTGTGTTAAATTTCAAGAAGGGGAGCATATGTTTGACCATATGGTGGTAAACAAGGGGAAAACTATTAAAATTCTAGATGAATCAGTTTCAACTCATACTAGGTATAAAAGGATAATGTTAGAGGACAATTTAAAATAGCCTAAAGCTTATTCAATGTCTCCAAAAATAAATCAACAAACAACCACTTTAGATGTATCTTCTAAAGTTTCAAAAACTAAATAAGTACCTCAAAAACCTCAGGAGCAACAAAGGTCTCCTTTTGTTCCCCATATCACATAAGTGCCAAATGATGCTTCTACTTCCAAGGTGCAACCCAACGGTAACAATTTTCCTTTCAATATTGTAGATCATATGAAAAGGGCTAATGTCACAATGTCTATGTATGAAATTCTATCTATTCTAGGACATAAATAAATTCTTTAACAAGAACTTGCCAAGCCTTCTCTTATAAATAATGCAGCTAAAAAGGTCAACATTATTTTTGCAATCACTAGCAAGTGCAGTCCTAATCAAGTTTTTAACCAAGTCCCTAGTCAAATTTAGGCTAATAATGTTGTTCACCCTCCCAAAGTTGTCAATCCCCCTCCTCTCTATTTGTCAACCATAATAAAATATTGTTTAGTGCATAATTGTATGATAGATTGAGGTGCTTTGACTTTAGTTATGCCTAAAACCATAGCAGAGAAACTTGGGATTAAATATATACCCAATGAGAGAGGCATTCTCTAGTTGGATGGTTCTCCCACTAAAATGGTAGGCATAGTGAAATATATTAAGATCACATTGGCAACCTTCCCTAATTGTGTCATTACTCAAGATGTAATGGTTGTAGACCTACCCCCATATTTTGCCCTATGCCTATTTAGGGAATTTATTGCAAAGGTTGGGGGATATTTGTCCTTTGACTTGTCATATATGGTTTTTAGGACTAGATATGGGACTAAGGTCACTATTAGGTCTGAACCCATCTCCAGGTTCCATCTGGAGCCTTATATGCCTAACCTTCTAAATGTCAACTGCACCATATTTGAGGAAGATGAAAATTTTAGTGAACAAGAGCCTCATGATCATCTTGAGGGAATTTTAGACCTATATCCAGATGAATGGGTAGCTGATAACCATGGATTTGACCCCTTTAGAAATCTTGAAGAAACAAAATTAGAAGTGTATTATATGCATGAATAAAGGTTTTCAATACCTTCCTTAACTAGCACTACTCAAGAAGAAGATGATATATGGACCTTATTATTTGATGGATCAAGGCCAAAAAATGGTAGTGGAGCTAGGGTCATGTTGGTTTTACCTTGAGATGAGAAATACTATTCAGCTACAAGGTTCTAATCTAGTTTCACTTTAAACATAGCTGAATAAGAAGCCCTTTTACATGGCTTACAAGAGGCAAGAAGAAGAGGTGTCAAAATTCTTCAAGTTAAGGGCAATAGTGAGAATTTGATACAATAAGTGAGAGGCATAGCTATGACCAAGAACAATCATTTAAAATCCTACAAGCATTATGTATGGGATCTCATGGAAGACTTCTTGGCATTTAATATATAATTCATATCAAGGGAGACAAATCAACATGTAGATAGGATTACAACCATTGAATCTCAGTATGAAGTTGTAGAGGGAGTTAAGGGAAACCAGAGTTCAGGAAAATTCAAATTCATATGCAAGCCAACTATACCTAAAAATGAATTAAGTTGGCAAGTGTTTGATAATTATTAACAAATTATATGTTTTTTGATGCAGGAAGTAGAGTTATGCCATCAAAATCAAAATAGGTTCCAACATTAGTATGATGACTAGATAGTACAACTGAGATCCAACAAGATACCTAAAAGACTTGTCACCTTATAAAGCATCTTCAATAAGGATGACCAATTAAGAAAAGGCAAGACATGTATCTCAGGTAAAGAGGAACATTATTAAAGGATAGAGATCTTTGAGCGAAAATTATTGAATTTGGGAAAGGTTAACACAACAAAAAAAAGAGATGCATTTTTTATCTTATGCTAGGAGTTATCTAATGCATTTTCATGGGAATACAAGGATTTGAAAGGTTTTGACCCCAAACTCGCATTACATACCATTGAATTAGAGAATAATGCAAGACTAGTTAGGTAGAGGCAAAGGCCTATCAATCCAAAGGTTGAGGAGTTGATGAGGAGGGAGATATTTAAGTTGACTGAACCAAAGATCATATTTCCCATTAATCATTTCTCATCGGTGGCAAACCTTGTGCTAGTAAGGAAGAATAATGGGGAAATACATTTGTGTGTTGACTTTAGGGACTTCAATAAGGTGTCTCTAAAATACCATTACCCATTGCCTTCCATAGATCGTTTTCATCAAAAGGTATTAGGTTCTCAAAGGTTCTCTTTGCTTGATGGCTACTCTAGTTATAATTATATTATGGTCAAGGAAGAAGATAGGCATAAGACTATCATCACCACTAAGTGGGGCACTTATGCATATGTGAATATGCCCTTTGGACTATCCAATGCTGAGGCAACATTATAAAGGGTAATGGATGTTGCATTTGAAGGATTAATCAATGACATGGTGCTCAAATACCTAGATGACATCACTATTTTCTCGAAGGATTGAACTAACCACATTGTTCATTTGAGGTTGGTCTTTAAAAGGTGTAGAGATTTTGGTGTGTCTTTAAATCCTAAAAAATGTATATTTGGTGTGCATGAGGGTAGATTATTGGGACAATTAGTGTCCAAGGATGGTATTTCCATAAACCATAAAAGAGTTAATTCTATCTTATTTGTACCCTTTACTAAGCACAAGAAGGGTCTGTAGAGTGTTTTAGAAAAGATTAATTTTATAAGAAGATTTATCCCAGGGTTTATAGAGACGGTCAAGCCTCTTACTCACATGCTAAGAAAGTGAAAAGAGTTTACATGGACAAAATAAGGTAAGAGGATCTTTGAGGAATCAAAGAGGCCATCTCTCATACCCTTACACTTCTTAATTTTTATTTTAATAAAGAATTCTACTTGTATGCTTTCTCTACATAGGATACAATCTCTACCATGTCGATGCAACAAAATGAACAAGGTTTGGAATAACCTATTGCTTTTAGTAAGGCCTTAGAAGAGTATGAGGGAAGGTATATATTTTTAGAAAAACATATACTTATAGTAGTGAAAGGGTTGAAGAAGTTTAGGCACATGATCTCCAATAACAAGATCATACTCATGGTAGTGCATCTAAGTATCAAAGAGTTCATACTCAACAGAGATCTCAATGAGAAAAGAGCTATATGGGTAAAAAAAATACATAGATTACAACCTTGATGTTAGATTTAAAAATATTATAAGGGTTAGAGGTTTATGCAAGTACCTTGTAGTAGGAGTAAAATATGATGAGGACCAAATGTTGATAGTCCATGATAACTAACAAGATGTTGCAGATGACACAATCTCCAATTGGACATAAGATATAAGTAGGTTTCTTGAAATGGGGCAATGTCTTATGGGGCTAGATAAATAAAAAATAAGGAACAAAAGACATAGGAGGCATGTTTTTAAGGACATCAGAGGCATGTTTTTAAGGTATGTAGAGTCATGCCAGATTGACAAGCTACTTGAGCAATTCCATGATGCTCTAGTTGGTGGGCACTTTGATTCTAAGACCAAAGCCTCCAAAATCATTAGAGATAGGTAATTTTAGACCATAATGTTTAGATATGCTCACTCTTGGGTAAGGAAATGCCCAAAATATGCAATGTTTGTTGGCAAGTAGAGACTAGCTACCCTTCCTTTACAACCAATTCAAGTAGAATAGCCATTCATGCAATGGCGGTTAGACTTCATAGGGATGATACACCCCCTTCAATTAAAGGACACAAATGGATAATTACATCTATAGACTACTTTACAAGGTGGGTTGAAGTAGTTTCCCCCAAGGAGACCAATGAAGTCTCTATTTTGGACTTATATGATAGACTTGTGACTAGGTTTGGTGTGCCTTCCATGCTAATGTATGATAATACATTGGATTTCAATAGTATCAAGGTATATGAGTGGGCTCTTTCACATAGATTTATCTTAAAATGTCTTCCAACTATTACCCACAGGGAAATGGATTAGCAAAGTGCACAAATGAGAAATTGTTGAGGGTTATCAAGAAAACCATAGAGGATAGTCAAAGGGAGTGGAATAATAGACTAAGGACTGCCTTATGGGTAGATAAAGTGATTCCTAAAATAGATAATGGACACTCCCCATAGATTCTAGTCTATGGGAAGGAGGCTAGACTTCCTATATCTCTTGATCTTCTTGCATTAGAGCTTTCACATCAACTTGAGATTCTAGAGGACAATGATATACAAGTAAGGTTGAATGAGCTAAGGTAGCTAGAGGAGACAAGGGATGTTGCTATACATATTATGTTATCTAATCAACATTAGGTGAAAAATTCATTTGATAAGTGATATTCCTTAAGGAAATTTTAACAAGGTGATATAGTCCTCAAATGGGATGAGGACCAAGCAAAACCAATAAAGCACTCTAAGTTTGATAGTCTTTGGAGTGGACCTTATATCATCACAAGTTGTAAGGAGAGAAATGACTCTGAGCTTGCTAGGTTGAGTGGAGAGAGCCTTCCCATACCTATCAATGGGATGTATCTCAAGTTATACTACTAATTTCATATCATAATCTTTGTATATAGGTAGATAGGTCTCTTTTTTCCTCTAAGTGCCTTTGCACACTATTTAGTTTACTATTTTCTTATTGTTTCAAGTAGTCATTTATTATTTTGTTGCTTTCTTGTTATTCACATGCATCTCATTGAGTCAATGTGCTTAAAAGAGATAGACATGGTATTTCTATAAATAATGATTTATTTGTCTAACCATCATGAACAAGCTTGGTCAAGTTATAGGTTCCATGACCAGTAGGTTGGTCAAACCACTAGAATCACCAAAAATGTTAGCCATTTTGGCCAACATACCAAGCTTGCCTAACTGCAGTGAATTTTCTAAAGGTCAAGCATGGAGTAAATTAGCTGGTTAGAGTTTATGTTGAATGAAATGGTTAAATAAATAAATAGATGAACCAAGTTTTGGATGGAATAAGTGGTCTTAAGATCAACCTCATCCTATAAAGCTTTTGAAACACTTTAAGTTTACTTAAAAAGTAGTTTGTCAAGCTTTGAAAGAGAAGGTCCTCATGATGGTCAAGGTAGTTCAAGGTCTTAAGCAGGTTTGCTCAAACCCCAAGACCCATTTGAACCTCAAAGATTCAATAAAAAGGGTCAAGAACAAGGGACTAGACCATCACCAAGACATCACATAAGAATAAACGGACCAGTCCACTTATGTAATTTTTAACTTTGCTCAGAAAGCCTCACATGACCAGTAGATCATGCATAATTGTAGTTCTGCATGCCAAGATCATCCTCATAAATTTTTGAACCCATGTACACTTTTTTAGTTTGATTTGGAAGATTCTAAAGTTGAAGCCATGTAATGAGATGTTCATGCAAACATCAATGATGGTCATGAAAATGTCATTTGACATCTTGAAAATTATCAAATTTAAGATCATGAACTAGCCATTGGGTTTCAAACTATGAATCCCATTGAGATCAACGGTCCTCACTCAATCATACATCTTTATCCAACATAGTGAGATGGCTCAAGAAGTTAGAGAGCATGAGAAGTCAACACATGTCATAAGTGCATGAACTAACAGATTGATAGGATCCTAAGAATCAACATGGGATTGACAAGTGGCACTAGTGGAGATAGAGTTAGTAATTTAAAGCTAAATCAAGGGCACACACTTAATCGTTCATCAAGATTAGACTGAGTGAGGTAGAGTCAAAATGGTTAGTGAATCTCAAGGGTGAATAAGTTGAGGATAAGTATCAAAAGTGCATGGGTTATGCAGAAGATCGATGGCTCATGAACATTAATGCATAGGTAGATCAATTGATCGAGATGAGGTTAGTGAATTAATGAGCTGAGTTAGATTAATGATAACTAAAGACCAAGTTAGGGAATGTTTAATAAACCAATATTGACTTGAATAAATTGAAATAAATAATGGAATCAAGCCTAAGTTGGACTCAAGCTGATGAAAACATAGAAATTGAGCTTAAAGCTTGACCCGGGTTAAACCAGGATAATAGTAAAGAACATACATCATCATTAAAGATCCATAAAGACAAAAGTAAGTCTCCTAAGCCTAATATAGGTAAAGGATCGATGATTTAAATGAATAAGTGAGGCCATGATTTTAACAAAACTCTAACAATTCAAATATATGGGAAAACCAATTAAGTAGATTGGTTTTCATCTACATTGGATCAATGTTCAAAATATGTAGTTGGGGTAGATCCATGCATTGATGAAAAGGATTGTTGTCTTGGACTCAAGCATGCTCATGATAAATATCTACTAAAACTAGAATTCGGCATGCCCCCAAGCATAGCAAAGACCTCACCCTAGTAATAAAGGATAATAACACATAAAAGCTTGAAAAGGCCCATGTACTAATAGGGATGGCTTACTAACTTACCCTAACCACACTATAAAAGAAAAGAAATGACTTTAACACAGGAGCAAACATGAGGAAAATAGTGGCTATGGTTGTTTTGAATAGGATTAAGCTCATAAATGGCTTCCCTAGTATAGTTTTCTTCTTTGTCCTTTATCTTTTCTTCCTATAAATACTTGACTTAAACCCTTGAATAAAGGACCCTAGGGGCTAGAGATAGCAAAATCTATCAAAATCACTTTGTAACACTCTTTTAAAGCAATATAAGACATTTTTAGATTTTAGTTGAATGCCAAGTGTACTTTATTAAAGTTTAATGTGCAGAGTGTGTGTTTCTATTCATCATTTGTGTATTCTTCATGTACTTTGCTTCAATTTTGTTGGTTTCTTGTAAGTTGTGTGAAGTATTAAATAGTGATTTCCATCTTGAAGTGTCATAAGTCCACAATGTCTCATATAGACCTATCTCTTCCTATAATTCAAGTTGTAAGTCTCTTTTTAGCCTTCATATAAAACACTCATGCTTGCAACCTTGTCATAGATTCTAACCAGCTCTTATCTTGATTGGATTCATTAGTATTCATAGAAGTGTCTAAGTTGAAAGTGGATCTTAGAACATTTGGCGCATCACCACATTTAGTATAGATTTTATTGATTGCATTTATCCCCCCTTTTCACCCCAATAGTGTAGGTTTAGTAATAGGGACTATATTGTTATATTTGAGGAGCTAGCGTCATTACAAATCCTAGAGGTTTGACCCAAGTTTAGGTAACCCACAACCTAGGGTCATTCTCATGTTGGACTAAATTTGAGAGTAGGACTTGAACACTTCTACTTTTATCTAGGGTGAAATCTGAGTCCTTAATAAGAGGGTGAGGCCTAGTTTGGTAGGTGGCTAAACCCCATCATAAGCAAACCAAATTTTCTTCTCCTTCTTTCTTTATTTATTCACTATTCCTTACTTGCTTTTTCACTTATACTCTTCTTAGACACATTTTTGGTGGTACAACATCCATTTTAGGGGGCCATTTTTGGTTAAAATTAGTGTATTTTGGGAAATTTCAAGGGCCATGCAAGCTCTAAATTATGTTTAGCACAGGGGGAACTGCCCCTCAACCCTACCCTGTAGCACGAGGGGATCTTCCCTAGATCTAGTTGGGGGTTGCCACTCCCATAATCCTATGTCGTAACCCTTTGTTCAGTACTTTTAGTATACTTTATTCCACCAAATGGTGAGGTCTCATTTGATAGGTAGTTATATCCCTTCATAACAACATTTTATATGTCTTTTTGATATTTTTATATAGACACATTATCGATAGAGTCTGACTTCCTCCTATTTCACTTGTTTGTTTTTTCACTTGTGCACTATTTTATCTTACCTGTTTGGATGCATTTTAATTGAGTCTAACATCCATACATTTGAGCATGTTGTGTTACTTGAAAACACATGGGTGTCATTGTTGATTATCTTGAAGGGGTTTTTTTGGGACCTACTTTCTCTCTTGTGCACATGCTCAGTTTTTATAACTTGTGTGCCACATTGGTGTCATTTACATAGCTTGCTCTCACATTCTTGGATGCATTGTAAATAGATCATAACATACATTAATTGAGCATGCATTATCACTTGTGAATTTTTTTTATAATTTCACTTCTTTGGTGTCTTCTCTAAGTCATGTCATCTCCAATTGAGAGTGTTTCTCTCCATTTCTATTCATTTCTTAAGAAAGATGTTTAGTAATTTTAGTATACTTTATTCCACCAAAGGGTGAGGTCTCATTTGATAGGTAGTTATATCCCTTCATAACAACATTTTATATGTCTTTTTGAGATTTTTATACAGACACATTATCGATAGAGTCTAAGTTCCTCTTATTTCACTTGTTTGCTTTTTCACTTGTGCACTAGTTTATCTTACCTATTTGGATGCATTTTAATTGAGTCTGACATCTATACATTTGAGCATGTTGTGTTACTTGAAAACACATGGGTGTAATTGTTGATTATCCTGAAGGGGTTTTTTTGGGACCCACTTTCTCTCTTGTGCACACACTCAATTTTTATAACTTGTGTGCCACTTTGGTGTCATTTACATAGATTGCTCTCACATTCTTGGATGCATTGTAAATAGATCATAACATACATTAATTGAGCATGCATTATCACTTGTGATTTTTTTTTATAATTTCACTTCTTTGGTGTCTTCTCTAAGTCATGTCATCTCCACTTGAGAGTGTTTCTCTCCATTTCTATTCATTTCTTAAGAAAGAAGTAAGAAACTAGTAATAAGGGTGTGGTAGAAGAACCTATTTGTTTGTGTACATGTGATCTAGATGAATGTGAATATATCCCCTTTGGCTTGGGAATAATGACTTTTAGATAAGAAATCACTCATGCAAAGGGGTTATTAGATGGGCAGAAAAGTGGATTGCCTAGGATGAACTAGATCCAAGAAGCATGAGATTTTTAGGAGGCTATCAATCCACTCTTTGATAATAGTTAAGTTGAAAGAGATAAAAAGGAAGTACTTGAATCAAATAACATAAATAAATAAAATGAAATATAATAAAAAATAGATGTTTGATAAATAAAAATAAACTAAATATAGCAATAACAGGTCAAGACTAGTGCTAAAGTAGGTCAGGTCAAGTTCATAAAATAGGTGAGATCTCTATGAATAAGAAGGGACATAGAACATTAGATTTGGTTGGGTAAGGGGTTAGAAATAACTTGGTATTATTTCCTTCCATAGTATCGATTGATGGTTGGGGTGATCATCAGTGGTTAGGTAACCATTGACAGTTAAAGGTGACCATTGACAATCAAGGTAACCATCGATAGTTCCTGTGGATTCTAAAGATGTTTAAAAAATGAGTTGCATAATGGTTTAATGAATGGTCTAGGATTTGGTTAAGGGTCTAGGAGTTATAAATTAAGATGTAAAAAGGTTTGATTGGGATAGGGAAGTTAGAAACCAAAATAACAAAACTAGGAATATAAAGTGCACCTATTTTATTACTTGAAGGTTAATGGCTGATCTTAGGGCAATTTTGGCAGAGTAATGGTACTTTGCCTCAAAAGTAATTTTGGCAGAGGTTTGGATCTTTATTGTAGTTTATAAATTACTAGAAGGGAGACCTACTGGTTGATGGATTTTCACCTATGTGCAATAATGCTTGATTATGGATACCTTTCCACCTCCTACTCACCTCCTACTATAGGAAAAGAGAGATGGAGGTAGAAGGTTCTATAGGAGTTTAAGATATTTATTTTGATGCATCATGATGTCTTAGCACTGAGTAAGGTAAACATATTAAATTATGCCATGTTAACTTGTGCACAACTAGTTAGGTGTTTGTTTAGGTGGTGGGGAAGGGACTTGATTATTCATGGTTAGGGTAATCATTGGTGGTCAAGCTGACCATCGATGATCAAGTGTTGAAGGTTAAATGGGGTAAAATGGGTAAGTTAGTGAGTTGGTTAGCTAACCTTATAACCCCACTCAAGGTCATGGTCAAGGGTTGGGTAATGGTCTAATCTAGGGGTGTTTTGACATTCATAACTATAGTGTACAACATTTTGGTGTCTATATTTTACCCCTTTTTGTTATGTAGTTTGTGTCAGTAAACTACAAAACAAAAATGGATTGTGGGTCAAAGGTTGGTAGCCCTGAGTATGAGAGGAGTTGTTCCCCCTCAAACTAGGAGTCAATGAGGTGAAAGAAAAATCAAGTTAGGGTTCAATAAGTGGTTTATGGTACATCATAAGTTTGGTGACAATGGTGGTTGGGCATTTGAAGTGAAAACATGCACACAAAATGTGACTAATTGTGATAGCCAAGATCACACATAGACGAAGTTTTCATAGTTGGTAAAAATAAGGTTAATTTAATAAGAATAAGTGATAAGTGGATCACATGATTGTATTTGGGCATGGCAGCTGGGAACACTCATTAAGACAAGTGTCCTAGATAGGGTTGGTGTTTTCATAGGTATCCAAGGTAGAAAGTGCTTTTAAGAAAACATAAATGGTCTAGTGTGCACTAGGTGGTGTAAATTAAAATGTTCAACATGGCAAGGTTAGTTGGTATGATCAAAAGGACCAAGGTAAGGTCATCATAAAATGTGTAATAGTTCAGGCCAAAATGGCCAACATCAAGGTGGACGTGGTTAGGTGGTTGGTTGGTTAGAGAGGGTATTCACCAATTTTTCATGGTATATTTATGGAGAAGGTGGTTACCAAATGTGGGTTTTGGTTTTGTGGAAAAGGATAATCTCCAAAAAAGGTGGCACTAAGGTGTTGGTGCCTAATAAATGGAAAAGTGGGTTTCTTAACCATCGATGATCAAGAGGAAACCCTAAAATCATAGAAAATAAAAATTAAAAATGATAAGTCATTTTGACTTTAGCTTTTTTGACTCTCATGAATCTTGGCGATTTGGAATTTTATGCAAGAGAATGGATGAGGTGGGGTCGATACTAACTGGGTGATTGGGTGTTTGGTTGATTACTAGTGAGGTAGACCAAAGGATGTAGGGAGGATGAGGATGTGGCCAAGCAATGGGATCCAAGCTTCCTCCTTGATGAAGGTTGAGGAATGAGGTAAGGACTGCATTAATTTGTTAGATTAGCTAATTTTTGCATTTTTTAGTTGAATTTGGTGAGTTTGTTTATGATTTGGGGAGGGTTTAGGGGTTTTCCCTATTTTTTAGGTTTTGTTGTGATTGGTTAAAATTATCAAGTAAAAAAGGGAATTGGGAAGCTATATAGGTTGGGGATAGGGTAGGGGAAATAATTAGGGTTAATTAGGGGTGAGAAAAGATTGATTTGGGTAGGTAAGGTTAGGTGTTTTGGTGGAGATGTTGCTTGGGTAGACAATTTTTGAATGGGCACCAGTTTTGTTGGTCTAGATATATAGGGAGTTGTGGGGGTTCTGAGCACATCATAGATATGGGATCAGTGTGTAGTTTGTGCTTCATTTTTGGGCCTACAATCATATCAAGATCTTAAGGCTGATGGGTCTACCATGAGAGGGATATACCCTAATGGACTTTAGGGTGGGCTTCATTTGGTGGGTGGGTGACTATGCACTTACAAGAGTTGGAAGATGCATGAGGGATATTTATTGGTTTAGGTATGTTTTGGAGGCCTTAATTGTTGGAGATGTGGTCTGGAGGCCATATATGGGATTTTTAAGGTGGGCCCACTATACTTGGCATATTTTTTCATTATAGAGTTAGAGGTGGATTTATGGGAGGAGAGAGGGTGAGAC
>JARHVA010001840.1:357500-415000 GCA_037957365.1 Torreya grandis
AAAAGAGGAAGAGGTTCACCATTGAGGGGAATGAGAATAAAAGTTGCACCCCCACCTTGTTGATACTTTGAGCCATCGAAGAACATGGTAATTTGGTAGGGGATGTACTCTTTAGAAAGAGTCATAATGGACTCATACAAAAACATAAGAGGAAGTGGTTGGTTGTTTGGTAAAGGAGATTTGGCTAATTAATCAACTATAACTTGCCCTTTAATCAACTTCTACAAGAAGAACTCAAGGTCAAATTTAGCTAGGAACATGAGCCACTTAGCCATACTTTAGTTTTGGTATGGTTTAGAGTGCATGTACTTGAGTGGGTTAGTGTTAGTGATGATGAAAGTTTTGTGATTGAGGAGGTAATGATGAATTTTAGTAGTCACAAAGACTAAGGCAAGGCAAAATTTCTCAATATGGGTGTTTCAGTCTCATACTCTATAAGTGTTTGACTTATATAGTAGATAAATTTCTCTTTGTTTTGTTCATCATGGTGAGTGAGAATTATCTCTAAGGAATGGTTAGTGGTGGATATATAAAGATATAAGGGTTGATCCTCTTTAGGAGGGGTAAGAATAGTTGGAGAAAGAAGGTACTCTTTGAGTGAATCAAAGGCTTGTTGGTAGTCCTTAGTCCACTTAAAAGATGTATCTTTCATAAGAAGATGGTGAAAGGGTTGGAATCTATATGATAACTGAGAAATAAGTGACAGATGGATTAGAGCTTCCCCTGTAGGATGCTGAGTTACTTAAGGTGGGTTGGAGGTGGTATGTCAAGGATTTCTTTGAATTTGGTAGGGTCTACTTTGATTCCTTGAGGAGATATGATAAAACCAAGAAGCTTTCCAAAAAATACCCTAAAAATACACTTATTTTAGCTGAGTTAGACATGGAAGTGGATTAGGCACTTGAATATAATTTTAAGAATGTCTAGATGATCCTTGCAATATTTAGATTTCTTAAGATCATCTACATAGTCTTCTATGATTTTATGGATGATCTCATGGAATATGTAGGTCATGGCACACTAGTAGGTAGCTCCAATGTTCTTTAGACCAAATGACATGACCTTATAACAAAAGGTTCTCTAGGGGGTGATGAAAGAAGTCTTATGCTGATCCTCAGGGGAAATCAAGATCTGATTATATCTTGAGAAACCATCCATGAGAGACATATCATGGCCCATTGTAAGATCAACAAGTTGGTAGATGCTAGGTAAAAGGAAGTCATCCTTTGGACAAGCATGGTTGAGGTCATGAAAGTCAATACAGAGGTGAATTCCCCCTATGGGTTTGGTAATGGGGATGATGTTGGAAACCCATTGGGGATAGTCAATGGGTTGAATGAAATTGATAGATAAGAGGCACTAAAGCTATTCCTGTACTAGAAGGACAATATGAGGGTGCATCTTTTGAAGCTTTTGTCTAACAAGCTTAGAATTAGGATGGATGATAATGTTGTGGAGGGATATAAAAGGGTTGATCCTAAACATATCCTGATAAGAACAAGCAAATGCTATGTTTTGGTCATGAAGGAAGGAAGGGTAATCTTGTTTCTCTGAGGAATGTAAGGATTGACCAATATTTGTAATGTAGGAGTTATCTTGAGTACCCAAGTTGACATCGATATTGGATTTGTTTAACATGGTTTGGCTCTCAAGGGGAAGGGATTTATGGATAGAAGAATCCCCCATACCAAGATAAGTGAGAATGGAATCATCATATTGATGTTAGATAGTTTAAATGGTATGAGAATCATTTTCTACCATTTTAGGATGAATCAAAGGAAAGGTTTTATTTCAACCATCATTTTGATAGGATAGGGGGCCCAAACTAATGGTATTAACTAAAAAAAAAGTTAGGAGGGATGGTTTCAAAATATTTAGACTTTGAAGGATATTGGGTTAGTGAGGATGGAATGTTTTCCTCAATGGTGGTGATAGGTTTGGGTGAATCAATGGGTTCTTCTAGTGGTACAAACTTAAGACCAAATAGCTCATGAGGTTTCTAAGTTTTGATGAAAGGTAACTCATGGGGTCCATGTTCATAATAGATGAGGCAAAATCCTTTCTAAGTACACCTATGAAGGTACAATTTTGAAAATTTTGGTTTGTCTAAATAGGAGAAATCAAAGGTGAATGGTCAGATAAAAGAGGTGGTGGTAGAAATGAGAAGCAAATGATCAAGTCCCCCATAAATAAAATTGGTTTAGTGGTTGGGGAGCTTGAAAGGGATGATGGTTCTAATATTAGGGTCATAATTAGGATCATGGTCAAGGTTCCCATACTCTTGAGGAGTAGGGAAGGCATTCAAGGCCAAAAGGTGATACTTTCCCAATGAGAGATGTTGGAACGTAGGTTTTAAGGGGTCTTCTATGGGGATTTGAGAAGAAGAGATAGATGAGCTAGTTGAAAATTCATCAATGGTAGGGTGGAGTTTTTATTGGTTAGTGGTAAGGTAGTGTTATTATGGGTTGGTGGTGATGTGGATGGGTGAGGAAGATGAACATCATTGGGTTGGTATGCCATGTTGCAAGATGAAAAAGGACTGGGTTAGCTTGTATGGTGATGACTTGACCCTCATGTTCAAACTTGACACATCGATACAAGGTGGAAGGGACATAACTGCTAGCTTGTATCCAAGGGCATTTAAGTAAGACATTATATTAGAACTCACCTTCTACGATGTAGAAGAGATATAGAAGCATGTGAGGTCCCAAGAGAATGTAGAGGATGACTGTTCCCAAGGTTGTGGACATATCATCATTAAAGGAATGGAGGACTATTGAGGTTTCCAACATGATATTCTTTGGTAGCTAGAGTTGGTAAAAATCTTGAGAGGAGATGATATTAATATTAGCTCCTCCATCAATCATCTCCATTTTGATGTAGATTTGATTGATGTATGTAGTGGTAAAGAGAGGTGGATATAGATCTTCAAGATGAACAAAAGGTATTTTTGAATCCTTAAATGTGACAAGGGTGTAAAGGTGAAGAGCTCTAACAAAGGCTATAAGAGGTTAAGGTCTTTAGGTTGGACCTATATAGATTCCAGGGCCTCTATCAATACTTGGTAGTGATTAGGTGAGGTGTTGATTAGTTTTTATAGGTTCATCTTCATTGGTGTCTGGTGAAACTATTTTAAAACTACTCATTGGATAGATTAAGAAGGGTTGGAGGTAGGGGCACCTAAAATAGATATTTTGGATTTTAGTGAAGGTGAAGGTGAATGTGTTTGATCTTGGTTGAAAGGTTGAGGGGTGGAAGGATATATCCATGGAATGGACACTTTAGCCTTCCCTTTATCCTTTTATTGGGCCTGAGATGGGGTAGCAATATGGATAGTGTGGATGAGGGGAGGTGTTGGGCTAGAAGGCTGATTTGGTTCCTCCTCACTCTCTAATGAGAGTGTGGGAGTAGGTATGTGTCAGGTAGGTTATTTTGGTGGTTGGGTTGATAATGGGTTCAAGAGAGGTTCATCTAACAATAGATCATCCTCATCCCATAAGTTATGGACAAGCTCTTAGAGATATTTGTAGTTCTCTATATCATGTCCAGGTGTCCTATGGTATGAGTATATTAAATTTTCACTGAACCAAGATGGTTTAGGTTTCAAGGTGTAAAATGGTATGATATGTGGTAGGCTTAAGGAAGAGGTTTCCAATAACCTTTGTAAAATGATTGAATATGATTAGAGCAAAGGTGTTGAGGGTAATTGGTTTTTGGTTTTAAGGGTGAGAGCCTTCTTATAAGTAGGCTTCACCTTGAGGGTTATGGGTAGTAGAATGGTTTTGGTAGGTGGGTTTGATTGGGGTTGTTTGGTACTAGTAGGTTTTGAGGTAGAGGTTTTAAAGTTGAAATATTTAGAGGTGAATAATTAAGATGATGAAGGTTTGGAGATAGGTTGGAAGGTAGAGGTAGATAGTGTGAACTATGAATTTGACTCAAGAGAGGTGATTAGTATTGTGTTAGTCCCAAAATGAAAATAAATTGATAAAAACTCACAAACTAGCATACATTTCTAGGCCTAGTTACTAGGGTGAGCTTAATAACAAAAACAAATGAAAAGCACAACTAAAAAGTAAAGAAAAAACAAGAATCATTCACCTTCCTTGGATGATCCAAATTATTTGTTGTGGTGGTTTGCTCAGTTTGTGTTCATGAAGTTTGCATCAATGGAAGCTTAACTACCTCCATCTCTCCTTGGCACCTTGTGGCTTTGGCTTGGCTCAATATTTGGACATTATAACACTAATTGCAATGGCTTTTAGAATTATTTGTGTATTATAACTTTGAATTATCCAAGCTTTTTGAATATATTTAAGCATAATAAATTTGCACCAAAATAGCTTAAAATTCATGTGCAAGGCTTCTTATTTATAGATTTTTGTAAATGGCTAGAATCAACTTGAACCATCCATCTCAGGATTGAGATGTGTGGCTAAGGATTAATCTAAATATTAAATTCATTATAAAAATATGCCCATTAATATTTGGGATAGAGGGGCGTTGAATAGGCATGGAAGGGATTTGATGAGGCATGGGATGGCTTGATTCAAATATTTGTGGCATTTATGGCCTAGGGATGTCTTCCCAAGAAATGAAGTCACCTAATGATGCAAATTTTTAGTTTTTTTTATAAAAATAAGTATTCAAAAAGTTCTATGGAATTATTAATTAGGCTCTAATTTGGTTTAATTATATCTTAAGCATGATTAAGCACTTTGTGCACAAATTACTCAAATTGATCAAAATGCTTTGTTATTGGTCCAAAATTTGATTGGATTAGAATTAGAATGTGATGTCAGATGTGTTGAAACTATTATCCCATTTAGGATGTTGTCAATACAAAATAACAAAACCACATGTCTCGTGTAGACACCTAAAACTGGCCATTGATAACCTCCAACCAAGATTTTGGTCAATTTCCACTCAAAATGCATAATTTGGTCTAAAAAAAATAAAACATGCAAAATGATGTGAAAATAACATATTAAAGTGCCAATTTTGGTTAGGGTATCCATAATGGGGCAATACAATTAATGGGCTAGCTAACTTTGATCAGTTTATTTCGAGTCAAAATGCCAAATTTGCACCTAGGCACTTTAGATTGCTCTTTCATATCAAATATTTTACATAAGACATGTGCCTTTGTTATTTGTTATTTGTTATTTGTTATTTGTTATTTGTAACATCTTAAATAGGAATACAATTCCAATGCATCGAACATCACCTTCTAATTCTAGTCTACTCACATTTTGGACAATAACAAGGCATTCTGATCAATTTGAGTAATTTGTGCACAAAGTGATTAATCATGCTTAAGAACTAATTAATCTAAATTAAGGCATAATCAAGAATTCCATGGAAACTTGTTGAATAATTATTTTTGGAAATGAATATTGAATATCTGCATCATTAAGTGACCTCATTTCTTGGGAAGACATCCCTAGGCCATAAATGCCATAAATATGAGGATTCATGCTTCCCATGCCTCATCAATGCCTTCCATGATGCCCTCCATGCATCTTAATTTCCCCTTCTTCCAATTCCATGATGAGGATAATTACAAATTTAATTTCAAAAATTGAATTAATCCTCAACCACACATCTCAATCTTGAGATGGATGGTTCAGGTTGATTCTAATCAAATCCAAAAATAAATAGGAGGCCTCACAACATCATTTCTAAGCTATTTTGGTGCAAAGTTATTATGGTCAAATATCTTCAAAGACTTAATTTTGCAAAGTTATAATTCCAAATTGATTCCAAACCAAGCCAAGCCATAAGCGAAAGGTGCTAAAGAGAAGAGGAGATAACCAAGCCTCCTTTGATGAAGACTTCATGAGCACAAGCTGAGCAAGCCACTATTACAAAGGCATTTGGAGAATCCAAGGAAGGTGAAGGAACTATTGTATTTGATTCCTTGCTTTTTTTTTTGTGTTTGTCATTTACTTTTATTAACTAAGCTCTCCCTAGTGTATATGCCTAGAGATGTTATGTTATTGGTGTGTTTATTTCAATTTGTCTTTATTTTAGAACTAGCACCATATCAACCATCCTCTCTTGAGTCAAGTTCTTAGATCACATATGGCATGCCCGATGGGATTAGACACATCTCACACCTAAAAGAGATCTTTTTCAAATTTAAAATATTTATTTAATCCTTTAAAACTCTTACAAATTGATTTTTTAACTTTATTTTGCCATTTTTAGTTGCCACAATTTTTACATAGTAATCAACATTGGCATAAATACCAACATCAGTTACTTGACTTAACTGATGTTAGTCATCAAAACTGACATTAGATAGATCTTGGTTAGTTGTAACCAACATCGGTGGTAATAACCAATGTCAATCACTATGTTTTTCCAAAAACATAGACCCGAGAGCTATGTTTTTAAAGTTTATTATTTCAAACTCAAAAGAGCTTCAAAGATAAATGACATGCTTACAATTTTGCTATAGGACCAAGTTTAAAATTTGCTCAAAATATGTTTAAATCACTTTTGCATGCTTAAAATTTGATTAAGAGAACTATTTTGGGTGTTTAATAAAGAATTTAGGTGTTTTTGATGAATGTTTTCAAAGTTTTCAACTAACACCAAGGGGTCAAATGAACACCACCAAATCTTTCATTTTGGGTTTAAAAATTAAATGCACTTGCCAATTTTTGTTTGCAATAGTTGTTTACATAGATTTTGTTTGGAAAAAAGAGGAATGTTGCATGTATGCT
This sequence comes from Torreya grandis, assembly GCA_037957365.1. Taxonomy (NCBI): domain Eukaryota; kingdom Viridiplantae; phylum Streptophyta; class Pinopsida; order Cupressales; family Taxaceae; genus Torreya; species Torreya grandis. Next base: position 364,229 of record JARHVA010001840.1, read on the forward strand.
CTTCTATTTATTACCTATAGAGAACCCTTGGAATCAAAAATTCCATTCTTATTGCAAGTAGCATAGTCTAAGGCTTAGAAATAAATTCATCTAAAGCACTCCATAAAAATTCATCAAAGTTAGGGTGACCTTGAAAATGACCCTAAAGTATTTCTACTTTCATGTTTTCTTTGTTTTTATGTATCTCAGATTGTGAGGGGGACTTCATCACCTCTCATAAGTTATTTAGGGAAGCTTTAACCCAAGGTTTCATATCTTGACATTGACTTCATTTGGCTCCTTTGGAGTTGCACATGGGATGTAGTGGCACTTTGGACATCACACTACACTAAGTGAATAATAAGATGTAGTGGTTGCAAAAAGGACTAGACTTTTTTGCAACAAGCCAATTGATACAGACCCCAAACCCATGATTTTATTTTGCATTGTTTGGCATGAAATACATTATGCAATTGATTCCCCTAGATCATTCAGAAATTTGTTTAATCTTAGAAAAATCCCCATTTGCCATGGAAGTATTATTGGTGTAAGGTGCACCTAAAGGTCTATGTCACAATATTATCATTTGAGAGAAGGGGGGTGTAAAAACCCTACTATATAATGCATATTTACTTTTGAATGAACACTTAAAATCCTCTCAAATGATGTATATTAATGAATTCCAACAATACCAAGCAACCTTGTCAGTTTTGAATCTAAGGGTGATTAATTAGTTGGTCTTGTCCTATATTAAAGTTTTTTTTAGAGTCAAAACTTAGTGTAAACAAATAATCCAAACCAAACACATAGTCCAAATTTTTCTTTGAATAAAGAGGCATTATGCTGCTCATGTGAGATCATCAATTTGACTTGTTCAAAGTTCATCAAAATCTTGAGAGTCTTAACATCCACTTTCTCATAGTTATGGTGCCCAATTGAGTCTAGACCTTTACCAAAATTGTTTAAGTCCTTCACTTATAATTTAAATTTGAAATTACACCTTTACAAGTTCATAGGATTGATGTGTTAAGTGGGTTCACCATTTTCACTAAACTTGAGGGAACTTAGGTTTAATTTACAATTTAGGTTGAAGGTTGTTTTAGACTCATAATCATAATCATCACTTGATAGAATTAAGCCATTTTGTGCTAAACACTTGCACTTTGAGTCTATACTCTACAACATCTTGAGAAAATAAAGGTAGTGTTATGTTGTCAAAATTGTCTTTGCCTTAGAGAGTTTTTGAAACAAACTTTTTGTCACCCGTGTAGCATTGTTATGCTACCCAAATCATTTAAAAATTTGTTTCATAGACCCTTTTGCATAGAATTCCAAATTTGTTCCTACATTTTTAGACCAATTTAAGTGCAATTTTTATCCTTTGCCTAAAACACAGTTATACTATTCACCTTTGTCTATCCTATTTGTCAAAAGAATCAAGTTTTATACCATTATTTACAAGAAAATAAACTATTGTTAAAGTTCTTTTTGTTTCATTCCTTATACCTAGTTGATCAAGTTCATGACCAATAATCAAATGCCTAGTGTTTTTTAGAAGTGTTTCAAATCTATTAGATTAAAACTTTCATCTATTCTCAAACTCTAGCTTTTGACAACATTTGGCCAAGAGTCCTATCACATGCCTTGTTTGAGCCTAGCTTTTGACGTCGTATTTGGCCAAAAGACCTAGCAAATTTTAAATTCCTAGATTAGACTGATTTGAAACACTTTGACCTTAGATTTTGGCATTTTGATTTTTTGGTCCATTTACTTATCTTTATGTGAACAATGAAATGCTAGATAATTTATGTTAGCTTGTTTCCTCATAAATATTTACATAAACCTTTTGATCCTTTTGATAAATCTAGACCAAGTTGATGCATCATTTGCTTTAGATTTTATCCTTTTAGAGTTTGTAGAACTCTTTAACCTTTTATCGCAAAGCATTGACTATGGATGCCAACATGTATTCCTACACTAAGAGTGGACTCATGTATAATTAAGGGATAAGTAATGTAGTTGTGTAAAAATAAATGATGCAAGACCCCTATATAGATAACATTGCTTATGAGACAGATTCTTATCCCTCTTATAATACTCAATCGAGGGCACAAAGCCAAGATCTATCAGATAACTATCTGGTTAACACACCACCTTATTAAGAGCAAGACTAAGAGAAAATGATGAAATACCTAGCTATAATACCCATAGTGGATGATCTAGTTCTTTAACATTCATATTCTACTAATATGGCTTCCACGTATGGTTCATTTTTATTTGAATGACATTTGTTAGGAAACAAGGATGGGATTTTGGTTAGAGCCATAGAGGTAGGGGTAATGTTTTTTGGAGAATTCCCCCATGAAATTTTACCAAGTCTACTAAGAGTTCCCCATAATATCATTTACAATCAACAGGGTTCTTCTAGTAATCTTATGGCTCTAGTCTAAATAACGTATCAAGACCCTAATATTTCTAATCGAGGAAAAAACATCATGGAAGATCACTTTAACCAAATGCAAACAACATACCAAAACTACCTAAATGTATCACATGATTTTAATTAGATGAACATGGTAAGTAAGCCTCTTACTGACCTAGTACCTTCAATAAGAGTCTTGATAAAATTAACTAGACAAGAGAATCTGAGTTCCAACCCATTCATACAAATTGCTTTGATGAATAATTTGATGCATATGCTGGTTATTGAAGAAGTGTATTCAGTCTCTACACTGAATAGTGAGCCAAATTTAGTAGATAATGTATAAATAACATCCAATCTTGATCAAAGTATTACTAACACTCAAACAACTAGCCAACAACATGTGTCTATATTTAATCCCATAAGTAGATTGTCATACCAAGGAATAGGAGTTTCTGCACCCAACCTCAACTAGTTACTTCCTCAAGTGCACAACCTACATGATTAGGTAATAAAATAATTGTCATGCCTCAATGATAGAATATGATGAATCTTAATCCTCCTCAATAAGTAGTGAGTAGTATTCCAAAAAAACAAACACAGTCTAGTGTATCAATGCAAAATAGGATAAATACATTGCCACCTCAATCATGGGAAATTAATGTTCCTACTTGCTAGGTAACAACAAACACACCTGTTTAGTTGTAGACTAATATGTCAATTCAAAACCAATTAATGACTAATCAACAATGTGTAAACATTGGTTAGCAATAGATGCCAAATTTGCAACTTGATTTTACTTTTTCACAGGGATTCATGCAAAAAGGAGGTCCCCATGTTTCTCAAATACCTATTAGACAATCAATGGTTTAAAATGTGTCACAAATTTATAGATAGGGCCTTGGTATATAAATTCCCACTCAACATGGTTTGATTAGTCAGCAACATGTCCCTTTTCAATCACAATAGGCACAATATAGTTATATCCTTCCATCCCAACTATAAAATACTTCAAGTCAAACCTTTATACCAACCCAAACTAGAATATCACACAACCAAATGTGCAATTTCATGTACATCCTAATCCATGTATGTGTATTCTTATTCCATTCCTTAACCAAACCAATGTACCCCAACAAGTGTCTCCATCATACCTTGGTCAAAGTGTTCAACTTGTGACCTCGCAACCATTTACCCAAACCAATATTCTCTCTCAAATTAATATCCCTTCGAATTTCCTATCTTAAGAATTATAACAGATGAAGGATGTAATTGCTTCCATTCAAGATAGAAATCAAACTAAAAAGTTCAAATTGGATGACATGTGTTCCTATCCATTCAACATGGAGTATTTATAGATACCATTTCCTCTAGGATATGAACCACCCAAATTTGATAAATACAACGGGAAAGGTGACCCTAAGGCTTATTTGATTGAATTTTTTTATTGCATGTCAACTAGTGGCATATAGTGACTTATACTTTTTGCTATTATTTCCAAGGAGATTGGATAGACAAGCCTTGAAGTGGTTTTTAAAGTTGCGCAAAAATTTAGTAACATACTTTGATGATCTTTCTGATAAATTTGTGAAACACTCTTCCTACAATCTCAAGCATGAGATTTCATTGGTGGACCTGACACAAACAAAGCAAAAATCTAGGGAAATTTTTGTAAGTTATCTATAGCAATGGAGATCCCTTACAAGATGCTTCACCCATATTTATCAGATAAATAATTAGCCACTATGTTTAGTAAAAATTTGCATAATGAGATAGCTTACCATTTGGAACTGCAATGTGCACATATGTTCAAAGAGATTATTGATAAGGGTTTATTGATCTAGTAGGTGCTCATCAATAAAATAATCATCAAGATTAATATACTAATCAAGGAAATGGTAAATACAAATATCCTATTCAAGTGCCCACAATGCAACTAGCACAAGCCAATAACCAAGAAAGATCAAAGCAATTCAATTACAATATGAATGTTATAGGAAATGGAGTAACCAAATACTGTCATGTGCAAACTATGTAAACCTCATCCATACCACCTTTTTAGCTTACTCCTACCTAGAAACCTCTCCAACCAATACCACTAGCATAATAACCAAAACTTGCACAACAAATATAACAACCATTACCATTGCAAACCCTTACTACTAGGAGAACCATGACTGCACATCATGTCTTTAGTGACCTAGGAGAACCTATTGAGTCTACATTTCAAAAGCTTGTTATCACTAATTTGATTAGTGTGCCTCTAACAAAGCATTATTTGTAAGGAATTCCCTACCTTGATTGGTACTGAGAAATTGAATTTTATGACTATCATCAGGTTAACAAGCATAATTTATGAAGATATGTCTAAATCAAGCATTTAATTGAGAATATGTTAGAGAATGGGGAGATAACATTGGATAATGGTGCTTCCACTTCCAATAAAACTCTAGGGATTTATACAAACCCTTTTCCTTGACATAACAATTGGCAACGATAAAATAATTAGCAACAATAATAACCACAACTAGTGCAATAACAAAATCAATAGTATCAAAATCAAAGGCTAAATTAATAGAATCAAAAAAATTAGTAGTAGAATCCACAATGATAAAAAATGGATAAGACCAAGGTTAGAATGGTAACAACCAACAAACCTACCATGTAGTTAAAATTGACTAGAATAGGGTTGTAGGTCATATTATAGGGGGTAACATTAATACCATCTCTATTAATTCTAGACCAAGTACTAGCCAAATTAGACCATTGATAAATAACAATATTCAACCAAATTTTATGGATAATCATTCTTTAACCTAGAAGTGCATACATGCTGACCAACAAACTAGGACTTTCACTTTTGGATCTTATAGTGATAACTCATTCTTGCCACGTGACCACATGCAAGTGAATTGGTAACCGGGACTTGTCTTATCTAGTCCCACATTATTTAAAATAGTAGTTAGTAATAATGGTTTGATATTTAATCTTGATTATGCAATCAAAAATTGGAGGTCAAAGATTACTATCCCTAGCCCACAATCATCTGCCACTTTGCCTATCATCCAACCAACCATTCAGCCTTAGAATAAACCATTCACTATTAACCAAGTTAAGAAGTTTGATATTGTGGAACAATTACAGAAGACACCATCACAAATTTTTATTTTTTATTTTTTATGAATGTCAATAATCCATAAGAACATTTGACTGAGTTTTTGACCCAATCCACTATTTCTAGTGACATATCCCATGATAAAGTTCAAGCTTTGGTTGGACACCTAGCTCTGACCCAACAAGTCACATTCAACCAAAGTGATATGTCTTCCCTTTGCCTGCTCCATAAAAATCCATTATACATAGAAGTTTATATAAGATGACATAAAGTGAAATATGTCCTTATAAACAATAGATTTGGCCTCAATATAGTGTCTCTAAAGCTTATCAAGCTTCTTGGGTATATAATGACATATCTTCAGCCAAAAACAATAACTATCAAAGCCTATGATAATCAAGAAAGAGAATCAAAAAGCACCATTAGTTTGCCAGTTATCATTGGGCCTTTGACCCTTGATACACTTTGCCATGTGCTTGATCTTGAGTTATCATACAATATACTTTTAGGTAGGCCTTGGTTACATGAGATTCATGCAATCTCATCAACACTGCACCAATGTATCAAATTTTCCCACTCAGGGATGAAAGTGAATATTCTAAGAGATTTACACCCATATAAACACTGTAAGCATCTTGAGGCCAAATTTCAAAGCTATAAATATCAGTATGATATGAATCCAAGTTCCAAGCAGGATAAAGGAAAGGCTATAGTTATTGATCCTTCACCAGATAATTGCATAGATCTTAATACCTTGGATTCCATTTCCCACATGTTACCTCCTAAAGCTTCTAATAATTTCACCATTTCAGATAATGGACTGGGAGAATATGTGACCCATGATACATTTCATATTGACAATCTTGCTAAAAATTTGAAAACCTTTGGGTGACCTAAAGTCAGCCCACATAGGCATTGGAAACAAGAAACAAAGATAAGAGACCTATCACATTTGTACTAGCATTTGGCCTAGAACCTGACCCTCTTGAAGGAAATGAATCATGGTTATACAATGAAAACTAGGCTGATTGTTATAAAAGTACAAAGTATCCTATTCTTAATAGGATCATGTAGAGTCACAAATATGAAGGAAGAGGACTCAAACCAAATAAAAAAGGAACCATTGAGCTAATTTCCATGACCAAATATGAAAGACCTTATGGACTTAGATTTGAATTACCTAGAGGTGAACCCACATATCTTATTCAAACTCCATCACTAGTGACTAGTGATGATGATGCCAATAGCAAAACAAAGCCTGATCATAGCCTCACCTTTGATGACCTAGCTAAAGCCAACTTGTTTGATAACAATTACATTTTTACCATTACCCTAGACACTCATCACAACCCATTACCATCATATTATCCCCAATTGATAGATTGGGACCAACAAGAATCCAGTCTATCGATTGATGAGTTCCAGAATGATGAGGCATTCTATGATTTCTTAGGCCTTAGAGACAATGTTCCATTGGGTGATCACAAATTTGGATTCTCAATCACATTAGATCATGTAACCTATTTTGGAGAATGAGTGAACACCCTTAGCCAAAACAAAATAAGTAAAACATTTAGGTTCCAAAGTGAAAACCTCTTTGAGGTGATTTTTGACTAGGGAAAAAGTAAAGTTAAAGGCCAGTCTAGTGGTGAAAACTTTTTTTAGGTGCTATTAGATGGGGGTGTTCATTATTCTTCAAATTTAGATTAAAAGACCACCAATAATGAACTTGTCAGTGGATCCAAGTTTAGTTGTGAGCAACAACAAGTATTTGATCAAATTCTTCAAGAATTTCTAATTATTTTTTTCACATGGCTAGATATCCCATTAGGGGAATTAGATTTATCATGCCTAAGAGAAGTTTAAGAGAAAGTCCTAACAGAGAACCTTGACATAATCTAATAGTTCAAGTCATTGCCTACTATCCTAAAAGATGGTTTGACCCTTCTAGTAGAAGATACAATAGAGGTAAACATCAGGACTCCATCAGACTTGAAATGGATAAAACTAGACATGTCCCTCACTAAGGAGGAATGTGATGCCTTTATAGCTCTATTGAGAGAATTTGTAGATATCTTTGCATGGGCCTATTCATACATACCAAGTTTAGACCCTACCTTGGTTCTACACCACCTTATGGTTAATCTTGTTACCAAACTGATAAAACAAAATCTCTATAAGATGCATCCTTATGTTGCTGTATTAGTAAAGAAAGAGTTGTAAAAACTCTTAGAAGTAGGATGTATCTGACTAATTGACTACTCAAAATGGATCTCTAATGTGGTATCTGTTAACAAAAATCTTGAAGGGATCAAAATTTGTATTGATTTTTGAGACATAAACAAAGCTTATCCTAAATATGATTTTCCATTTCCTAATATTGAAATGGTCATCATTTACATGATAGGTTATGAAATGCTTTCACTCATGGATACATTTTTAGGATACAATCAAATCAGAATCATGCTAGAATATCAATATAAAATAGCATTCACCACTCCATGGGGAAATTTTTTCTATCAGGTGATTCCATTTGGCCCTAAGAATGTGGGAGCTACATATCAAAGGGCCATGACTTCCATATTCCATGATATGATGCATGATATTGTTGAAGACTATGTTGATGACGTATTAGAAAAATCCAAGACTAGGGCTGACCATTCGATAGTGTTGCATAATATATTTGAAAGAATACAAGAGTATAAAGTCAGACTCAATCTAAAGAAATGTGTGTTTAGTGTAACTTCAGGTAAATTACTTGGCTTCATTGTATATCATATAGGTATTGAAGTTGATCTAGCTAAAGTCCATGCTATAATCGAGATGCCACCACCAACCAATTTAAAGTAACTCTATAGTTTATAGGGTAAGTTCCCATCAATCAAATGCTTCATCTCTCAATCGATAGATAAGTGCCATCCATTTACACACCTTTTGAAGAAAGGAGTTACATTTCACTGGGATGATCATTGCCAAGTAGCTTTTCAACAACTCAAACACTATTTTGTTAATCTGCCTATTTTATTACCTCTTATACTAGGAAAGCCATTCTTGTTATACTTATCAGCTACCGATCATGCTCTGGGAGAACTCTTGGATCAACATGATGACAATGAAAAGGAGCATGTTGTTTACTATCTAGGCCATACCTTGGTTACATATGAACATAACTATGCACATGTTGAAAAAGCTTATCTAGCCATGGTTTTTTCAACTCAAAAACTATGCCATTACATGTTGAATAATAAAACCTTGGTCATTTCAAAGGTAGACCCACTCAAGTATCTATTGTTTAAAATAGCTTTACAAGGTAGAATGGATAAATAGATCATTCTTCTTAGTGAGTTTGACATAGAGTATGTCAATCAAAAAGTAATCAAGGGACAAGTTCTTGTAGATCAACTTGTTGAAGCACCTCTCATGGACACCCAACCACTCAAGTTTTAATTTCTTGATAAATATATCATGACCATAATTGATGCACCCTTTGAGGATTAGCCCTAGAAGTTATATTTTAATGGTTCATTCACTACACATGGATTAGGGGCAGGCCTATTATTTATTACACCATAAGAGGATCTAATTCCCAAATCATTTAGAATCAACTTTCCTTGTACAAAAAACATGACTGAGTATGAAGCACTTATTATAGGAATTTGACAAGTAATGAGTGGAATATATCTCATATCCAAGTTTATGTTGATTCTTAGTTAATCATCAATTAGGTTACAAATCATTTCCAGACCAAAGATGACAAGTTGGTTCCATATAAAGCCATGATTGACACTTTTAAACATCAAATTGCCAACATTTAGTTCAAGCACATACTAAGTGCTAGTAACATAACTACAAATGCCATGGCTACTATTGGTTCTTTGATTGGACAAATAGATAAATCTAGAGAGTATCAGTTCCTCATTGAGAAATTATTAGCACTAGCTCATGAACCTTCAATCATTGCCATGATTTATGATATTGTTGGTCCTAATTCTATCTGGTACTTAGACCTTTATAACTACCTTCCTGACTAAGTTATACCACATAATCTCTCTCAAAAATAAAAGAAAAGCCTTCATTCATCATTTTGCTCATTAAACTCTACTTGGATGCACCCTTTACCATCATAGTTTTAATGGAACTGTTCTTCATTGTTTAACTTTGCTAGAGTCTACATTAGCATTAAGAGAAGTTCATAAAGGAGTATATGGAGCCCATTCTAGTGGGGTAGTCTTATCTAAAAATATCTTGTATACTAGTTATTATTGGCCCATAATAGACGCAAATGCTAGTGTATATGTAAAAAAATGTGACAAATGTCAATGGCATGCTAATCTAATTCATGCCCCAACAAAAACTCTAAAACTAATATTGACACCATGGCCATTTTCTACATGGGGACTTGACCTCATTGGGAAGATTAACCCCACTTTGTCTGATAGCCATAAACATATCTTTACTCTCATCAGATATTTCACTAAGTGGGTTGAAGTTACAGCCCTCACTTACATGACTAGAAAGCAAATTTCAAAATTCATCTTTAACCATCTCATCTGCCATTATGGTATCCCTTCTAACATTATATCTGATAATGATCATTTAAAAATAAGGATGTAGACCAACTATGTACTAAATATAACATCACACAACACTTTTCTACAATATATTACCCTCAAGGTAATGGCCAAACTGAGGCATCCAACAAAACTATTGTCAATATTCTCAAAAATATTGTTAATAATGTTGGTCATGATTGGCACCTCTAGATATTCCCTACCCTTTGGGCATATTGTTAAGGTGTGGAGCCTAAAAGCTTCACATATGAGCGCATTACCAAAGTTGCAGGTTTACACAGTCACCGGCGTCAGTCAGGAGCGACCGACGTTGGTCCGGTGTAGTTGAAGAGACGCCGGCATCGGTAGAGGATTGGCCGACGTCGGTCATAGGCAAGCAGGCAGGAACCGGCATTGGTTACTTGTGTGTCCAGAATGCTATTTTCGAAGACAGAACCGAGTGTTTGCATGATGAGTTTAAGTCTTAGTCTTAAGTTCACATTTTTATTATTAGTAAGATTGTTTTTAGAGCCCTTGTTTAAGAGGTTTAACTGTTGGTTGTAAGTGCATGCTCAAGTCTCCTAATTTTATATGTAGAATTAGATCTTCTTAGCTTAATGTGATTATTTTAGTAGTTCATTGTATGTGAATGTCGAAGAACAATACAGAGTTGTATCAATCCAGGTTGTTAGAATTGATTGTACTTGAGAGAGAGAGCTCTTGAGGGATAGAGATCCAGAGAGAGATCTTGTGCATCTGAGAGAGGTTTGGAAGAAAGAAGTTTCTTCAATTACATTCCTTTTGTAAAGAGTTTAATATAAGTTTTTAGGGTGGTTTCTTGTATCTCTTATTCTTTGCTATTATCTGATTCTAGTTACTTATCTATCTGATTTAATTCCGTGGTTTATTACTTTCATAAGTGTAATCATATTGTTGGTTGATCCCCAACAAGTGGTATCAGAGCCTTGGTTGTAGGTTTGGAGTTTGATATCCAATAATTGGTATCAAAGCTCAGGGTCACTAACAGGCAGTTTAGATCTGTGTAGTGTGTATTGATTACAGGTTGCTCACAGGAGTTTCTGTAGAGATTTCTATTTGACTGGGAGAAGCAATGGCAGATGAAAGTAAACTGATAATGGAGAAGTTCAATGGCAAAAAAATCAACATTAGAGGATGTAGATAGAGGACTATCTGTATCAGAAAGATTTATACTTACCGTTAGGTGGGATTGCAAAGAAACCCACATACATGGAGGATGAAGAATGGGAAGTTCTTGACAGAAAGGCTTTGGGGTCTATAAGACTGAGTCTAGCATCTATTATGATATCTAATTTATCACAGGCAAAAATAATGGTAGAGTTGATGACTACTTTAGCAAATTTGTACGAAAAACCCTCAACTTCCAATAATGTATATCTTATGAAACAGCTATTTAATTTGCATATGCAGGAAGGTGGATCTGTATCTAATCACCTGAATGATTTCCATGGTATTGTAAATCAATTAAGTTTAGTCAAAATTGTATTTGATGATGAAATAAAATCTCTTTTAATATTATGTTCTTTGCCTGAAAGCTGGCATAGCTTAGTAATGGCAGTTAGCAATACTGCATCTGCATCAAATATTTTAAAAGTAGAGGATGTTGTTAGTGTTATCTTGAATGAGGAAATTCACAAGAAAAGCATAGAAGAGACATCTGGGAACGATTTAAGTTTTGAGAGTAGGGGAAGGCAAAAAGAGAAGATCAAGAAAGGGAGATCAAGATCTAAGTCTAAGGGGAGAGGTAGATCCAAATCCAAAAATGGCAGGAAGCCACAATGCTAGAATTGTGGAAAGATGGGGCACATAAGTAGAGATTGCTGGTCAAAACCTAAGGAGGACAATCAGCATGAAGGAAAAGAAGAAGCAAAGGTTGTAGGTATTGCACAAGATGCTTTAATATTCTCTTTGCATAATAATATAAAATCTTGGGTGTTAGATTCTAGTGCATCTTTTCATGCTACCCCTAATAGGGAATATTTCTGTGACTATATCCATAGAGATTTTGGAATAGTGTATCTAGGGGATGATGAGCCTTGTAAGATTATTGGCAAAGGTAAAGTGCAGCTGAAAATGCAGAATGACAACACATGGGTGTTGAGAGAAGTTATGCATGTTCCTAGCTTGAAGAGAATTTTGATTTCTGTAGAAAATTTAGGGGATGAGGGTTGTACAGTAACTCTCACAGCAAAATCTTGGAAGGTGACCAAGGGTGTACTTGTTATGGCCAGAGGTAAGAGAGTAGGTACTCTCTATTTGTGTAATTGTGTTACTAACAATTCTCCTTCTGTATTATCTACTTCAGATGTGGATGCAAAATTGTGGCACTCAAGGCTTGGCCACATGAGTGAGAAGGGGATGCCAATTCTTAAGTCTAAAGGTAAGCTTTCAGATTTGAAAAGCATGGATCTAGAATTTTGTGAGCACTGTGTATTTGGAAAATAGAAAAGGGTTAGTTTTCTCAAGGCTGGGTCTACAAAGAAGAAACATAAGTTGCAGCTTGTTCACACAGATGTGTGGGGACCGGCTCAGGTAGCTTCTATTGGAGGATCACGATACTATGTTTTGTTCATAGATGATGCTACAAGAAAGGTATGGATCTATTGTATTAAGAAGAAATTTGATATATTTGAGACTTTTAAGATTTGGAAAGCTATGGTTGAGAATGAAATAGGCAAAATATTAAAGTGCCTGAGATTTGACAATGGTAGAGAGTTTTGCAGTTATAAGTTCAACTAGTATTGTTATATGCATGGAATCCGTAGGCAAAGGATGGTTCTAAGGACACCTCAGCAGAATGGAATTGCTAAAAGGATGAATAGAATAATCATGGAGCATGCAAGATGTATGAGATTGCATGCTGGTTTGCCCTTAGAGTTTTGGGCAGAAGCTGTTGACACTGCAGTGTACCTAATTAACAGAGGACCCTCTACAGCTCTGGATGGTGGAATTCTAGAAGAGGCTTGGATAGGTAAAAAGGTAGATCTCTCTTTTCTTAAAGTTTTTGGTTGTGAAGCCTTTGTGCACGTAGATAAGGAAAATAGAAAGAAGATGGATGCTAAGTCTATGAGGTGCACATTTATAGGCTATGGCTCAAATGATTTTGGTTTCAGATTCTGGAATCTAGGAACTAAGAAGATAATTAGGAGCCATGACATTGTTTTCAATGAAAAAGTGATGTATAGTGATTAGCTAAAGAAGTTGAATCAATCTGGGTAGAGCAATGGCAAATTGGATGAGGTGACAGTCCAAAATGAGCTCGTGGGAAAAAGAAATAATCACTTGCAGGAAAACACAGAAATCGATGTCTGTAGTATAGGAACCGGTGTCGACAGAACAGAAACTGACATTGGCCATACAGAGATCAACGTTGATAAGACAAGCACCGGTGTCAGTCAGGAAGAACCAACGTCAGCCAGTAATAGGTCTGGAGGTGACCGAGGTCAGTCACTGTCAGAGAATTTGGGTGGACAGCTTGTTGTGAACGAGTCTCAGACACCCATTAGGAGGTCAGAAAGGGTAAGTAAGCCTCCAATTAGATATTCTCCTTCATTATTATATTTATTGCTAATTGATGGTGAAGAACCAGAGAGTTTTGAAGAAGTAATACAGGTGGAGTCCAAGAGTCAGTGGGAGCATGGCATGGTTGAGGAGATGGAGTCCTTAAGAGAGAACCAAACATGGGATTTGGTTGAGTTGCTAGCTAGTAAGAGAACACTAAAGAACAAATGGACCTACATGTTGAAGGAAGGTGAGAATGGACAGATGAGATATAAGGCCAGATTGGTAGTGAAAGGATTTGCATAAAAGCCAGGTATTGATTTTGGTGAGATTTTTTCTCCTGTTGTTAAGATGACTTCTATACGGATTGTATTGTCTTTGGTTACTGTTGAGGATTTACATCTTGGGTAGCTAGATGTTAAGACAACGTTTCTTCATGGAGATTTGGATGAGAATATATATATATATGGAACAACTGGAAGGATTTGAGGTCAAAGGTAAGCAGAAGTTAGTGTGCAGATTGAAGAAAAGCTTGTATGGCCTCAAGCAAGCTCCTAGACAGTGGTATTTGAAATTTGATAGGTTTATGACTGAGCATGGCTACAGTAGGTGTCAATCTGACCATTGTGTGTATTTTAAGAGATTGGATAATGGTAGATATATTATTCTATTGTTGTATGTAGATGATATGCTAGTTGCAGGATCACACATGTAGGATATCTCTGAGCTTAAGGTGAAATTAGCTCAAACGTTTGCTATGAAGGATTTGGGAGTAGCAAAGAAAATCCTTGGCATGAGCATTAAGAGAGATAGGAAAAATCACAGGTTGATATTGTTTCAAGAGGATTATGTGGACAAGGTGTTGAAACGGTTCAATATGCAGGATGCTAAACCAGTAAGCACACCTTTGTCTGGACATTTTAAGTTAAGTATAGAATAATGTCCTAATTGACATGATGAGGTAGAGTACATGAGTAAGGTTCCATATTCTTCCGTAGTAGGGAGTTTGATGTATGCAATGGTGTGTACTAGACTAGATATTGCCCAAGCAGTGGGTGTTGTAAGTAAGTATATGGCCAATCTAGGAAAGGAACATTGGAAAGCAGTTCAGTAGATCCTTAGATATCTGAGAGGAACCAGCAGTAGGCACTTGTGCTATGGAGGTTCAGATACTTCTATACATGGCTATGTAGATTCAGATATGGCAGGTGATTTGGATGGTAGGAGGAGCACAACAGGTTATGTTTTCACTGTAGGTGGAATGGCGGTTAGCTAGATATCTAAGTTACAGAAGGTTGTTGCCTTGTCAACTATAGAAGCAGAGTATATTGCAGCCACAAAAGCTAGCAAAGAGATGATATGGATGACACGGTTCATAGAAGAGCTTGGAAGGGAGCATGGGAGTTACAGATTATATAGTGATAGTCAGAGTGCAATCCATTTGGCTAAGAATTCAGCTTTTCATTCAAGAACCAAGCACATATAGCTAAGGTACCACTTCATAAGACAGGTATTGGAAGATGGTGATTTGAAGCTGGAGAAGATCCATACAGATAGGAATCCTGCTGATATGTTAACCAAGCCAGTTACAAAGGAGAAGTTGAATCTTCATTCAACTTCTATTGGTCTTCATGATTGAGTTGAAGATGGAGGAGCTAGAAGATGTTGCTGTACAGGTACTGGTGCAGCTGTTTATCTCCAAGTGGGAGATTGTTAAGGTGTGGAGCCTAAAAGCTTCACATATGAGCGCATTACCAAAGTTGTAGGTTTACACAGCCACTGGTGTCAGTCAAGAGTGACCGACGTCAGTCTGGTGCAGTTGAAGAGATGCTGGCATCGATAGAGGATCAGTCGACGTCGGTCATAGGCAAGCAGGCAGGAACCGGCGTCAGTTACCTATGCGTCCAGAATGCTATTTCTGAGGATAGAATCGAGTGTTTAGATGATGAGTTTAAGTCTTAGTCTTAAGTTCACATTTTTATTATTAGTAAGATTGTTTTTAGAGCCCTTGTTTAAGAGGTTTAACTGTTGGTTATAAGTGCATGCTCAAGTCTCCTAATTTTATATGTAGAATTAGATCTTCTTAGCTTAGTGTGATTATTGTAGTAGTTCATTGTATGTGAATGTTGAAGAACAGTACAGAGTTGTATCAATCCAGGTTGTTGGAATTGATTGTACTTGAGAGAGAGAGCTCTTGAGGGATAGAGATCTAGAGAGATCTTGTGCATATGAGAGAGGTGTGGAAGAAACAAGTTTCTTCAATTGTATTCCTTTTGTAAAGAGTTTAATACAAGTTTTCAGGGTGGTTTCTTATATCTCTTGTTCTTTGCTATTATCTGATTCTAGTTACTTATCTATCTAATTTAATTCTGTGGTTTATTTCTTTCATAAGTGTAATCATATTGTTGGTTTACACCCCTCACTTACATGACTAGAAAGCAAATTTCAAAATTCATCTTTAACCATCTCATCTGCCATTATGGTATCCCTTCTAACATTATATCTGATAATGATCATTTAAAAATAAGGATGTAGACCAACTATGTACTAAATGTAACATCACACAACACTTTTCTACAATATATTACCCTCAAGGTAATGGCCAAACTGAGGCATCCAACAAAACTATTGTCAATATTCTCAAAAATATTGTTAATAATGTTGGTCATGATTGGCACCTCTAGATATTCCCTACCCTTTGGGCATACCATACCAATCATCATACCCCCAAAAGAGCCACTCCATACTCACTTGTTTGTGGTACTGAAGCCATCCTTCCCATTGAGGTTGAATTTCCTTCACTATGCATCTCTTTCAAGCATGTCTTGGATGATCATGACTATCAAGTAGCTCGCCTGTAAGAGCTAGACCTACTGGATGAGAAATGCATGGCCATGCTAAAAAATCTTAAGCATATCAAAACCAACTCAAAAGCCAATATGATCGGTATGTCAAGTATAGAAAATTTGAACTTGGTGATCTTATTCTTAAAGAAAACTAAAAGAATACCATGGCTAAGAAGAAGCATAAAGATAAATTTAAACCAAATTGGATAGGGCCTTTCATCATCACTAGAAATTATAGATCAAGAACATATCAGCTTGCCACACCAGATAGAGAGGAACTTTTGAATCCAATGAATATTATTCATCTCAAGTGGTGCTATGCTTGAGTGTTAAAGTGTATTATCTGTAAGGACCATTTTAGTTATGCCTTTTTGACACTATTATTCTTTGTATAAATATTATCATTATCCATCCTCTTTACCATTTCCACTTTCCATTTATAACCTACCAACCCAATATGTTCTAAAAACCTAGACCATTAATCTTGGTTTTTTATCATTCATTACATAGTTTCAACATCGAGGTATCTAATCAGTTTCATCAGTTGATTCAAGAACTTTAGATAGAGATAGTATTTTGACATAGTGTGACAAAAGATTTGAAAATTGCATCCTTCATTTGTTATTATTTCTTACCACTAGTTTTGCTACTAATTATAACCACCTTTAGACAAATTAGTACCTTTGATTTATGCTGTCATGTTTTGATTATAACCATCTATGGGAAAACTAGGGGCAACATTAATCCTTGATGTACCAACTTGCCACTTCCCATGTCATGTTATGCCTTTCTACCTATTGTCCTTGTTTTGTTTGAATTAACTGCTACACTAGTCAAATTCCTCTACTATACTGGCAACTATAATGACTTGAGGTCCTACTCTGGGACTATATAGGCATCACTCAATACTTTTTGAGGTTAGCTTAGTCACCCTTTTCCCAATGCTCTCACCATTTTTTGAGCAACCTAAGCCACACTCTCACCATTTTGCAAGAAACCTTAGACACGCTCTCATCATTTTGTGAGCTTGAAATATTTAGTGTCTCATCATTCTTGATTGAGTTGAGACACTCTAAAACACTTCTAAAAACATTTAAAATTTGTTAAAAAAGAACAAAAACATTGATCACTTCTTTGCCTTATGGATTATGGGAACCCTTACTAAGTTACAAGTAAATCACTTGTCATTTACTTTCCTTATTTTTTTGGCCTTTTTCTCTCATGAACTTGCCATTTTTCAAGACCATTCCTATTATTCTATCACATCTATTATGTTTGTTTTCCTCAGTTATCACATTCTTTCCATTCCCTGGGGGAACCACATTTAGCCTAAAGTTTTTTATTAGATATTACATTCATGGAACTATGTAAGTAATGTCCACTTGCCTAGTGCATATGGAGATAGCTCAACCACCCCCTTCCTTTTCTTTTATTCCTCCCTTTTGATTGTTTGTTAAGTTGTCACCTATTTTCTAGGGGCATTGTTGGTAGGGTTTTTATTGCATTGTTTATTTATTTATTTTTGCTTGTTTATCTATCTATTTATTTGATTTCAACACTATTGCCTTGATTTAGTTTATGTGTGTTCATTGGGTAGTTCCTTGCCTACACTTACACTTTAATCCATCCATATTCATATGGTTACATTGTTATCATGGTTTATATCATTGGTGCATTATTTTATATTGAGTATTTGATTATAGGAGTCAGTCCTCATGAATATTTTAGTCAAGTCTTTATGGTGTTCTATCATAAAGCCCACCATCACATGCTACAACAAACCTCAGCTTCAAGAAGTATATTCAAAAATGGCAACATCTCTTCAACACTGACATCCCGATCCACTCCCAATCATATCCCAAATAGAGTAGTTAACCATGAAAGGATTCCAACCTTTATTAGTTGAGATGATCATCTCCCTACTATTAGGTTATTCCAATTCATCATTACCCTCTATGTTAAGTTATCATCATCCTTGACCAAGATTGTCATCTTTTCCATAATCAAGGTCCAATGATTATAACTGCCTATGTGCAAATCATTACACACCATCTAACCTGCATTTCTCAATGATTATAACCATTTTTGGGCAAATCATTGTGTTGTCACCATTTTACTTTTTCTACCCATACAGGGGCATGTTGTTATCTTGTTTGTCTATCCTAACTGGGGTAGCTCCATCTTCTCAATGATTATAACTACATTTGGGAAAATCATTGTGTTATCATATCACATTGCCACTATCAGAGTATAATGCATATAACCACCTTTGGTTAAACCATTATACACCATACCACTTGCATTCTCAATTATTTTGACTACTTTTTCATTATCATTATGTTTTCACCCCATCATATTTATTTTCTTTGGTTCCCTCATTTCACTTCTTTCTTTTTGAGGGACCGTTTACCAACCTCCTTGTGCCAACCGTTCCCTTGAGGGGGCATCATATAGTTAGTTTGTCATTATTATAGTTATAGGAATATAAAACCTTTTCATTCTTTGAGAAGACATTGCTTTTCCTATGATTTTCAACATCTTCTCAAATAGGGGAAAACTATAGACACCTAAATTGGCCACTAATAACTTCCAACTAGGCTTTTGACCAATTTCTACCCAAAATGCACAATTTGGTCTAAAAACACTAAAACACATAAAATAATGTGAAACTAACATATATGAGTGCCATTAAGTTAAAGATATCATTAGGGATATTCAATTTCTTCTACAGAAGTTTTCTAGAGTTGATATTTCACATATTTATAGAGAGTGAAATAGTGTTGCTGATGCTTGTGCCAATCTCGGCCAACAATTTTCAAATTGGTGATGTTGGCACAAAGTAGTTCATATCCCTTTAAACATTAGTGATATTATCCAAAAGGAAATGACTTGTTAAGGATGAGTTAGACATATGAGAAGGATAGCTCTATTATTTGGTCCATTTGGAGGGTGCCAATGTGGATCTCAAAGTTTGATGCCTAATGTACTCTTTTGATAATCATTCTCTATTTATTGTACCAATGTGTTAAGGCACACAGACTTCATTATGGAGATCACTGGAAAATGATTTTTTAGCATGGGAGGAGTAAATGTCATCTCTACATGATATTTTGAATTATGTGCTATCACATTATCATTATGCACATTTAAGAGCAAGGGCTTGAAACCACTTCAGCTACGAAGGTAAAAATTGGGAATTCTCCTGGTCTAGTCTATAAATCCAAAATGGGGGGTGATAGAATTCAAATAGAATCAGTCTCCTACTGTGAGTTCAAAGATAACCCATTGGTCTAGCACTACTACAAAGAGGGTGGGATTAGTCCCTACCTAGAGAGGCTCAATGGGTTTGATGAAAACCTATCTAAATAATTTGTGAGGTCTTGGTTAAATAGGTAAGTCACTGTTGGAGGAATTAGCTTTGAGATTTATAAAAAGGTGATAGCTATGGCTACAAGGATGTCCATGTAGGGGATGAAGCTATAAAGGAAAACAAAAATCATGGACCTCTCTAGGCAGAAGCTATTTCTGGGAGAAGGTGAAGAACTTAATCCTTACCAAGGAGGATTTGATTGAGCTAAATTACTTGAGCCATGGGATGGAGTGTACTTCATCCTCATGAAGTACTTCACTCTGGAAGGATGACTCACCAGGTTCTATAATTATTATCTCCCCATTTTAAATCATTTTAGGTGTAATGCTCTCATCAATTTTCCCTTTTATCTGCTCTCCACCCTAGAACATTCTATCCTTAGGGTGAGAGAAAAATTGGAAAAAAAACTTGATATGAATCCTATGCCCCTCCATCAGGGCCTCATTTTCTATTTGTATAATTTTCACCATGCCCTTGAGCAATCCAAGACTATTAGAATTGATAGTGGGGATATTTATTCTAACCTTTTAGCTGGTGATGCTGTTAGTGAGCCCTATCTTTCCCCTATCTCTACCAAAACTAAAGAAGTCTCCTTCTCTACTCTTGAGGAGACCTCTGTTGACACCCCTGGCTCCTTTGTGAGCATGAAGGGCAAAAAGAGGAAGTTTTATGCTAGTGAAGAGAGTATTGGGGGAACCAATATGGGGACCCATAAAAATTATGGTAGGACTTTGTCTCTCATTTTTCCTATTATTATTTTGTTTTAGTTTGTTGTGTCTGTTGGTACATTGATTTTGTTATTTCTTGTCGTAAGGCATCTTTTATGTTGATTGCCTTAATGGTTTCTCTACTTTTGTAAGGGTTCAGCCCCTAGTCTGCCACCTTATATAATAAAAAACATATATAAGTACCAATTTTTGCTAGGGTATCCCTAAATGGGGTAATGTAATTTATGTTCTATTTAACTTTGATCAGTTCATTTCGAGTCAAAATGCCATATTTGCACCTAGGTGCTTTGGATTGCTCTTTCTTATCAAATATTTTACACAAGACATGTGCCTTTGTTATTTATTGTTGGAAACATCCTAAATAGGAATGCAATTCTAACACATCTAACATCACCTTCTAATTCTAATTCAGTCAAATTTTGGACCAATAACAAGGCATTTTGATCAATTTGATTAATTTGTGCACAAAGTGCTTAATCATGCTTAAGAGCTAATTAACCAAAATTAAGGCATAATAAATAATTCCATAAAAACTTGTTGAATACTTATTTTTGGAAATGAATATTGAATAACTATATCATCAAGTGACCTCATTTCTTGGAAAGACATCCCTAAGCCATAAATGTCACAAATATCAAGATTCATGCCTTCTATGCCTCATCAATGCCTTCCATAATGACCTCCATACCTCTTAATTACCCCTTCTTCCAATTCCATGATGAATATAATTACAAATTTAATTCCAAAAATTTAATTAATCCTCAACCACACCTCTCAATCTTGAGATGGATGATTTAGGTTGATTCTAATCATATCCAAAAATCTATAAATAGGAGGCCTCACAACATCATTTCTAAGCTATTTTATTGAAAATTTATTATGCTAAAATATCTTCAAATACTTGATTATGCAAATTGATAATGCCAAATTGATTCCACACCAAGCTAAGCCATAAGCCAAAGGTGCCAAGGAGAGATAGAATTAGCCAAGCTTCCATTACCAAGGACTTCATGAGCACAAGCTAAGAAAGCCACTTCTACAAAGGCATTTGGATCATCCAAAGAAGGTGAAGGAATTCTTGTGTTTTATTTTTTACTTTTTAGTTGTGTTTATCATTTATTTTTATTAACTAAGCTCTCCCTAATGTCTAAGCCTAGAGATGTTATGCTAGTTAGTGTGTTTCTTTCATTTTATTTTCATTTTGGAAGTAACATGATACTAACCATCCTCTATTGAGTCAAACTCCTATGTCATGTTATGCCTTTCTACTTATTGTGCCTATTTTGTTTGAATTGACTGACGCACTAGTTGAATTCCTCCACTATAATGGTAGAACTATAGTGACTTGAGGTCCTACTCTAGAACTACATAGGCAATGCTCAATACTTGTTGAGGTCAGCTTAGTCACCCTTTTCCCCATGATTTCACCATTTCATGAACAACTTAAGTCACACTTTTACCAATTTATGAACAACCTTAGACATGCTTTCACCATTTTGTGAGATTGAACCATTTAGTGTCTTGTCATTCTTGATTGAGTTGAGACACTCCAAAACACTTCCAAAAATATTTAAAAATCATTAGAAAAGAATAAAAACATTGACCACTTATTTACTTTAAGGATTATGGGAACCCTTACTAAGTTATAAGCAAATCACTTATCATTTAATTTTCCCTTCCTTTTTGGCCATTCTATCTCACACACTTGGCATTTGGCAAGACCATTCCTATTCTTCTATCACATCCATTTTATTTATTTTTCTTTGTTATCACATTCTTCCCATTCCCTAGGAGAACTACATTTAGCCTAAAGTTTTTTATTGTATATTACATCCATTGAACTATGTATGCAATATGCACTTGCATAGTGCATATGAAGACAACTCAACTACCCCCTTCCTTTTCTTCTATTCCCCCATTTTTTTCATTTGTTAAATTGTCACCTATTTTCTAGGTGCAATGTTCGTATGGTTTTTATTACATTATTTGTTTGTTTGTTTTTGCTTATTTTTGTTTGTTTATCTATCTATTTATTTGATTTCAACACTATTGCCTTGATTAAATTTATGTGTGTTCATTAGGTGATTCCTTGCCCATACTTACACTTGAATCCATCCATATTCATATGTTTACATTGTTATCATACTTTCTATCATTGGTGCATTATTTTATATTGAGTATTGGATTATGGGAGTCAGCCCTCAAGCATATTTTGGTCAAGTCTTTATGGTGTTCTATCATGAATCCTACCATCACATTATACAATAAACCTTATCTTCAAGAAGTCTATTTAGCAATGGTAGCATCTCTTTGACACCAACATCTCGATTCACTCCCAATCATATCCTAAATATAATAATTAATTGTAAAATAATTTTAATCTTTATTAGTTCAGATGTGCATATCCATACTAGTAGGTTGTTCCAATTCATCATTACCCTCTGTGTTAAAATATCATCATCCTCAACCAAGTTTATCATGTTTTTCATAATCGAGGTCCAATGATTATAACCACCTATGGGAAAATCATTGCAAACCATCCCACCTACATTTCTCAACGATTATAACTACCTTTGGGTAAATCATTATGTTTTCTCCACTTTACTTTTCTACTTATATAGGGGCATGCTGTTACCTTATTTTTCTATCCTAACTACGGTAGCTCCATCTTCTTAATAATTATAACCACCTTTGGGTAAATCATTATGTTATCATACCACGTTGCCACTATCAAGGTACAATGCTTATAACCACCTTTGGGTAAACCATTGTACACCATCCCACTTACATTATTAATGATTTTAACTATTTTTCAATATCATTGTGATTTCACCCCATCATCTTTCTTTTCTTTGGTTCCCTTATTTCACTTCTTTCTTTTTGAGGGACCATTTGCTGACCTACTTGTGCCGACCATTCCCTATATGGGGCATCATATAGTTAGTTTATCATCATTGCAATTGTATGCATACATGAACTTTTCATTATTTGAGAAGACATTGATTTTCCTATAGTTTGTAACATCTTACCAAATAGGGGTAAACTATAGACACCTAAAATTGGCCACTGATAACCTCCAACCAGGCTTTTGGCTAATTTACACTCAAAATATACAATTTGGTCTAAAAACACTAAAACATGAAAAATGATGTGAAACTAACATATTTAAGTGCTAATTTTGGCTAGGGTATCCATAAATGGGGTAATGCAATTTATGGGCCAGCTATCTTTGATCAATTCATTTTGAGTCAAAATGCCAAATTTGCATCTAGGTGCTCTAGATTGATCTTTCCTATAAAATATTTTGCACAGGACATGTGCCTTTGTTATTTGTTGTTAGAAACATCCTAAATGAGAATATGGTTCCAATGCATCTGACATCATCTTCTAATTCTAATC
Source organism: Torreya grandis (assembly GCA_037957365.1). Classification (NCBI taxonomy): domain Eukaryota; kingdom Viridiplantae; phylum Streptophyta; class Pinopsida; order Cupressales; family Taxaceae; genus Torreya; species Torreya grandis. The sequence continues at coordinate 388,178 of JARHVA010001840.1, forward strand.
TAGTCAAATTTTGGACCAATAACAAGGCATTCTGATCAATTTGAGTAATTTGTGCACAAAGTGCTTAATCATGATTAAGAGTTAATTAACCCAAATTAAGGTATAATCAAGAATTTCATGGAAACTTGTTGAATACTTATTATTTTTGGAAATGAATATTGAATATCTTCATCATCAAGTGACCTCATTTCTTGGAAAGACATCCCTATGCCATAAATGCCACAAATATCAGGATTCATGCCTCCCATGCCTCAGCAATGCCTTCCATGATGCCTTCCATACCTCTTAATTTCCCCTTATTCCAATGCCATGATGAGGATAATTATAAATTTAATTTTAAAAATTGAATTAATTCTCAACCACACATCTCAATCTTGAGATAGACGGTTCAGGTTGATTCTAATCAAATCCAAAAATTTATAATTATGAGGCCTCACAACATCATTTCTAAGCTATTTTAGTGAAAAGTTATTATGCTCAAATATCTTTAAAGACTTGATTATGAAAATTTATAATGCTAAATTGATTCCACACCAAGCCAAGCCACAAGCTAAAGGTGCCAAGGAGAAGAAGAGATAACCAAACCTCCTTTGATGAAGACTTCATGAGCACAAGTCAAACAAGCCACCATTACAAAGGCATTTGGAGCATCCAAGGAAGGTGAAATAACTATTGTATTTGATTCCTTGATTTTTTTTTGTGTTTGTCATTTGAATTTGTTAGCTAAGCTCTCCATAGTGTCTAGGCTTAGAGATGTTATGCTATTAGTGTGTTTATTTCATTTTGTCTTCATTTTAGAACTAACACTATACTAACCATCCTCTCTTGAGTCAAATTCCTAGATCACATTACATATAAGAAAATTGATAGAAAAGAGCAATCTAAAGCACCGAGGTACAAAATTAACATTTTAACTCAAAATGATTTGATCAAAGTTAGCTGGACCATAAATTACATTGTCCTATTTATTGATATCCTAGCCAAAATAAACACTTGAATATATCAATTTCAATTTATTTAATGTGTTTTAGTGTTTTTAGGCCAAATTATACATTTTGGTAAAAATTGGTCAAAACCCTGGTTGGAGGTTATCAGTGGCCAGATTTAAATGTCTATAGTTTGCACCTATTTGGGAAGATGTTTTAAACTATAGGCAAAATAATGTCTTCTCAAATAATGAGAGATGGCCTGTATGCTAAAAAGAAGATGATGGTTAAATAACAAAGCTCCAAAGAGTGTTTAGGAAGCCTATGATGATGCCTTCTTGAGGGAGCGGTCATCACACTTATTGATGGATGGCCCCCCAAAAAGAAACAAGAAGAAAAGTGGAATTAACTTATGGTTGAGATTAATCTAAATGAGAAAATGCTTGCATGCATTAATTTAAAAAGTACTGATTTGCCCAAAGGTAGTTATAATAAAAAAATAATAGTCAAAAATAATGATTTGCCCATAGGCAGTTATAATAATTAAGATGACTTAGATTGGCTAAAGATGATAGTGCCCTAGTTAGGGATAATTAGCAAGTATAACTCAAGGATATAATCTAGAATATAGATTAAAGATGAGTGGGCACAAATTGATGAAAGAGATGAATAGAAGAATAATATTTGATCAATAGAAAAGAATTAGCTATACTTGTCGATGAGGAGATGTTCATCCTTATTATCAATGATATAACTTCATTGGTCAATGGGTTGATTTGATCAAGGGTGAGATGGAAGGATTTTCCAAGGTGATAAGGAGAAAATTCTACAGCTCTATTGATTATAGACCTTTTTGAAGCTAATTTTTCCTATAACATGTGATGGTAGGAATCATGATATAACACCATGAAGACTTGGCCAAAAAATGCATAAGGACTTACTCTCAATCCAATAAACACTCAAAAATAATGTGCTAATGATAAAAACCATGATGACAATGTTGACATATGAATATGGATGGACTCAAGAATAATGTACTTGAGGAATCACCTAATGAATACATATAACCTAAGTCAAGGAAACAGTGCTGAAAGCAAATAAATAGGGAAGTGAACAATTAAAAAAATATAAAAATAAATGAACAAATAACTTGAAATAATTAAATAAATATAAAACCTAAAAACAAAATTAAAAAAAGCATCCTAAAAATGACCATGCCCTAGTAAGGTGGATTGAGGATACCTGACTAGGCTTGGATAGGATAAATGTTTTTGGATTTTGATATATTTGAAATGTTTTTAGTATTTTGAGGTATCTTAACTCATTAGAGAATGGCAAGATACCTACTCACAAAATGGTGAGAGAATTTGGCTTAGGTTGCTCATAAAATAATGAGAACATATGGAAAGGGGGACTGAGGTGACCTCAACATGAATTTAGCATACACCACATAGTCCTAAAATGACCTCAAGTCATAGTAATTCCATCCATATAAAATGTGGGGAAAAGCCAACTAGGTCCCAATAAGTTCTCAAATCTAATAAATGGCTAGTCAAATGAAAACAATAATGGCAAGGTGATGTGGCAATGCATGATAAACAAATGTTGCCCCTAGTTTTCCCATAGGTGGTTATAACTAAGATACAATGGAATATGTAAATGATACTAATTTTCTCATAGTTATTTATAATTAGTACCAAGACTAGTGAGACACTGATTTGCCCATAGGTGGTTATAATTAGGCTCACATAAACAAACTTGATACAAGATGGAAAATGAAAGATATCTTGCTAGATCAAATGTCACACTAATTTTATAGAATATAATTATAAATATATATGTGATTGATTATTTAAAATTGATGGAAATCCTCTCACAAAAGGTATGGAAAAAATCAAATGAACTAAGATCAAAACAGGATTGGGTAGGATGACTAAAAATAAGCTTTGGTCTAGATATGGATAGAATGATAGGATGGTATGGCATTACTTTAGGATAATGATAGTTTTGAAATAATGGACAAAATTGTAAGAGGGATGCCCACAAGTGATGGGGTAAATAGAAGGATACATGATAATGGCAGAATGATAGGTAACAATGGCAATGGCATGGCAATGTGAAACAATATGGTACATGTTTTTATTCTAAATGTTTGTTGGTTGTTGATGTGTTTGGCCTAGGTATGGTAAAATGGCATATGATTCTATTATTCTTGTTGAAGTGGAGATACACATCCTAATAAATAAATGATAAAAATAGAGTAATCAATTATGTTAATTGATATCCCACACCTCATCTAAATAGTTACTCTATCAAGAACTAGCTATATATTTAGTTGTCAAAAATGCTTTTGTGATGTTCATTGGCCATTGGTTTTGATTCCTTCAAGCATCAAGACAACTTATATTTTTAGCTTCTATAAATGAAAGTGTGGCCATGGATGGTAAATAGGGATAAAAGTGGGATAATAGGTTTGTCTATGAAATGGAATGATGAAGGATAATGAAATGTGTAATGATGGGGAAACAAATAAAGATCATGAATTTCAATCACACGTAATGTTGTTGATGCTAGATTCAACATAAATTTGGTTGTGGTGAGGCTGAAGACTTCTGAAGATACTCTTGATAGGACCACTGTATTTTTTTATTATTTGGGCCTGAGAGTAACTGCCATCTAATTAGGCTATAAATAGGAAGCTATTTTGATTTGATCTTTGATTTTGTCTTTATCAAGCAGTGAATAAGTTTTGTGCTTAGATATTGGTACCTCAAAGGGGTTTTCACCAATGAAGCTGTCTTGATTATCCCATAGCACCTCTATTAAGGTTTCACTAATGAAAATTGGTTTTTGACTTTGATTTTCTTCTAGCGCTTCTAAAAAAGTTTCACTAAAAGATGCTAAGTTTGAACTTTGCTTGTCCCTTAGCACCTTAAAAAAGCTTTCACTAAGAGAATGTTGTTATTCTACATGATTTTGGTCTTGGCCTCCTTGTTCTTCTTCAACTGCTATGTCACCATAGATGCAATTTAATAAAGTGTGATTCTATCAATCCCAATTAACACTTGTGGGAGGTAAAATGTCAATAAAATGGCTATGTTGGTTGATGGTAATGACTGGTAGAAATGGTAATGGAATGGGGAGAGGCTGCATAATCCTTATAGAATATACTAGGATAACTTATGTCAAAGCTAAAGTACTCATCATCAAAAACTATAGAAGGATCAAAAATGTATTCAAATTAATCTATAAGGCATGCATAATGAATGTTGTAACAATCATCAACATATTTTTTATTTGAATCTAATTCTAACTCAATAGACTCTAAATATGATGTTAAGACTAATGTTGATTCTAATTTTGATGCTAAATCTAATGTTGGTTCAAGAATAGAACTTGAATCTAATTCTAGTTCTTCATCTGATGGGTACTCTGTTACAATGATGTCTTGTTGAATGTTTTGTATTAGACAAGTAATATCTTGTTATATCATAATGGGATATACATAAATTAGTTTGTCAGAGTGAGACTCCTCTAAGATGGGAATAAGGTCAAGAGACAACTCCTTAAAGACTAACTTGTTGATAGGAGGCTCTTGAAAAATAGGCATATGGTCGAGGTAATGATTTTCCCAAAGGTAGTTATAATCATTAAGAAGTGACTCAACAAAAGACTGTCTCATCAAAGTGAGACTCCTTGCCAATAGGTATAGGATTCAAAGGTAATTCATCACATGTTGACTTATCTTAAATGGTTGGTTCAATAAAAACATCTTGGATTGGTTGGTTATTTTGGCCTTGGTTTCTAATGAGTTGAAAAATACCAATTTTTAACATAACTTGGTCTTCAAATGATTAGATTGGTTGAAGTTTGGATGGGATAGGTAATGGAGGAGGAATGACCTATAGTTGGATAAGGGTAGGGCATTGAGGAGCATGATTGGTTGCACAAGCCAAAGGATTAGGTCTTGGAATGGTGATGATAGGGTGGTGTGGATCATGATTGCTCACACAAGCCAAAATATTAGGTCTTAGAATGGTAATGGTATTCCTTGGATATTTTGGAGCTTGGTAGCTCATATAATCCAAAGGAGGGTTAGGGGTAGATGATGATCAGATAACAAAAGGATATTATGGAACTTGATTTCTTGTACAAGCCAAAGCATCTAAGTCCTAATAAACCATATCATCCTAATGTTGAGTTGGATCATAATCTAGTTCTTGGCTATGTTCTATATATTGATTATTATAAAGAGGGTATGGATCCATATCCCAAACAACATTATCTATAGTTGGGTCTTCAAATTTCTCCTCATAAGCCTCTTCATACTAATCAAGGTCTTAAGTTGGATCGTAAGTTTGTTCATGACTTTGTTCTCATGAATGATTATTATGAGGTGGATAGAAATCTATCTCACAAACCATATTAGCATCATTAGGGTCTTGACTAAAACCATAAAAGTCATTTTGTGTGGCCATTCTATCATAATTTGGATTATACATGACTCCATCATAGGTGTAGCTAGACATATCCACATAAATGATGGAAGCTCTAAAACTAAAGGCTTAGAGTCTTACAAACTTTGAAATACTATGTCCAAAAGATAAATGGTTCAAACTTAGTCTAACTTGGTCAAAAGGGTGGAGCTATATCTCCAATGTGGTCTGAAAGTAGAGTTGTATCTCTAAAATGGTTTGTTCTTAGACTTGGCATAAAATAGTCTAACAACAAATGTCTAATGTCAAATGTCATACACATAAAAGGTCAAGTATTTGAATAAAAATTGGCATCTCAAAGGTCTAGGTCATTTTGTTCCAAATAAGCTCTAAACTAGGAAAGGAAAAATTTGAGTCACTAGGTCTTTTGTCCAAACATAGAGTCAAAATCTAGGCTCAAATAAACAAGCATATGCTAGGACTTTTGGCCAAACAATGTCAAATATAGACTTGAAACAAAGGCATGATGTGATTTGATTTAATCTAACAAGTTTGGGAATAACTTTGACATAGACCTGACATATGGAATCAAACATAAACATGATCAGTTGGCATTAGGCATAAGGTAAAAGGATTTTAGAGAAATACTATGTTCTCCTTAATAAAGGCACAAATAATGATGAGGATATGCATTAAACAAATAAAACATTAATAGTTTTCAAATTTGGGTAATCAATTAACTGAAGTTTTGTAACCCAAAAGAGAAAGATCTATGTATTAATTCCATGAATTCAGGTATAAACAAAAATTAATCAATGTTTGGATCCAAACTTGACAAGGTTAATTGAAAACATAATGTTGAAAGCTAGTATTTGACCAAATAATCTAGACAAGGTTGGACAACATGAAAACACAAGACAAAGGTCCAAATGGTATACATGACATGGTTTGAAACAAATAGTTTTTAATACAAGGTAAACTAGTATTGAAAAAAATTGAGTAGCCTAACGACATAAGCATGCTTGAATGATGTGGTAAATGTTATGTTTCAAAAGACTCAATGACAAAATGGTTTTGACATGTTTTGGGTAGCATAACACTACCTTTTGTAACTCAAATGACACACATAAAAATAAGTTTAACAAAAATTTCAAGGCACAAGTGTGGTGTAAAATGGCCATCATAACACCTCTTTAGACAAAAGAGTGACATATAGACAAATTGGTTTTGAAATGGCTTACAAAGAAACAATTATGTTTTAGTCTCAAAATATACCAAGTAAAAATGACCAAAATACTCTAAGTATAATCATCCAAATCTTAGCAAGGGTATGGAAATATGGGGTTGAATAAAAATGATTGGTGTTTGAAAATATCTAGGAGAATCAATTGTACAATGAATTTCATGTCAAATTATGCAAAAGAAAAGCACAAATTTTGGGTCTATAACACTAAGCTTTTTGCAAAAAAGTCTAGTCCTTTTTGCAACCACTACATCCTATTATTTGCTTAGTGTAATACGATGTCCCTTTGTGCACATTATGTCTCATGTGCAACTCCATCACTAGAAGGTGGTTTAACTACTCAAACCTTTCGATCTTAGTGAGAGTGGGTATAGTTAGTGTTGGGAGGTGAAACCCAATGTTAAAACTTCCCTAAAGAACTTGTGGGAGGTAATTAAGTCCCCCTCATAAGCCAAGTTTGCATAAAATAAAAAAAATCATAAAATAGAAAGACTTTAGGGTCATTGTCAAGGTCACCCAATACTTTTACAAGTTTTTGGGGAGTACTTTAGATGATATTATTTCTATGACTTGGACTAGGTGATTTGCAAATAAGGAAAGTGATTTTGATTCCAAGGGTTCCCTAAAGGGGACAAATGGAAGATTATACATGAAACATCCTTATATTTTGTGAAAAAAAAGTGATAATTAAAAAAAGTAGTGAACACAAAAGCTTTGAAATATGAGTTCATTTTAATCCCCAAATCAAAAGGTGTGGTGGTATTCTTTTAACCCCTTGGTCTTAAGATTGTGAACTTTGAAAACTAATGCTCAAAAATACTTACTTAAGCACCTAAATGTTACATTAAAAACCAAAATAATGTTCCTAGTTCATTTTAAAAGCATGAAAAAGGTGGTGTAAAACATGATTTATCAAATTTGAAGTCAGTTGGTTACTTATCTACCCTTAAGGCGTCACCCTAAAAGCAAATATGTTAGATTCAAAACATCCAAATAGATTTTTAAAATTTTGTTAAAATATATGAAAATTGAAGATAAAATAATGTTAGATTCTAAAAATTTATGATAAAACAGGTGGTTTAAAAAAAAATTCATCCAAAATGGAGTTCGTATGACCGCAAACCAAACATTTTAAAATGATAGCTCTCAGGTCTATGTTTTTAAACAAACATAGTGACCGATGAAAATTTGCCTAATCGGTGATGGTTATATAACTATCGATAGTTTACTAAACCATTGAAAATTTACTTAATCATCAGTGGTTCTCTGTGTAAACCTATGAAGGTGAAGATCTAGTTAAACAAAGTTAGAAAATCAAATTACAAGAGTTTTAATAATCCAAATTGCAAGAGTTTAAAGTTGCATAATGATCTTCTTCATGTGTGGGATGCATCTTGTCCCACCAGGTGTGTCATTATGTGAAATATGAATTTGACTCAAGAGAGGTGACTAGTATTGTGTTAGTCTCAAAATAAAAACAAATTGATAAAAACACACTTACCAACATACATCTCTAGGCCTAGTTACTAGGGTGAGCTTAATAACAAAAACAAATGAAAAGCACAACTAAAAAGTAAAGAAAAACAAGAATCCTTCACCTTCCTTAGATGCTCCAAATGTTTTTTTGTGGTGGCTTGCTCGATTTGTGCTCATGAAGTCTGCATCAATGGAAGCTTGGCTACCTCCATCTCTCCTTGGCACCTTGTGGCTTTAGATTGGCTCAATATTTGGACATTATAACACTAATTTCAATGGATTTTGGAATTATTTGTGCATTATAAATTTGCATTATCCAATCCTTTTAAATATATTTGAGCATAATAACTTTGCACCAAAATAACTTAAAATTCATTTCGTAATGCCTCTTATTTACAGATTTTTGTAAATGGCTAGAATCAATCTGAACCATCCATCTTAGGATTGAGATGTGTGGCTAAAGATTAATCTAGATATTACATTCATTCTAAAAATATCCTCATTAATATTTGGGATAGAGGGGCATTTAATAGGCATGGAAGGGATTTGATGAGGCATGAGAGGGCTTGATTCAGATATTTATGGCATTTATGGCCTAGGGATGTCTTCTCAAGAAATGAAGTCACTTGATGATGCAGATATTTAATATTCATTTCTAAGAACAAGTATTTAAAAATTTACATGGAATTCTTAATTAGTCTCTAATTTGGTTTAATTAGCTCTTAAGCATGATTAATCACTTTATGCACAAATTACTCAAATTGATCAAGATGCCTTATTATTGGTCTAAAATTTGATTGGATTGAAATTATAATACAATGTCAGATGTGTTGGAACCACTATACCATTTAAAATGTTGTCAACATAAAATAACAAAGCCACATGTCCTGTACAAGAAATTTGATAGAAAAGAGCAATCTAGCGAACCAAGTATAAAATTAGCATTTTGACTCACTGATTTGATCAAATTTATTTGGCCCATAAATTGCATTGTCCCATTTAGTGATATCCTATCAAAAATCAGCACTTGAATATATCAGTTTTAATCTATTTAATGTGTTTTAGTGTTTTTAGGCCAAATTGTGCATTTTGGTGGAAATTGGTTAAAATCCTGGTTGGAGGTTATCGATGGCTAGATTTAGGTGTCTATAGATAGCTTGTTTAAAAATGATGGGGAGGTTGATGTATTAGAATGGGTAGGTAAAGGTATAATAAAATGAGGAATTTTAGTTTGGGTTGTTTTGGGAGGGTTCACCTTCTTGGTAGAAGGATGAGATCCTAGGATGGAAGAAAGATGAGGTCCCAAGATAGAAGGGAAGGGGGAAGGAAGTGGTATGGCTCTAATTCTAGTTGGAAGTTTGGGTGGCTCCACCTTATTGGTTGGTTTGATTAAGGTTTGTTTTAGTGGACTAGATGGGGTTAAGTCCAACTTTAAATATGGGTGGATAAGGCTAGGAGTAGGAAGTACCCCTAAGTTCTTGATAGGTTTGATTAGAGAGGTGTAAGGTGTTTTGATAATTTTGGATTAAGATGGTTTGGATGGTTATTTCATGGTTTTGGAGGGAGAGGTTTTTGATGGAGGGATTAAGGTGATTATAGGTTGAATGGTGGATGTAAGTGAGGTTAAAGGTTCATGTTTGTTTTGATAGGGGAGCTCAAGATGGTGTCAAAAGGTGGCTTGATCCAAATTGGGTTGAGAAGAGAATTATAGGCTTTGGAATACTTTAGAGAAGGGTTTGTAAATTGGTTTGGTCTCTTGGGCATTGGATTTAAAGATTAGGCCCATAGGTTGAGGTGAGGGAGTGTTTTCTTTACCCTTGTCCTTGGTGAAAGGTTCCAAGATTTGGGAAGATGTTTCTTCTATGGGGGGAGTAGGTAAAGTTATCTCTCCTTGTGGAATGGTTTCCAAAGAGAGAGTAGGTAATTCCATGGTGGGAGAGGAAGGTGTGATGGAAATGGTTGCCTCCTTTAATATTTCTATCAAAGGAGAAGTGGGTAGGTCTGTTATCTCCTCAAGTGAAAGAGGGGAGGTAGTTACTTCCTTTGTTTGGGTACCTAAAGGAATAGAGGGTGATTCCATCACTTAAATAAGTGGAGTGGTGGAAGAGGTGGTTGAGTCAATGGTTTCCTTAATGATAGATTCACTAATAATAAAATTGATCATATAGACCTTAGACTGTGAGATGATTTTTGTTTGTTGTCATCATGGTTGGTAGAAGGGACATGGTTGGAAAAAGGGTGTCAAAAGATGTCAAGTGACTGATTCAAGGGTGCATTGGGATTGTCTAATATAAGTTTGCCTTTATCAATAAAGTTTTGGACAATGGTTTTGAAGGTGTTACACCTACTAACATCATGTCTAATGACATAATGGAAGGCACATAGATCATTCTCATTATACCAACCAGGCATAGGGTGAGAAGCATCAAATTGTAGAGGAGGTTTGATGGGGGGATGTTATATGATGTTGGATTTGAGTAACTTTTCCAAAAATGAAACATTTGACTCCCGTAACAAATTGTATTATGTTGGGGTATCCCAATTTTGATTTTGGGTTTATTGATTGGAGGCATTAAAGGAATTGGTTTGGTTAGGTTGGTAAACAACTAGAGGTGGGGATGTTTTAAGGAAAACTATGCTTATGTCTACCTTTGGTTTGGTGTTGGGGTAATTGGATTAGTTTGTGGTTTTGGATGAGGAAGGGTCATTGGATTTGAAGCTAGAATTCTTGTTTCTTAGCTTAAACTTCCCCTCATCAATGGCTCTAATTTCTAGTTTGCATGCCATGGTGAAAGCCTCATCAAAAGTTCTAAAGGTTTGAACTTGTATAGTAAGGGAAATGTGTTTGACATAAGCCTAAGAGAAAAATTCAATAAACTAGGGTTGTGGTAAGGAGAAAGAGATCTAGTTGATAAGACATCTCCATCGTGTTATGAAATTGGTAATTGATTCATCATTGAATTATCTAACGAAGTAGAGGTTGGTAATGGAGACCTTCTTAGATATATTGATGTAGAAGTGATCTAAAAAGGTTTGGGAAAGTTGAAAAAATTAAAATATGGAGTGCTTGGTGAGAACACTATACCAATACATGGCTGGTCCATATAAAGACATGGGGAAGGTATGAAGGATAAGGGCATCGTCATATGCAATGAAATAACAAGAATGGTGAAATGCTCTTAAGTGTTGTTGGGGATCCTCCTTGATTTGAAACTTAGAAAATATGGGTAGTTCCCATTAAGGAGGGTAAGGTTGGATAGGGACAGATGGGTGAATAGGTTCATTAAAAAATTGGTCATAAGACATGAGATTGTGAGCCCTAGAGATAGATGACACTAGGTTGGTCATTTTATCCATCAACATTTTAACCAAATCTATTTGGGGTTGGGGAACTCCATTATTGAATGGTAAGTGCTGTTGATATTGGGTAGATGCAATATATGGATATCTAGTAGAAGGTTGAGAGGATGACACATAAGGTTAATGGGCATAAAAGTTTGGGTATAAGATGAAGCTATGTATCCTTATGAATTAGGAATATAGCATGGGTAGGGTGTCATGGGTATTTGTTGAGGGATTGATATGGGTTGATTTGGAGGTATGATTGAAGTGGTAGGTTGGGGCATTGACATGGATTGGGTTGGAGATATGTTATTTTTAGTTGGTTGGGGGTGAGTGGTAACCCTGGTACTGATAGGTAGAAGGGTAAAAGGTATAGAAAGTACCACATTTTGAAGTGGGATGGAGATTGGTGGATTGGTAGTGATGAGGGGAATAGTCAAAATATGCGTAGAAGTTATCCCCATGGTAGATGTGGTTTGGGTAACTAAAGGTAAGGTTGCCCCTATGCTAGAGGAGTTATTGGTTGGTGTAGGGGGTGTTTGGTTATTAGTTGGGATGTTTGATTGAGTTTGGGTGGAGGTAGTGGATGGCATATTGGTGGAAGAAGATGTGTGGGTGATCATAGGTTGGGTATAGGTAGTGCCAACCATAAGATGAGGAGGCATCCCATAAGGTGGATCACTAGGAGGAATCAAAGTATGGGTGCAGTATGATAGGGTGTTGAGGTAATGTTGAAGGGCCATGGGGTTGTTATTAAGGAATGTGGAAAAATCCACATCACCTTTAATAATAATCTAAGGCATGGTAGAATGGGGATAATGATGGGGATAACCCTCAATATCCAAAGTATACTCCATAGAGGAAGAGGAAGGTGGTTCTTAGTTGGTTTGATTCCTCAACTATTATCTAGTAAAGACCATGTGAGGAATAAAAAGAAAATGATGAAAATATCACAACTTAAACACAAATAAATCAAAATAAAAAGATCTAAAGGCAATAAAAACATACATTAGAGTGTGTTTAAAAACTTAGGATTCCTTTTATATCACTTTTGGCTTATGCTTTAGAAAGTGTGAAGAACTTTGGTTTGTAGTTCAGGTACTAGAAAGGAAGTCTAAGGTTGGTTTTAGGTGTTAAAGGCTCTCAAAAAACTATATTGAAATTTAGTACATGGATTGATATTGGGGCCTACCCCCTCACTTAACACACCACAATGATAAGGGTGTCAGGTGCTTAGCCAAGATATACTAAATTTTAGAGTTTAGACTCAATGAGAGAGCTGAGTTTTGGTTTCTCTTCTTGGTAATGACCCCTAAGTAAGATAGTTAATGGGTGAAGGTGATCCATTAAGAGATGAAACCCTATTCTGGCCTTATGTCAATTATTTTGATGTGTTGATTGATTATGTGGTTTGGTATAGTGTGTGATAACAAGATTGAAACTATGATTGATTATTGTGTTTTTAAGTTAACTAGATGAACTAAAAACATGCAATCAATTAATGTATGTAAAGTTTAATTTTTACCAAAATAAATTTTGAATTTTGTTGTATGAGCATAGAATAAATGAAGAAAAGGGAACCTAGATGCTACTAGGTCCCACTGGGTGTGCCAAAATATTTCTCTCAAAATTTGTTCATTTCTTAAGAAAGAAATAAGAAATGAATAATAAGGGTGTGGTAGAAGAACTTATTTTTTTATGCATGCATGATCTAGATGAGTGTGAAGAGATCCTCTTTATATTTGGAATAATGACCTGTAGATAATAAATCACTCATGTAAAAGGGTTATTAGATGGGTAGCAAGGTGGATTGCCTAGTGTGAACTAATTCCAAGAAGCATGAGCTTGATAGGACACTGCCAATCCACTATTTGACAACATTTAAGTTGAAAGAGATAAAAAAGAAGTATTTAAATAAAAAAATAGAAAGAAATAAAATCAAATACAATAAAAAATAGATGCTTGATAAATAAAAATAAACTAAATATAGTAATAACGGGTCAATACTAGTGTTAAAGTAGGTTAGGTCAAGTTCAAAAAATAGGTGAGGTCTCTGTGAATATGAAAGGATAGAGAAATTTATATTTGGTTGGGGATAAGGGGTTGAAAATAACTTGATATTATTTCTTGCCACGGTGACCATCAATGGTTGGGTGATCGTCGGGGGTTGGGTAACTGTCGGTAGTTGAGGGTGACCATTAACAGTTAGGGTAACCATCGATAGTTCCTATGGATTCTAAAGATGTTCAAAAAAAGAGTTGTAAAATGGGTTAGTGAATGGTATAGGATTTGGTTAAGGTTCTAGGAGTTAGAAATTAAGATGTAAAAAGGTTTTAATGGGATAGGGAGGTCAAAAACCAAAATAACAAAACTGGGAATACAAAGTGCACCTGTTTTATTGCTTGAAGGTTGATGGCTGATCCTAGGGAAATTTCGGTAGAGTAACAATACTTTACCTCAAGAGAAATCTTGGTAGAGGTTCAAATATCTATTTTAATTATTGAGTTACTGAAAGGGAGACTTATTAATTAATGGCTTGATACCCTATGTGTAAGAATGCTTGATTATGGATCCCCTTTCACCACCTACTCCCCTCTTTTTATAGGTAAAAAGAGATGGAGGTAGAAGGTTCCATAGGAGGTTATGCTACTAATTTCAATGCATCATGATGTGTTAGCACTGGGTAAGGTGAAAATATAAAATTGTGCCATGTTAGCTTATACACAGCTAGTCAAGTGGTAGGGAAGGGACTTGACCATTGATGATTAGGGTGATCATCAGTAGTCAAGCTGACCATTGACGATCAAGTATTGAAGGTTAAGTGGGGTAAAAAGGGGTAAGTTAGTGAGTTGGTTAGATAATTAGCTAACTTGACTCAGGGTCATGGTCAAGGGTTGGATAATGGTCTAATCTAGGGGTGTTTTAACATTTAGAATTGTAATGTGTATAATTTTAGTGTTTATAGAGAGATACTAATGGATGAAGAGAGTTGATTCTACACTAGTGGTTCTTCTTGGAAAGAGAAACTATACTCATTGACATGCTTACACATAACACTTTCTCACAAGTAAGAATCATATTCCATTCCTATAAGGATAAATTCTTGTTCCCAGTGATCCTATTTAATTTAATAAGTGGGATATTTCTGGTGATAAGGTTCTTGGTACCTTAATGTTATATGTTTCCATGGATATTTATTTCCATGTGGAATAAACACAATGTCCCTGCACTATTTGGAGCATTCTTTAGTTTCTTTTTAGAGATCTTGCTAAGATTTATTTCACTATTTCTCCTCCTCTTCCTATTGTCTCTTTAGAGACTATTATAATCCCTCCTCATACTCCTATTTCTTGTGATGACACATTCATTATGAACTATGAATTCATTTCTATTAAGACACCACTATAGGATGAGATTTTTCCCAACCTCAACTATCACATCAAAGATTCTACTTTTATCCCTATTCAAGTTGTTATTCTAGAGATTTAATAATATTATAATTTAGAGGAGTCTATTATTTTTAGTGTAAGTACACCCATTAAGAGCTTCAATGAATCACATGTTCCTATGGATATTCATATTACATATCTATGTGCTTTATCTACACTATCTTCTTCAGTTTTGATAGTTTTTAAGCTGAGCTCTCCTCTTCACATGTAAATTATTCCAATAAATGTTACATGTCCTTCTAAATGGTTTAATTTAGTGGCATTACATATAGTTATTTTACACAATCTTATTAGACCTATGCCACACATTGTTTTTGACCTGTTTCAGAAATCTTTATACTATTTCCTTTGTCCTCCTTTGTGGAATGGGTAGACTTTCAGTACACACGTCATGTTTCTTTGTCAAAATGAATAAAATTTGTTTAATATGGATGGGACTTCTATAATATTCAGGTAGAGGAGGTTATTATGAACATTGGTCATCTTACAAGATGTACTTGGAGTGCAAATAACTTCAACATCATATTTTATGGGTATTTTTATCCCCCATTTTTTCTATCTTTTTTTTTTTTTTTTTTTTGTGGGGGGGGCGGGGGAGAGGGGGGGAGTTTTTTCCTATGGGTTTTTTCCTTTACTCCTCTTTATGTGAGTTGATTTATTCATAGGTACCTCATTAGGCCTTGTTACCTTGACCCATTTCCTCTACCCACCCAATCTATGCTTAAGGGGGTGTTAGTGTATTACTTTACTTTCTATTTATTTATTCAATTTTTTATTACACTTGAGTTGGCTTTCTTAGGTATCTAAATCATAGAGATTTACTTTGGTAGCCATATTTAGCTAGTGAAAGTAACTCCTTTTATCATCTATTTTGGGTATGAATTTACTTTCCTATTTTATTTCTTTGATCACTATTCTAGGGGGAGTTACACATCTAATCACATATTTGTACATCTATGTTATTAAAATATTCATAAAGGATTTGCATTGACTCATTAATGTTCATTTAATGCACTTTTGATTTTATAAATTGATCTCACTTAGTTAAAGGGTTTCATGCATCTTTGGCTTATTGGGATATCTTGGAGTAATCTAATTAATATCATCTTTTAATTTTTTTGTAGGGTATGTATAATTGAATATGCCAAAAAAAATACTTATTTTAAACTAAGAGATATAAAAATAAGGAAACTATGCACTAATTAGATTATGTAAAATATGAAAATAAATATACTATCTAAATTGATCTTGATAAATAAATATTTCAATGTTTCAATTTAGAATTGAAAAGATAAGAGAAGAGTAATGTACTTAGCAAATCATGATTGTCTGTCACTCACATAAAGTTTATGTGTACCTATAAATTCTCTATAAATAATTTATCATTCAAACCTTAAAAAAAGGATAAAGGCCTTTCTTAATGTCATAAATTTTTTTTAACCCCTATGGTAGCTGATACTATCCATATATTTCTGGTAGTGTCCCTATGGAATTTATAAATATGTAACTATTTAATCCTTGCTTTTGCAAATGGTTCTTGTGTGTGTGCATGCCTTATATCTTGTGCAATGATGTATATCTTCATTCTCTTTCATCCAAACCCTAATTTTGATTTTCAACATAAGATTCCCTTAAAAAGGGTTTAACATTTTGGGTTAGACAATGCCAACTACTCCTCATTTAATAACCGAGCATATCCTACATTGTAATACTCTAAAAAGGGCTTAAATTATATGTAGTTTTCCAACTTATGTGTGTGTGTGTGTGTGTGTAACATAATGAAAAATTTAGAATGCAATGCAATGTTTTGATCTTTGACACATGGTACCATGCAATTTTGACTTTGTGTATTCAAACTTGGCTCTATGGATTTATCTAGGGTTTTTACTTAAGGAAATTCAAATGTGTTTACATTATTTGATAATGTCTCAAGAAATTGCTTATTTATTCCTCAAGTTTCCAAGTGATTCTCAAGGTGATGGCCAAGTGAATATAACCTTAAGAATGATTTGTATTTATAGATGACTCTTCATTCATTATAGATATGATTAACCTATGAAACATGTCTAGGCTGACCTAATAGAGACTTAAATTTTTTAAATTAGCTGTCGAGGGCACTTGGCATTTATTTGTACCCCTGTAGTAATTAAGATGCTAATCCTAGATAGGTGTAACTAGAAAATATAGGTGGTCAAGATAAAATATGGGTAAACGAATAAATGAAGAGTGTGTTCAAGAGTCAAATATATATGTAATGGTAGAGTATGTCAAATTTGAAGTTGAAAAAGTGTCTAATACCAAAATTAGGTGTCTACAAAAATAAAATAAAGTATCAATGTGCAGGTTAAAAGAAACAAAAATGGGTAGAATCATATAAATGATCAAATAAGGGAAGATATAAGTAATTTCATTATTTGAGACATTAAAAATGTAAATGTAAAGATATCAACCTAGATCAATCAAAATATATTGAAGAATATTATAAGGGAAGGGGATGTGGAATAATAGTTGGAACACATAGACATGTAGAGATAATTTGGCACCATATATTAGAGGATAAATGATTCTAACAATGCTTTAAATAAGTACCTCATCCTCTCATTTGTACATTGAGAACTTGAATATCTTGGATGTTTTTAGGCTTAGTAAATTGGATAAACTTTTGGAGAAGCAAGCTTATAGGTAGATGAGATTTATTTTATTCTATGTAATTTTAACATGAATGCATAATTATGCACATTCATGGTGGAGTTTTAAACACTTATTTATAGATTGTGTTAGTAGAACAGTATGAAATGTAATTCACACTTATTTTGTAGAAATGTGAACATGTGATAAAGCACCAATTTGTATATTTTGTGTAATCAACTATATAAGTTAATGTAAATATTAAAATGTGGAAAATATACCTTAAATTGAGAATAAGTGGAAATAAAAGGTCAAAGAAACTAAGAATCATGTTCCATTTAAAGTATATATATATATATATATATATATATATATATATATATATATATATATATATATGAAGGGTAGTAGAATATGTTTGTTATTTCTCCTAACTAGTTTTTGATTCAATATAAATATCTAGTATTTTAAATATTAAAAATGCGTGTGTATTCTATGTCAAAATTATTTATGAACTACATAATATTCATATTTTATGTAGTCTAAGTTTTATTTATCTACCTAAAAGGATGAACATTGGGTGTGAATGACCTTAATTTAAACCTACTATTATATGTAGTGTCAAATTTGTATCTAACCTTTAGAAAGTTCAGATAGTTCCAAATACTTTTATCTAAGTATGTGATAGTATAAATTATTGATATCTAATGATTTTAGTCACAACTTATATGAATACAAAAATTATCATGTCATAATGAATAAACTCAATAGATATTATGCGTGGAAGCATTGGACTGACAATTGCTAGTTTAAGTGAAAGTGTATCTTTTGGGAGTGGGCATAGGTATATCAACTTGCACAGTAACCAAAAATATTTTATTAGATGTTGATGAATATTTTGGAGTATTTAGGTATCAAGGATGTGTTTGATAACATGGAAAAATCTTAGATATCCTGGCAAGCTAAGGTAGTGATGTCTCCAAAGAGAAAGGTGAGCCAATTTTTCATGGAACTATTGAATCATGCACATACATGGTACCAAAAATTTGATATGAATATAAATATGGTATAATTTGACCCACTCAATAATTAATTCTTGAGGTAATTTCACACACCTGAGTTTGATTACTAGAGCATTTACACACTATAAGAGATAAAACATGATGCTTCAGAAAAAATATGCACATATGATGCTTTGTTTAATATATTTTTGTCAATGTTTTATTATGAAATACATCCACTAAAATATGAAAAGTGTTTCATCGGAGGATTTCTTCTAAATTTTATGAGACATATGGATATAATTAATTTTTTTATGCAATTTTGGATGATACACTCATAATTAAAGTTGTTAGAAACACCAACATGAGAGTGATCCTATTTATTGAAGCACACATCTCAAAGATATAATTTTTTATAGAATATATTTTAAAATAGTGTGAAAGAGTCTTAGAGAGTATTTTAGTACATAGATATTGAGTTAAAAATACATATAAAGGTGAAAGTTATTACTTCATGATGTACAGTATGTCAGGAAGATCATAAGACAATAAGCTGCACATTGGTCTAAAAGGATAGACATGTGAAGTCAATGTGGTGTAAGATATATAACACATACATGCATGGAAAGATAAATTTACATGTCATTGATGAAATACATGGTGCATGTGGAAGATGGTATAATAAAAAATAGCAAAACAATTCACAAAATTTGAACAACCTCAAGAAAAGATAGGTTATGTTGGATATCCTATGGATGAATAGGTGGTAGAAGAAGTGAGAATATATATGATGGATATTATTTTAAATTTGGAACTAATAGTCACTATAAAATGGAATGTTTGAAGTTACACAACCATCTTCATTTTGGAAAAAAGGCATAATATTCAAGATTTTCAAGAAATATATTATAAGAAGGGATGGCATCAAATGGTGCATGAAAGATAAGGGTTGTACAATATGGATTAAATTTAGAAAAAAATAAGAATGTGTAGAAATAATTTTTTGGCTTAAATGTGAACATCACCTCGATGGGTGGAGTGGATATATAATAAATGAGAGTGCATGCTCCATATAGGGAAATTATACCACACAATCAATGAGTAGTAGTGATGTACCACTCAAATGTGCATGCTGATGAGAAATTATTATCATAAGTAAGGGAAATAGTGAAAAATATCCAAGGTGAGTTAGAGATAACCAAATAGATAAATTCAAAGATAAGGGAGAGCCAAAATAAGGATCCAAGCTTCAAGTAGATGGAATAAGTAACAAATATATTGTATTTGATAAATACTAGAGGTATGATTCCATTATTGAGGACTTGGATCAAAAACAATATGGGGATGCAAATGAGTGAGTTTTAGGTAATAAGAAAGAGGTTAATTTTGAAAATAATCAGCAATATTATTAGGAATTGATAACTGGTGCTTCCATTAATGATTGGAAACTGCATAATATTTTGATCAATATGGGGGAATAAGTGAACATTTTGAGATAAAAAACTTGGTGTAAAATGAGAAGTGATATGATATATCCATCAATAAATGTGTTTTTCACATCATAATAATCATGCTTGAGATAATTGGAGTGTTAAAGGGAGTTGTGCTTATAATTTTTAGAGTGCAATTTAAGGTTGAATTTGAAGTGAGTGAGCTAGTAAAAGTAGATATAAACCCACCATTATTTGGAAAATTATGGTTTTATGACAACAAATCAAACATGAACTTTAAAAATAGCTATATGATCTTTGAGAATGCTATAGATAGGGTGGTAAATTCTCTGAATGGAGTGCATGGTCATTCATAAGTTCAAAACATGGATATAGATGAAGAGATCAATCACATATATAATATCAACATATAGGGAAAGGAGTAATTATACCCAAGGGATGATGGGGTTATAATTTGGAAAAGTGGAACATTTATATTAGATATAATTAGTCACACATGTAAAATATATATGCATAAAGAGTATGAAGTACATGTATGAACATGCATACATGAAAAGATGGGGTTTGATAACTCTATTAGAACTAAGATTTTGAGATGTAGAGAAAGCAAGGTAAATATTGGGATAGTAAAAGTATGCCTAAGAATTGGATTTTGAAGGTTACACAATCACAAAGGAAGGTGTACACATTGAGAAGAGTTCACTTGGGGAAACTTCCTAAATTTGATGGGAAAACTTGTGCAAAAAATTATGAGAAATATTTAGAATCATGTTTACCCAATTAGGGAGAATGATTTTATACACTCATTCACACATTTTTAAGTGTTCCTATGTGATGGTGGGTGACCCATAGACATTACATACTTAGATGGTCAATGTGCATGAAAAAATTCTACATGAGATTAAAACATAGTAATGAGACTAAAATGTTTCCAATGTTGTCAAGGGAGATAGATCCTATATAATACTTGGACAAATGTGGAAAGGAATGGATCTCCCTGGAGGCCATCCTTTAGATGTGCTTATGGGTTCATGAATTTTTTCCACTCTAAAGACACACACATGCATTGTATGTGGAAAGTGAGATGAAGAGAGAAACTATGTATTAGGAAAGAGTAAAGGAAGAGTAATTTCTAGTTCCATTCAAAGGATGAAAATTTTAATACATAATTAAAAGTCATGTATGTAAGTGTATTTAATAATATTTTACAGATGGAGGACATGTATTGGATATGATCCATGAAGGATACTATGAAAGTGCTCAGTTAATTGAAGAGGGTAAATTTTCAAACAATAGAGAAGAGAAGAGTGTAAATTATGTGCATGGATTGTAAGCCACTTGATTTAAGAATATAAGTTAGGGAAAAGATATTTATAAAGTTAGTGGGGATAAAAAGTCTGAATATGAAACAAAGAATGTGAAGATAGAAACCACTACTCAATAAATAATAGTGTAAGGTGCACATAAAAATGAAAGAATAATATTAAAATCAATATTTGTGCACAAACAATGTGAATGTGAGAATTGAGGAAGAGCCAAAGATGGATAAAATTGGGTATTTATAGATGAATTTAAAATTCATGTAAATCATCTAATTGATTATAGAGTTAAAATATATGTTACCTAAGAGATACTATGATATGAAAAGAGTGCACAAATGCTTTGGAATAAAATGACCATCAATATGTGCAAAGGTGAAAAATTAGTAAAGAAGAAAATTATAGGATGAACTCATACCTTTGAATACGTGTGAAGTAGGATATTCAAAAAATGATCAAAACTAATGTGTTATATCTAGTGGAAAAGACTACTTAGGTGAGTCCCATGGTCATTACCATAAATAAGGACATGCATATTATAGTGTGTTTTAATTACAATGTGTTAAATGGAATATTTTTTAAGATCCATTAAAAAAACTATTAACATATTAAGGATTGGATATAGTAGTTAATGCAAGATATACCCATTGATGGGTGAATTTTTATGGTGTCACCAAGGAAAAATTACACATGAGGATAAATCAGTGACCAAATTTATGACATAATGGGGATCACTCACATACAATGTGATGTCATTTGGTTTGAATAAATAACCTATTGTTCTCTCGAGCATTGTTCTATAAGAATTTAGAGATTTCATACAATTTTTTACAATTATATTTTAATGATTGGATTATGTGTGGATTAGTGAAATATCACTATACAGACCTATGTTTGATGTTCAAAAAATGTAAGCAAATTCTAATATCACTGAATATGAACAAATGTGCATTCATAGCACCATTTATAATTATTTTAGGACATGTCATCTATAAATAAGGAATATTAGTAGATATTTCCAAAATTATAGTGATATTACAATCATAGGTGTTGCGCACACATTTTTTCTAAATTGTGATTATTAAAATAAGTTTTTGCACATGTTGTAGGGCCTTTGAAAGAATTAATAAATAATTATAGGACATTTAAATTGATTGAAACATATCAAGAAACATTTGAAGTGTTAGAAGGGAAATTTACAAGTGTGCCAATTTTTCATTTTCTAGATTGGAAAATTCCATTTCATGTCCATGTGGATGCATCTAGAATAATAAAAGGGGAAATACTCAGGAAAATTTAATCTATTTCACAAGTATAAATTTTTTTATGTCTATAAAAATTATACCAAAATGACTAGGGAAGTGTTATCAATGGTTTACATGCTACAAAAATTTCAGTATTATTAGCTAAAAAATCCATTTTTTTGGAAAATTTGATCTATTTCACAAGTATAAAATTTCCAATGTTTATAAAAATTATGCCAAAATGAAGAGGGAAGTGCTATCAATGGTTTACATGCTACAAAATTTCAATTATTATTAGCTAAAAAATCCATTTTTTTCATTACATATCATGAAAATCTAAAATAATTAATGTTACATGGCTAGATTTGTAGATAGATTATGTTATTCTAGGAATCCTAGATTTCAGTGGTAGTGAGACCTATATAATTGAGTGTAGTCTAGATCATTTTTTTTCATTGAGGTTAAAGAATTTTTTGACCTATTGATGATGATATGTAACATGTGTAGTCATATCGAGTATAAATAATGCCTAATTTTTTTTGGAAATAACCACCTTATTGATTTTGGAATTGATCCCAAGATACTAGATAAAAAAATAAAATAAGAGAATTATAGTATGGGTCCTAATTAATTGATTAATTTGGTAAGTTTATTAAAATTGGAGATGATGTAATGTGTAAATGTGTTTTATAACATAAATGCACAAAAGTGTTGTATGAATTACATGAAGCAATTTTTGGTGGACACTACATAGGAAAATAAACTATATGGAAGATCATGTTGGCTAGGTATTGGTGGCCAAATATATAAAATGATACAAATAAATACACACATAAACATGAAATTTTCAAAAGGATATGAAAAACTAAAGGATGATATGAGATGTTGTTGATCTTGATTATTGTGTAGGAACCCTTTGATAAATGAGAAGTGTGTTTTTTGGTTAAAACTAACTTAACATGTAACACAAAGGTGTATGTTATATAATAATGGCCACTAATCATTTAAAAATATGACTTGAGATTGCACCTATGTAGGATTTCATAATAGCTATTATAACTATGTTTTTATGTGACAACCTTATAACAATATATGGGTGTCCTTTACATTTGATAAGTGATATAGGTTTGTTATGGAAACTAAGCATATTTTGTTACAATAGTTTATGGTTGAACATCACAAGATAACATTGTATCATCCATAACCTAATGATATGATGGAAGAATATAACAATATTTATTGGTTGATTATCACAAAAATATGTGATGTGGGGTGTAAATATTGGGATGTTAAACTGTTAACTAATTGTGAGCTTACAATAAACCATATAAATATATGAAGAATATAAATTATTATATTTTATTTATGGTATAGAGGTAATATTTCTAGTTGAGTGTTTTCTAATATCATTGAGGATCATGTACAAGAGGATTGGAAGAATTCCCATCAATAAAAAATAGATGAGTCAATATAATGAGCTTATATGAGAATAGTTTATTAGTGCAATGAATTTAAGGGGTAGAAAATGCCCATCATAAAGTTTGGCATGATAAACACATTAAGAGAAATAAATTGTGTTTGATTTCTAAGGTTTTGTTGTATGACACTAAATATGCATGACACAAGGGAAAAATTTATTTTCAATGAATGGAACCATATGTGATTCACCACATTTTAAAAATTAGTGCATTAAAACTACACTAGTTGGATGGTGAACTTTTAAAAGGGAACTTTAGTGTAAATACATTCAATCCCTACCTTGAATGACTACACAAAGGTAAATTGTATATTTCTAGTGGCCCAGATAAAATGTAAATAAAAAGAGTTATTGATTTATATAGGTTTCTTACATTAACATGTTTTTGTGTTTAATACATGTATATTATCTTATAAATATAATAACGTGAGTTTAGTAAAGGATATTTTGGGATATCTATGCCAAACACAGAAGTAGCTTTTGGGGAGGGAATTATGTGTATTTTATTTATGAAAATAAGTGAGATTTTACTCTATGGAAAATAAAAAGAGGGCATATATTCAAGGAAAATGATAACAAAAAGAATATGCATGAGGAATTAGAACACATTTTTTTATGGAAGAAGAAGAAAGTTGGGTTGTTTGGTAGGGAAAATTGAATATTAATGTGAAAAGGAATAAGGGAAGGTTACACATGAAATATTATTATGTAGAATGTGTATAGAAGGGGAAATGCAATTGACCTAAAAATAAATCCTATCTCAGAGAAGATAAATCACACTTACGCTTCCACTTGTTGATACATTTAGACATTTAGGGTCATGACCAAGATGGATCCACTAGACCTAACCAAGGGGTCGTTATCATAATAACATCATGATAGAGGTTTTTAAAGTCTATAGTCAAGAAACATCATGTAATAACCCTAGCTAGGTCTTACATTTTCATATCCATAAATTATATGCCAATTAAAGTAAAATCTAATCTAGTGCTCATTAAATCTTGTGGCACAAACTAGAGGTAATAAACATAAAAAATAAACATGCATATGAGATCTATATTCAAGTTAATGTATAGGAAATCCTAATGTATGGGAGAGAAGTACAAATTCAAATCTATCTACTTTAACAAAGGGGGAACATAGTTAGGAATACTTACGTTTGAAGATGAACCAACTGAGCCTCAATCTCTCCCTCAACCAAGGTGCTTCACAAGAGGTTATTGCGTATGTTGAATAAGCTAAGGATAGACAATGGAGTATAGTTTATCTAAGGACCTACTAATGAATCCCAAATTTTCACAAGACAAGATTCATATCTATAAAAGAAGTATGAGAACCCTAAATAATGATCCTCAAGTAGAATGGTGGATAAGTAGATGCACAATATAATATTCTTCTTCTTTTCTTTATCATAAATGGTAGAAATGGATGTGTATATATAGCTGAATCCAACTCTAAACCTTTTTAAAAGTTTAGTCAATAAAGTTAGTCCAATTTGACCTTGTATTTTTAATTTATAAAAGTAAGTTAGGTCCCAATCTAGTTAGTCTAAGTTTGAACTAGACCCATAATGTGCTAATATTAATTTGAATACAGGGTTGGCCTAGGTTAACACTGCTTGATAAATATCAAAAAGGGTTTTTGGCTTAGGTAAGGTCTGAATAAGGAGATGAATTTCTTGGAGGAGTGTCTAAGGGAGGAGGCACAACTAAAGGAAGTGTATAGGATATGGTTTTGTAGATTGTAAGTGGTGGTATATGGGACAACAATCCTACAAAGCACCAATGGTCTACCCACCTCTTTCCCAGTGCACCGTTTAAGGCATGTAATTTAAGAGATTGAGACTTGATAAGTTCTTACAAGAGATAAAGAATAAAGTGATAAAGTTTGAAAATATTATGTGTATACATATGACCCATTTTAATCTTATCACATGTCACATATGTGTAACATGGGATGGTGCTTTGAGAATAGAACATAGTAACAGATAATGCTAAAGTTAAATCAATTATTGTAAGAAGAAAATAAGATAAATGAAATGACACAATTGAAAAATATATACCTTTTCATACCTTAGTGATATAAATAAAAAATTAAGTGAAATAAATGTGAAGGTGTACAATGTAGGCAACATTAGGTGAACTTGTAGCAAAAAATCAATTTTTCTTCAAAATATAAGTGTAATATGTGAAAAGATTTTCTATAGTGTCAATATCTTAGAACATCTTGTAGTTTAAGAAAATAGCTTGTAGAAACAAAATATGGTTGAAAAATGGAATATAATGGTAAATATTTGATAGGTAAATAATTTTCAATAGCAAGTATAAAATTTGGTATTTTACTATTATGAGAAAATAATGATCTAAGAGACCTAGTTTGAGTCTAGAGATTGATCATGATGAGGAGATGACATCTAAAATGTGGAGGATACATAGAGGCCATAGTGGATGCAACATAGGTAATAAAGTATTATTTCAATTTTTTGAGAAATTTCAAGTGAAATTAAGCTAAATATAGAAAATTGGATGATAGGAAAAACCTAGACACCAAAACTGATCCTTGGATTTTTTTTAGTAAACTAGGGGTAAAATGGGCTACTGGGAAGGAAAATATCATAACAATAAATGCCTAAGGAATTTATGGTAAATCATTATAAATTAAGAATAGAGTCAGCCTTGTTGAATTAGTTTGTAAGGCAAGAGAAAAATAGGGTCTAATTGCATAGAAGTGGGCTAATATAGTATCATTAGAGATGGTCGACTGCATAGTAGTGGGCTGATCTAGTTGGAAATAAAGATATGGCTGACATAATACCTTCTAAATGATGTACT